>JACYXH010000416.1:4452079-4699579 GCA_026745465.1 Lota lota | reverse complement strand
GTGTGCTTGTTTTGGACCTCAAATGAACAGCATTGGTTGCAGCTAATGAGCAACAGAATAGAGTAAAAAAATGCATTTCATCTGAAGTTTTGATGTCATGTTTGGAGCAATGTACACTGGAGATGAGCTAACCTTAATGTAATTTGACCAAGTAATCTTCTGATCTGGAGTCAAACACACTAATATTGTGCCACAAGGTCTGCATCTATAAACTACTAGACCTCAGATGACAGACACGTCATCTATTGCCAACAGAGAGTGTCAAATTAGGGGGAAAATGCACTTTTGTGGCAGGAACTGAGCAAACTCTTACATCCTGACTGGAGGAATGAATACTAGAGACAAGTTGACCTTGACATGATTTGAACACAGAACCTTCTCCTCTGGAGTCAGACACGCTACCATTGCGCCACAAGGTCTGTATGTAATGTTTTGTAGACCTAGGATAACACATCATCTATTGCCACTAGTGTGTGTCAGATTAGAGGAAAAAGGCACCGTCAGAGCAAACTCTTAAATCCTGACTGGAGGAATGAATCTGGAGATGAGCTGACCTTGACGTGACTTGAACACGCAACCTTCTGATCTGCAGTCAGACGCGCTACCGTTGCGCCACAAGGTCTGTTGTGTGCTTGTTTTGGACCTCAAATGAACAGCATTGGTTGCAGCTAATGAGCAACAGAATAGAGTAAATAAACGCATTTCATCTGAAGTTTTGATGTCATGTTTGGAGCAATGTACACTGGAGATGAGCTAACCTTAATGTAATTTGACCAAGTAATCTTCTGATCTGGAGTCAGACACACTAATATTGTGCCACAAGGTCTGCATCTATAAACTACTAGACCTCAGATGACACGTCATCTATTGCCAAGAGAGAGTGTCAAATTAGGGGGAAAATGCACTTTTGTGGCAGGAACTGAGCAAACTCTTACATCCTGACTGGAGGAATGAATACTGGAGGAATGAATACTGGAAATGAGCTGACCTTGACGTGATTTGAACACGCAACCTTCTGATCTGGAGTCAGACGCGCTACCGTTGCGCCACAAGGTCTGTTGTGTGCTTGTTTTGGACCTCAAATTAACAGCATTGGTTGCAGCTAATGAGCAACAGAATAGAGTAAAAAAATGCATTTCATCTGAAGTTTTGATGTCATGTTTTGAGCAATGTACACTGGAGATGAGCTAACCTTAATGTAATTTGACCAAGTAATCTTCTGATCTGGAGTCAGACACACTAATATTGTGCCACAAGGTCTGCATCTATAAACTACTAGACCTCAGATGACACGTCATCTATTGCCAACAGAGAGTGTCAAATTAGGGGGAAAATGCACTTTTGTGGCAGGAACTGAGCAAACTCTTACATCCTGACTGGAGGAATGAATACTGGAGGAATGAATACTGGAGATGAGCTGACCTTGACGTGATTTGAACACGCAACCTTCTGATCTGGAGTCAGACGCGCTACCGTTGCGCCACAAGGTCTGTTGTGTGCTTGTTTTGGACCTCAAATTAACAGCATTGGTTGCAGCTAATGAGCAACAGAATAGAGTAAAAAAATGCATTTCATCTGAAGTTTTGATGTCATGTTTTGAGCAATGTACACTGGAGATGAGCTAACCTTAATGTAATTTGACCAAGTAATCTTCTGATCTGGAGTCAGACACACTAATATTGTGCCACAAGGTCTGCATCTATAAACTACTAGACCTCAGATGACACGTCATCTATTGCCAACAGAGAGTGTCAAATTAGGGGGAAAATGCACTTTTGTGGCAGGAACTGAGCAAACTCTTACATCCTGACTGGAGGAATGAATACTGGAGGAATGAATACTGGAGGAATGAATACTGGAGGAATGAATACTGGAGATGAGCTGACCTTGACGTGATTTGAACACGCAACCTTCTGATCTGGAGTCAGACGCGCTACCGTTGCGCCACAAGGTCTGTTATGTGCTTGTTTTGGACCTCAAATTAACAGCATTGGTTGCAGCTAATGAGCAACAGAATAGAGTAAAAAAATGCATTTCATCTGAAGTTTTGATGTCATGTTTTGAGCAATGTACACTGGAGATGAGCTAACCTTAATGTAATTTGACCAAGTAATCTTCTGATCTGGAGTCAGACACACTAATATTGTGCCACAAGGTCTGCATCTATAAACTACTAGACCTCAGATGACACGTCATCTATTGCCAACAGAGAGTGTCAAATTAGGGGGAAAATGCACTTTTGTGGCAGGAACTGAGCAAACTCTTACATCCTGACTGGAGGAATGAATACTGGAGGAATGAATACTGGAGATGAGCTGACCTTGACGTGATTTGAACACGCAACCTTCTGATCTGGAGTCAGACGCGCTACCGTTGCGCCACAAGGTCTGTTGTGTGCTTGTTTTAGACCTCAAATGGTCAGCATCGGTTGCAGCTAATGAGCAACAGAATAGAGTAAAAAAATGCATTTCATCTGAGAAAATCAGAAGTTTTGATGTCATGTTTGGAGCAACGTACACTGGAGATGAGCTAACCTTAATGTAATTTGACCAAGTAATCTTCTGATCTGGAGTCAGACACACTAATATTGTGCCACAAGGTCTGCATCTATAAACTACTAGACCTCAGATGACACGTCATCTATTGCCAACAGAGAGTGTCAAATTAGGGGGAAAATGCACTTTTGTGGCAGGAACTGAGCAAACTCTTACATCCTGACTGGAGGAATGAATACTAGAGACAAGTTGACCGTGACGTGATTTGAACACAGAACCTTCTCCTCTGGAGTCAGACACGCTACCATTGCACCACAAGGTCTGTATGTTATGTTTTGTAGACCTAGGATAACACATCATCTATTGCCACTAGTGTGTGTCAGATTAGAGGAAAAAGGCACAATCAGAGCAAACTCTTAAATCCTGACTGGAGGAATGAATCTGGAGATGAGCTGACCTTGACGTGATTTGAACACGCAACCTTCTGATCTGGAGTCAGACGCGCTACCGTTGCGCCACAAGGTCTGTTGTGTGCTTGATTTGGACCTCAAATGAACAGCATTGGTTGCAGCTAATGAATAACAGAATAGAGTAAATAAATGCATTTCATCTGAAGTTTTGATGTCATGTTTGGAGCAATGTACACTGGAGATGAGCTAACCTTAATGTAATTTGACCAAGTAATCTTCTGATCTGGAGTCAGACACACTAATATTGTGCCACAAGGTCTGCATCTATAAACTACTAGACCTCAGATGACACGTCATCTATTGCCAAGAGAGAGTGTCAAATTAGGGGGAAAATGCACTTTTGTGGCAGGAACTGAGCAAACTCTTACATCCTGACTGGAGGAATGAATACTGGAGGAATGAATACTGGAAATGAGCTGACCTTGACGTGATTTGAACACGCAACCTTCTGATCTGGAGTCAGACGCGCTACCGTTGCGCCACAAGGTATGTTGTGTGCTTGTTTTAGACCTCAAATGGTCAGCATCGGAAGCAGCTAATGAGCACCAGAATAGAGTAAAAAAGCTGTTTATCTAAGAAATTCTGGTGTATTGTTTAGAGCAATGGAGCAGTTTGGAGCAGACTGGAGATGAGTTGACTTTGACGTGATTTGAAAACAGAACCTGCTTCTCTGGAGTCAGACACGCTACCATTGCGCCACAAGGTCTGTATGCAATGTTTTGTAGACCTATGATAACACATCATCTATTGCCACTAGTGTGTGTCAGATTAGAGGAAAAAGGCACAATCAGAGCAAACTCTTAAATCCTGACTGGAGGAATGAATCTGGAGATGAGCTGACCTTGACGTGATTTGAACACGCAACCTTCTGATCTGGAGTCAGACGCGCTACCTTTGCGCCACAAGGTCTGTTATGTGCTTGTTTTGGACCTCAAATTAACAGCATTGGTTGCAGCTAATGAGCAACAGAATAGAGTAAAAAAATGCATTTCATCTGAAGTTTTGATGTCATGTTTGGAGCAATGTACACTGGAGATGAGCTAACCTTAATGTAATTTGACCAAGTAATCTTCTGATCTGGAGTCAGACACATTAATATTGTGCCACAAGGTCTGCATCTATAAACTACTAGACCTCAGATGACACGTCATCTATTGCCAACAGAGAGTGTCAAATTAGGGGGAAAATGCACTTTTGTGGCAGGAACTGAGCAAACTCTTACATCCTGACTGGAGGAATGAATACTGGAGGAATGAATACTGGAGGAATGAATACTGGAGGAATGAATACTGGAGGAATGAATACTGGAGGAATGAATACTGGAGGAATGAATACTGGAGGAATGAATACTGGAGGAATGAATACTGGAGATGAGCTGACCTTGACGTGATTTGAACACGCAACCTTCTGATCTGGAGTCAGACGCGCTACCGTTGCGCCACAAGGTCTGTTGTGTGCTTGTTTTAGACCTCAAATGGTCAGCATCGGTTGCAGCTAATGAGCAACAGAATAGAGTAAAAAAATGCATTTCATCTGAGAAAATCAGAAGTTTTGATGTCATGTTTTGAGCAATGTACACTGGAGATGAGCTAACCTTAATGTAATTTGACCAAGTAATCTTCTGATCTGGAGTCAGACACACTAATATTGTGCCACAAGGTCTGCATCTATAAACTACTAGACCTCAGATGACACGTCATCTATTGCCAACAGAGAGTGTCAAATTAGGGGGAAAATGCACTTTTGTGGCAGGAACTGAGCAAACTCTTACATCCTGACTGGAGGAATGAATACTGGAGGAATGAATACTGGAGATGAGCTGACCTTGACGTGATTTGAACACGCAACCTTCTGATCTGGAGTCAGACGCGCTACCGTTGCGCCACAAGGTCTGTTGTGTGCTTGTTTTGGACCTCAAATTAACAGCATTGGTTGCAGCTAATGAGCAACAGAATAGAGTAAAAAAATGCATTTCATCTGAAGTTTTGATGTCATGTTTTGAGCAATGTACACTGGAGATGAGCTAACCTTAATGTAATTTGACCAAGTAATCTTCTGATCTGGAGTCAGACACACTAATATTGTGCCACAAGGTCTGCATCTATAAACTACTAGACCTCAGATGACACGTCATCTATTGCCAACAGAGAGTGTCAAATTAGGGGGAAAATGCACTTTTGTGGCAGGAACTGAGCAAACTCTTACATCCTGACTGGAGGAATGAATACTGGAGGAATGAATACTGGAGATGAGCTGACCTTGACGTGATTTGAACACGCAACCTTCTGATCTGGAGTCAGACGCGCTACCGTTGCGCCACAAGGTCTGTTGTGTGCTTGTTTTGGACCTCAAATGAACAGCATTGGTTGCAGCTAATGAGCAACAGAATAGAGTAAAAAAATGCATTTCATCTGAAGTTTTGATGTCATGTTTGGAGCAATGTACACTGGAGATGAGCTAACCTTAATGTAATTTGACCAAGTAATCTTCTGATCTGGAGTCAGACACACTAATATTGTGCCACAAGGTCTGCATCTATAAACTACTAGACCTCAGATGACACGTCATCTATTGCCAACAGAGAGTGTCAAATTAGGGGGAAAATGCACTTTTGTGGCAGGAACTGAGCAAACTCTTACATCCTGACTGGAGGAATGAATACTGGAGGAATGAATACTGGAGATGAGCTGACCTTGACGTGATTTGAACACGCAACCTTCTGATCTGGAGTCAGACGCGCTACCGTTGCGCCACAAGGTCTGTTGTGTGCTTGTTTTAGACCTCAAATGGTCAGCATCGGTTGCAGCTAATGAGCAACAGAATAGAGTAAAAAAATGCATTTCATCTGAGAAAATCAGAAGTTTTGATGTCATGTTTGGAGCAATGTACACTGGAGATGAGCTAACCTTAATGTAATTTGACCAAGTAATCTTCTGATCTGGAGTCAGACACACTAATATTGTGCCACAAGGTCTGCATCTATAAACTACTAGACCTCAGATGACACGTCATCTATTGCCAACAGAGAGTGTCAAATTAGGGGGAAAATGCACTTTTGTGGCAGGAACTGAGCAAACTCTTACATCCTGACTGGAGGAATGAATACTAGAGACAAGTTGACCGTGACGTGATTTGAACACAGAACCTTCTCCTCTGGAGTCAGACACGCTACCATTGCACCACAAGGTCTGTATGTTATGTTTTGTAGACCTAGGATAACACATCATCTATTGCCACTAGTGTGTGTCAGATTAGAGGAAAAAGGCACAATCAGAGCAAACTCTTAAATCCTGACTGGAGGAATGAATACTGGAGGAATGAATACTGGAGATGAGCTGACCTTGACGTGATTTGAACACGCAACCTTCTGATCTGGAGTCAGACGCGCTACCGTTGCGCCACAAGGTCTGTTGTGTGCTTGTTTTGGACCTCAAATGAACAGCATTGGTTGCAGCTAATGAGCAACAGAATAGAGTAAAAAAATGCATTTCATCTGAAGTTTTGATGTCATGTTTGGAGCAATGTACACTGGAGATGAGCTAACCTTAATGTAATTTGACCAAGTAATCTTCTGATCTGGAGTCAGACACACTAATATTGTGCCACAAGGTCTGCATCTATAAACTACTAGACCTCAGATGACACGTCATCTATTGCCAACAGAGAGTGTCAAATTAGGGGGAAAATGCACTTTTGTGGCAGGAACTGAGCAAACTCTTACATCCTGACTGGAGGAATGAATACTGGAGGAATGAATACTGGAGATGAGCTGACCTTGACGTGATTTGAACACGCAACCTTCTGATCTGGAGTCAGACGCGCTACCGTTGCGCCACAAGGTCTGTTGTGTGCTTGTTTTAGACCTCAAATGGTCAGCATCGGTTGCAGCTAATGAGCAACAGAATAGAGTAAAAAAATGCATTTCATCTGAGAAAATCAGAAGTTTTGATGTCATGTTTGGAGCAATGTACACTGGAGATGAGCTAACCTTAATGTAATTTGACCAAGTAATCTTCTGATCTGGAGTCAGACACACTAATATTGTGCCACAAGGTCTGCATCTATAAACTACTAGACCTCAGATGACACGTCATCTATTGCCAACAGAGAGTGTCAAATTAGGGGGAAAATGCACTTTTGTGGCAGGAACTGAGCAAACTCTTACATCCTGACTGGAGGAATGAATACTAGAGACAAGTTGACCGTGACGTGATTTGAACACAGAACCTTCTCCTCTGGAGTCAGACACGCTACCATTGCACCACAAGGTCTGTATGTTATGTTTTGTAGACCTAGGATAACACATCATCTATTGCCACTAGTGTGTGTCAGATTAGAGGAAAAAGGCACAATCAGAGCAAACTCTTAAATCCTGACTGGAGGAATGAATCTGGAGATGAGCTGACCTTGACGTGATTTGAACACGCAACCTTCTGATCTGGAGTCAGACGCGCTACCGTTGCGCCACAAGGTCTGTTGTGTGCTTGTTTTGGACCTCAAATGAACAGCATTGGTTGCAGCTAATGAATAACAGAATAGAGTAAATAAATGCATTTCATCTGAAGTTTTGATGTCATGTTTGGAGCAATGTACACTGGAGATGAGCTAACCTTAATGTAATTTGACCAAGTAATCTTCTGATCTGGAGTCAGACACACTAATATTGTGCCACAAGGTCTGCATCTATAAACTACTTGACCTCAGATGACACGTCATCTATTGACAACAGAGAGTGTCAAATTAGGGGGAAAATGCACTTTTGTGGCAGGAACTGAGCAAACTCTTACATCCTGACTGGAGGAATGAATACTAGAGACAAGTTGACCTTGACATGATTTGAACACAGAACCTTCTCCTCTGGAGTCAGACACGCTACCATTGCGCCACAAGGTCTGTATGTAATGTTTTGTAGACCTAGGATAACACATCATCCATTGCCACTAGTGTGTGTCAGATTAGAGGAAAAAGGCACAATCAGAGCAAACTCTTAAATCCTGACTGGAGGAATGAATCAGGAGATGAGCTGACCTTGACGTGATTTGAACACGCAACCTTCTGATCTGGAGTCAGACGCGCTACCGTTGCGCCACAAGGTCTGTTGTGTGCTTGTTTTGGACCTCAAATGAACAGCATTGGTTGCAGCTAATGAGCAACAGAATAGAGTAAATAAATGCATTTCATCTGAAGTTTTGATGTCATGTTTGGAGCAATGTACACTGGAGATGAGCTAACCTTAATGTAATTTGACCAAGTAATCTTCTGATCTGGAGTCAGACACACTAATATTGTGCCACAAGGTCTGCATCTATAAACTACTAGACCTCAGATGACACGTCATCTATTGCCAACAGAGAGTGTCAAATTAGGGGGAAAATGCACTTTTGTGGCAGGAACTGAGCAAACTCTTACATCCTGACTGGAGGAATGAATACTAGAGACAAGTTGACCGTGACGTGATTTGAACACAGAACCTTCTCCTCTGGAGTCAGACACGCTACCATTGCACCACAAGGTCTGTATGTTATGTTTTGTAGACCTAGGATAACACATCATCTATTGCCACTAGTGTGTGTCAGATTAGAGGAAAAAGGCACAATCAGAGCAAACTCTTAAATCCTGACTGGAGGAATGAATCTGGAGATGAGCTGACCTTGACGTGATTTGAACACGCAACCTTCTGATCTGGAGTCAGACGCGCTACCGTTGCGCCACAAGGTCTGTTGTGTGCTTGATTTGGACCTCAAATGAACAGCATTGGTTGCAGCTAATGAATAACAGAATAGAGTAAATAAATGCATTTCATCTGAAGTTTTGATGTCATGTTTGGAGCAATGTACACTGGAGATGAGCTAACCTTAATGTAATTTGACCAAGTAATCTTCTGATCTGGAGTCAGACACACTAATATTGTGCCACAAGGTCTGCATCTATAAACTACTAGACCTCAGATGACACGTCATCTATTGCCAAGAGAGAGTGTCAAATTAGGGGGAAAATGCACTTTTGTGGCAGGAACTGAGCAAACTCTTACATCCTGACTGGAGGAATGAATACTGGAGGAATGAATACTGGAAATGAGCTGACCTTGACGTGATTTGAACACGCAACCTTCTGATCTGGAGTCAGACGCGCTACCGTTGCGCCACAAGGTATGTTGTGTGCTTGTTTTAGACCTCAAATGGTCAGCATCGGAAGCAGCTAATGAGCACCAGAATAGAGTAAAAAAGCTGTTTATCTAAGAAATTCTGGTGTATTGTTTAGAGCAATGGAGCAGTTTGGAGCAGACTGGAGATGAGTTGACTTTGACGTGATTTGAAAACAGAACCTGCTTCTCTGGAGTCAGACACGCTACCATTGCGCCACAAGGTCTGTATGCAATGTTTTGTAGACCTATGATAACACATCATCTATTGCCACTAGTGTGTGTCAGATTAGAGGAAAAAGGCACAATCAGAGCAAACTCTTAAATCCTGACTGGAGGAATGAATCTGGAGATGAGCTGACCTTGACGTGATTTGAACACGCAACCTTCTGATCTGGAGTCAGACGCGCTACCTTTGCGCCACAAGGTCTGTTATGTGCTTGTTTTGGACCTCAAATTAACAGCATTGGTTGCAGCTAATGAGCAACAGAATAGAGTAAAAAAATGCATTTCATCTGAAGTTTTGATGTCATGTTTGGAGCAATGTACACTGGAGATGAGCTAACCTTAATGTAATTTGACCAAGTAATCTTCTGATCTGGAGTCAGACACATTAATATTGTGCCACAAGGTCTGCATCTATAAACTACTAGACCTCAGATGACACGTCATCTATTGCCAACAGAGAGTGTCAAATTAGGGGGAAAATGCACTTTTGTGGCAGGAACTGAGCAAACTCTTACATCCTGACTGGAGGAATGAATACTGGAGGAATGAATACTGGAGGAATGAATACTGGAGGAATGAATACTGGAGGAATGAATACTGGAGGAATGAATACTGGAGGAATGAATACTGGAGGAATGAATACTGGAGGAATGAATACTGGAGGAATGAATACTGGAGGAATGAATACTGGAGATGAGCTGACCTTGACGTGATTTGAACACGCAACCTTCTGATCTGGAGTCAGACGCGCTACCGTTGCGCCACAAGGTCTGTTGTGTGCTTGTTTTAGACCTCAAATGGTCAGCATCGGTTGCAGCTAATGAGCAACAGAATAGAGTAAAAAAATGCATTTCATCTGAGAAAATCAGAAGTTTTGATGTCATGTTTTGAGCAATGTACACTGGAGATGAGCTAACCTTAATGTAATTTGACCAAGTAATCTTCTGATCTGGAGTCAGACACACTAATATTGTGCCACAAGGTCTGCA
The DNA here is from genome assembly GCA_026745465.1 of Lota lota. Classification (NCBI taxonomy): domain Eukaryota; kingdom Metazoa; phylum Chordata; class Actinopteri; order Gadiformes; family Lotidae; genus Lota; species Lota lota. Next base: position 4,689,255 of record JACYXH010000416.1, on the reverse strand, counting down.
TCTATAAACTACTAGACCTCAGATGACACGTCATCTATTGCCAACAGAGAGTGTCAAATTAGGGGGAAAATGCACTTTTGTGGCAGGAACTGAGCAAACTCTTACATCCTGACTGGAGGAATGAATACTGGAGGAATGAATACTGGAGATGAGCTGACCTTGACGTGATTTGAACACGCAACCTTCTGATCTGGAGTCAGACGCGCTACCGTTGCGCCACAAGGTCTGTTGTGTGCTTGTTTTGGACCTCAAATTAACAGCATTGGTTGCAGCTAATGAGCAACAGAATAGAGTAAAAAAATGCATTTCATCTGAAGTTTTGATGTCATGTTTTGAGCAATGTACACTGGAGATGAGCTAACCTTAATGTAATTTGACCAAGTAATCTTCTGATCTGGAGTCAGACACACTAATATTGTGCCACAAGGTCTGCATCTATAAACTACTAGACCTCAGATGACACGTCATCTATTGCCAACAGAGAGTGTCAAATTAGGGGGAAAATGCACTTTTGTGGCAGGAACTGAGCAAACTCTTACATCCTGACTGGAGGAATGAATACTGGAGGAATGAATACTGGAGATGAGCTGACCTTGACGTGATTTGAACACGCAACCTTCTGATCTGGAGTCAGACGCGCTACCGTTGCGCCACAAGGTCTGTTGTGTGCTTGTTTTGGACCTCAAATGAACAGCATTGGTTGCAGCTAATGAGCAACAGAATAGAGTAAAAAAATGCATTTCATCTGAAGTTTTGATGTCATGTTTTGAGCAATGTACACTGGAGATGAGCTAACCTTAATGTAATTTGACCAAGTAATCTTCTGATCTGGAGTCAGACACACTAATATTGTGCCACAAGGTCTGCATCTATAAACTACTAGACCTCAGATGACACGTCATCTATTGCCAACAGAGAGTGTCAAATTAGGGGGAAAATGCACTTTTGTGGCAGGAACTGAGCAAACTCTTACATCCTGACTGGAGGAATGAATACTAGAGACAAGTTGACCTTGACGTGATTTGAACACAGAACCTTCTCCTCTAGAGTCAGACACGCTACCATTGCACCACAAGGTCTGTATGTAATGTTTTGTAGACCTAGGATAACACATCATCTATTGCCACTAGTGTGTGTCAGATTAGAGGAAAAAGGCACAATCAGAGCAAACTCTTAAATCCTGACTGGAGGAATGAATCAGGAGATGAGCTGACCTTGACGTGATTTGAACACGCAACCTTCTGATCTGGAGTCAGACGCGCTACCGTTGCGCCACAAGGTCTGTTGTGTGCTTGTTTTGGACCTCAAATTAACAGCATTGGTTGCAGCTAATGAGCAACAGAATAGAGTAAAAAAATGCATTTCATCTGAAGTTTTGATGTCATGTTTGGAGCAATGTACACTGGAGATGAGCTAACCTTAATGTAATTTGACCAAGTAATCTTCTGATCTGGAGTCAGACACACTAATATTGTGCCACAAGGTCTGCATCTATAAACTACTAGACCTCAGATGACACGTCATCTATTGCCAACAGAGAGTGTCAAATTAGGGGGAAAATGCACTTTTGTGGCAGGAACTGAGCAAACTCTTACACCCTGACTGGAGGAATGAATACTGGAGAAATGAATACTGGAGGTGAGCTGACCTTGACGTGATTTGAACACGCAACCTTCTGATCTGGAGTCAGACGCGCTACCGTTGCGCCACAAGGTCTGTTGTCTGCTTGTTTTAGACCTCAAATGGTCAGCATCGGTTGCAGCTAATGAACACCAGAATAGAGTAAAAAAGCTATTTATCTAAGAAATTCTGATGTATTGTTTGGAGCAATGGAGCAGTTTGGAGATAAGCTGACCTTGACATGATTTGAACACAGAACCTTCTTCTCTGGAGTCAGACACGCTACCGTTGCGCCACAAGGTCTGTATGCAATGTTTTGTAGACCTAGGATAACACATCATCTATTGCCACTAGTGTGTGTCAGATTAGAGGAAAAAGGCACAATCAGAGCACACTCTTAAATCCTGACTGGATGAATGAATCTGGAGATGAGCTGACCCTGACGTGATTTGAACACGCAACCTTCTGATCTGGAGTCAGACGCGCTACCGTTGCGCCACAAGGTCTGTTGTGTTATTGTTTTAGACCTCAAATGAACAGCATCGGTTGCAGCTAATGAGCAACAGAATAGAGTAAAAACATGCATTTCATCTGAGAAAATCTGAAGTTTTGAAGTCATGTTTGGAGCAATGTACACTGGAGATGAGCTAACCTTAATGTAATTTGACCAAGTAATCTTCTGATCTGGAGTCAGACACACTAATACACACACACACACACACACACACACACACACACACACACACACACACACACACACACACACACACACACACACACACACACACACACACACACACACACACACACACACACACACACACACACACACACACACACACACACAATTACTAACAAAATGAACAGCATTTGCAGGTCTAAACCCAAACTGTCATTTTGAGGTGGAAGTGAGCGTGGTTGAACAAGCAGGTGCACAAACACTCCACATTAAAGGCACCCATTTAGATGGAAATGCAACAGTATGTTACCCGGCATTTGCTTTCAGGTTCACAGATCAATGGCAGTGAAAGTCGATAACTCCACAGAAGGACCACTATATTGCTGTTGTAAACAGATTCAACATTTGTCCTTGAATGTACCGTATAATAAATTGCTGCATATGGGCGCATAGCATACGTAATAAAACATTGGCACACCCTCTATAATCGTGGGTTTTCCAGGAAACTGAATAGGGTCAACAATTGTGGCAACAACTGTGAATGTATGTGTCTTATTAAGTGTACCATGAACATTAAACGAGACCCTTTTGTCCTCGGTGTATCTTTGCCCTGTATATCTGTGTGAGTGTGCATGCGTGTGTGTTTCTCATTTTGGTCCCAACCAGATACCATACAACATGGAGGTTTAATACTGAGGTCTAACACCGTTGAGGGATAGCTCCGCAGATTACAATATTCTTGTAAATCACAATGCACGAAGAGAGTTTTTCCACACAGGGGAGTTAAATGCATATGGGTTTCCAATTAGAAACAATATTTTGGGACAGGGACAGGCAGACATGAAAGTAGCAGACGAAAAAAGTCCTGTTTTGAGGAAACGTTGGAATGAGCTATTTAGAAAAACGATATAATAAGTTGGATTTGTTAAAAAACATAAAAATGCTAAAAACGTGTAGTTTCTGAACTTGAGCGCTGTCAGGAGACACACGTTCCTGCCGCGGTGACACCATTGCAAAATGTGAAAGTTCAACATTCCCAAATGAAACACCAAATCACATGAAACCCTGACTTCCTTTCCTGAAGACGGCCACTTCCTCCCCGGAAGCCAATGTCCTGTACAGTGAAGAGAGCTCTTCCTGTTTGGGCGCTTGGGACTCCGGCGTGCACGGGATGTCAAAATCGGACGATGTCTGTGAGTCCGGCAAGTCTGCCCGCTCCCCAGTCTGGACGCTCTGGCTGTCTCCTATCTCCCTCCGAGCCCCGCAATTGGACGATGGAGGCACTTCTGCTCTGCCCTCCTCCTCCTGCGGCTTGGGTAGGAGGATCAAGGTGTCTGGCAATGATGATGCCCCCCGGTCTGGCCCAACAGGATTGGTCGGTGACTTGGGGCGGCGCATGAGGGGAATCACTGCTCCTCTTCCTTCGCCATCGAAGGCTTCGTCCGCACTCTCGGCGTCGCTGAAGAGCTCCGGGGTCTGCGAGCCGGTCAGCCTGGAGGGGGAGGAGCTCCGAGCCGAGCAGCAGGACTGGGAGAGGCTGTTGAGGCTGCCCTGGCTGTCGGGCAGCGCGTCGGCGGTGAAAAAGTCGTCCCACTTCGGACGCGGAGGTTCCGCGGCTCTGTCTGTACCCCCAATTCTACCCTTCCCCTCCGCGACTCCCGTTTCCCGTCTTTCATCTTCCACTTCCTCGCCCGCCTTCTTTCTGGACCCTACTTTTAAGTCGGGACTAGTCGCCGTCTCCCCGTCGTCCCCCGTCTCCTCTTCCTCCTCGCCGTCCTCTTCGTCGTTGGACTCGGTGCAGTCTATGTAATGGAGCGCGGAGAGGGAGGCCTGAACGGCGTGGTCGTTCAGAGGAAACGGTTCCTCTTCTAAGGGGATGTCCCTCAAAGGGCTTCCCTCTTTCACTGGAATAGATGTGAATAACAAGCAAGCCATTAAAAACCAGGTCACTACAAACTTAAATCAAAACGCAGACAATGTTCTCAAGGGCCAACATTTTAAGAATAAAACTCAGGAGCATTGACGGTATAAAGTACATAAAAGAATAGATAAGTAAAATAAAAAATAAAAACAATAACTCGTAGTAGTAGTTAAAAGAAAAAGGCCACTCACCATGGCCTTTCTCTTCCTGGTTCAGTGCCATCTTCTTCCTCATTGGTGCTAAATTTGGACCCTCAAACAGCCCGTCACCGCTGTCCGAATCTACACATCACACAAAAATGTTGATACCAAAAATTCAACAAAGAGGTCATTTGGGAGGGCAAAATAATAACCCACAACTTAATTTGTGCCAATGGATGCGTTGGGTTTTTGGATGTAGGTGTGTGTGAGCAAGTCTCACCGTAGGCCGGTCTCTCTGCCCGGGTGCGTTTCAGCTCTCCTAGGGGTCTGTATATGAACACTGCTTGCGACGCCTGGTTCCTGCACAGCGGCTTCAACCTGGACCACAGCGAATACATATCGCAATTTAAAAAAGAATACTTCATTGGAACACAAACGTCTGAAATAAAAGTATCAACTTTTGTGTTTTTGTGAAGGTCTGCTCATGTTAAACGTTTTGTAATAGAAAACAGCTTGACTCACAACTCTGTGACCTCTCCTAGGGTACGACCGAGGGGGATCACACTGGGGTAGATGTTGATTGGCTGGAGGTAAGTCAGGAAGTCCTTGAGCTGCATGATGGAGAGACTAGTCGTTACACTACACTAGAATGGAGTAATACAGGATACATTTACTGAGATGTCATACCTGGGTCTTAAAGTGACAGTAGTGTAGTGCAGGCTAGTTCATATGAACAAATGACTTGGCTTGTACTTGCTTAGTCACCATCTCTAGTGGTCACTGGGACCAGTCTATGGGAGTGTATAAAGTGTATGAATTCCTGTCATTCTGAATAAAGCAATACAAGCATCAAAAGTAATCTTCAAATAGGACCATACATATTATTGATAACGGTTATTCACCAAAGACAACTGCTCTGAACACAGCGTGTTTACATTCTGTGCACTAGGTAAATAGTCATATAATATATGTTAACATCGTCCTAGTACCTCAGAGTAAGACGAGTGGAAGCTGAAGCAAGCTCTGTAGGAACTGGCACCTGTTCTGGAAAACAACAAACCAACATGTTAATGACATAACACTTCCTGAAATATTGTATTTCCTCAAATATTACTGTCCATTTGAGTAGAACATTTGAAAAAATACATGGGCTGCAGACAAAACCCAAAATAATAAATACTGTAATTAAGTATATATTTTATGTGTCCATTTGTGTGCATGCTGGTAAATCAGTACTGTACATCTTCTTGTAGAGAGTGTTTTGACCAATGGTCGTATGTGTGTTTGTTCTTTAACTATTTCTTTGTGTTGGTTCACCTGTCGTTCTTTTCTTTGATAGTTAATTGTTAATTGAGAGAGAGAGATTATGTGGGACTCCAAAGGGATCTCTTACTTGACGACAACACTGCTCTTCCTGCTCCTCTCTCCGAACCACATGGTGGACGGTTTGATGCTGATGATGCGCAGCGGAGTGCCGTCGGGGGCAACCGATCCACACGGCAATCGGTTGCCACGCAGAAACTCTTCCATCTGAAAATGCACACCCAGACACATACACACATACTGACAGTTGGTTTCCAGTTGGATGGATGAGAGAGATACGTAACTTAAATGTGGATAGAGCATTTACAAAATCCAATTAAAAAAGGGAACTAGGATTGCGAGCTAGTCACTTCAGGCTAAACTGACTGGACAAACTATATGGAGTAAGTAGTGAGGCTGCTTCAGTGATCTCCAGTAGTCCAATGGTTCCAACTAACAGGTTGCCTAGCATCATGACTGTGTGTGTGTGTGTGTGTGTGTGTGTGTGTGTGTGTGTGTGTGTGTGTGTGTGTGTGTGTGTGTGTGTGTGTGTGTGTGTGTGTGTGTGTGTGTGTGTGTGTGTGTGTGTGTGTGTGTGTGTCTATTTAACGTGCTGTGCGACCTTAGGGTATCGGCATGCGTGGATCTGTACGTTTCGGTCCGTTGTCAGATAGCTCAGAATCTCGGGCATCTTCTTAAACATTTCCAGATTGTTGACGTGGATCTGGCGCACACACACATACACACACACACACACACACACACACACACACAAAACATACATTAATTTGTGTATGTTTAAACTCATACATGTCTGAAGGTAGAAGTGTATTGTGTAAGTGTGTGTAAGTGTGTTAATGTGTAATAAATATGTGTTTGTCTGTTACCTGAGTATTGAACTCCTCTCCTAGGTTGGTAAACAGGTATTCATATCCATAGGCAGCTTTACAGTTGAGCCACACAATGTGGTAGGCACTCTGGCTGATCCAGTTACTGACCAGTTCTCTGATCCCACTCAAACAGGCCTCCTATTTCACACACACACACGCACATACAAACATACACACACACGGTCATCAATAACATGCGATAATAAGTCCATTCCAAGTACAGATGAAAACTCTACCAAACATCACAGCACCAATTTGATGACTCAGTCATTTTAACAAATGTCTTCATCATTTATGATCAACATAACATACTAACACTTCACCTACCCGACTAGGAATCTGGTAGAAGCGGGGGTCATAAAAGGTGGTGTCCAGATATACACTCTGGATGTCTTTAACCCTGCGTGCAAACAGGAGCAGTACATGCAACCCAGAGAATAATGTATTGGGTTGCTTATGTAATAAGAAACTTAAAATAAAAAAGTATTTCAGTAAAAAACACATTTTATCACAAACAGCAATAGAGAGCTACAGACTGAAAATAGCAATAGGCAGTTAAATAAATGATAAATAAATAATAAATTAAACGGAAAATGAGTCACTGAGCTGGGTTGGAATTTAATATATCGTGTGTGCTTTACACACTGGCACCTGCAAAATCAGTTTGACAATGGCATCCGCAGGATACTTGGTCTGTGTTTGACAAGGGAGTGTTTGACAAAGTGATGCGAGCCTCGGTGATAAAGGGAAGCTGTCTGCGTCCTACCTGGTCCCGGAGTGCAGCAGCTCTATGCGAGAAGCGTCTCCCTCAGCCAGCCGGAAGTCTCCCGTGTACAAAACGTTCCCCCTGGACCCTTCCAGCAGAAACCTATGCAGACAATGAAACACAGGTCACGGACAGCATTGAGTCGGAAGCCCACGCTGTACTGCACCGTGAGTCATGAGTCTAACTTTGAGACTGGGAGATGTTGGAACGCTGATCTCACATGACAGAGCCTGGACAGTGGCCGGCTGTCAGGAGGGTCACCAGGAGGTCTTCCTTCTGGGAAGCACAGACAAGGAGGAGGTACACCAACAAAACACAGATAAAGAGACTGAAGCTTAACCTCAGAATGAGATGCTTGGAGGAGAATGGGCACACTTAAGATATTTTCTACAATAAAAGAGAGTACAGATTCATGCAAGTTATGAATAATTGCAGGCTGCAATTTTTTCAAAACCGCAACAAATGAATCACAACACGCAACACATGATTCCCATTTGTATTGTGAAAAAACATATCCTAATATTATTCCCAGAAAGTTTTCGTTAATTCATACAAACATACATTCAATGTGTGAGTAAACTCTCTTGTTTTACCTCTCCTGATGCTTCGTCTACCAGGTAGATCTGAGTGGGGCTGTCCAGCTCCAAGGGAACCTACCACACAACACAGCTTGTTCATCAAATACAGAGTAGGCCTATGTCTTTATTAATATAGTAATGACTGGCGTACACAAAACGAACTCTAAATTCTATGTCATCTACCATGGAGGGCAAAAACAAGTGTGTGGCAGTGTGTTGGTACTTGCTTACAATGTGTTCTTCCCAGAAGGCATATTTGGGATTGCTCAACAGAAGTTCTTTGGTAACAAATGAACAGTAGAGTTTGACAGTTCGACTGGAAGAGAAAACAATGCGTGAGCAACATGTCTCACAGCTCACACGCAGTGGCTGTTAAAACGTAAAGAGAACAACCCGCGTTACTAAAACACAGTCAATTATAGGCAGGACTACTTGGATGGAGGCTGTTATTTCTTCTCTCCACTCACCTGAATTGAAGTTTCCTCTTTAAGAATGGCCCTTTAAGTCCTTTCATGTGATCTAATAGGGAACATAGCCCAGCACAATTAAGATACATTAACAATAAGGTTATATAGATTAAAAAAAAAGACATATATGTACTTTATTACATTTGTCATCTGCGTTTGTTTGTTTCGCTGTCTTGTCTAAAGAACCTCTCACCTTTGTGACAATGAGAGAGAAAATATGCCCGTGCATGTAAATTATCCCTGTCGAAGCGGTCGAGCGAAATGTTTGGATATTCCTTCATCCGACCTGCAAAAGAGCTCATGATTCTGACAATGTCGGTATGCTTTCATAAGTAAAGAATACAACGTCTCAGACGTGTTACGCGTCTCATCTTATCTGACGACGAGCCCACTTTGAAACCTCCCCCCCAAAACACAGCTACTTCCTTGTTCGTGTGTTGTTGGACGGTCTCCCCTCCGGATGGGCCGCCCTCTAGCGGCAGATCAAACAAACGGCATGGTGCTCAGAAGGAGAGTCAGGGCAACCCAGAACAACCTACCAATATACATTAACCACATCCACACACGGCGTTGAGCAGTTTTCCAACTTTGAATTTTGTTGAGATGGTTAAAGAAACGGATAACCTATAATTACAACCATATTGTGGAAGCTAATAATACGATAGATGTAGAACAGGATTGATCAAGAAGCTCCAGCTTAAACACACATCTGACCTTTGGCAACGGGAATGCGTGGAAGATGAGGTCCATGAAGTCATGGTCTACGCGTACTGAAACGCCACCTGTCCATTCTGCTGCCCGTATATCAAAAATAATTTTTAAAGCTTCTGTTCCATTGTTATTGGTGTTTTTCTTTCTTCTGATTAGCGATTTTTGTGTTGCTGAATTATAGGAATGGCATAATTATATGGAGAAGAATAAAAATCAAACTTTTATGCAATTTTTGCATGTCTTTAAACGTAAACTTAAATCATGGTATGAATATTAGCCAATGTATGCCTTAGAGGGCATTATTTTTATTATTTTAAATGCTCACAAAATGTATCTAGATGAAGTCCTGGTGTTTCTGCTGTACTGTTGAATTATATTTTGATGACTGCTGTAAATCCTTAGTCTTGATTATGCCTTGGTCAGTTCCTGCTGTTTATGACGATTGTGATAGTGCTTCCTATTATTTCCTTTGGTGGGTTTATATGTATCACACTAATATAATGTGATGGTAACATTAGGACCTGATCTGCATTGACCCCTGGTGGGCAGCCACAGGAAAATATCATTTGACAGTTTTGAGCGTAGGGCAAGGTTAGCCTCCTGCGTTAGTGAGAGATAACCTTCCGTCAGTTATTTATATAACGAAAACACAGGCAGGTGAGTAATAGCTTATTACATCTTAAATACCGCATTTAACGTTACTTTTCATGAGATAGGAAATTACAAATAGTCATATATATATATAATTTTTTTTTACAAACGTGGCAACTGTACTTGAATCTTCATCTCTTTCTGTGTATGAAGAGATCGTGACAAAGGCTGTTTTGCGATATTGAATGAACTCTGTTCACTTGAGAGCCCTACTGCAAATAGTCCTGAGCGTATTTGATCGGCTCAACATTAACGGCACTCGCCTTTTAACAGCTCGGAGCTGTCCCGGACAAATTCCCTTTAACGGGGACTTGACCCCACTGTGCGTGTCTTCAAACTTCGTCTTGTAAGACCACAGCACCAGTATTGTCGGGGAACCACTTGGACAGAGAGAGAGAGAGAGAGATCAACCAACGGGTGAGTTAGACAGAACAAGCCATAGATTTGTTCCTATTCTGCACCCATAGCTGAAAGTGTTTGAAATGCGTGCTAAGCATATAACCAGCCATCACTAGCGGTGGCCTAGAGAAGGTTACGATGAGTTCAGGTGGCTAATGGAAGTCCTATGTAAAAATGTGTATTAAATGTAGTTTTTGAATTTGCACACTTTCACAGTAGAGGACCAACTCATGTTCTTTGTGGACTAAATACACAGTATGTATAGTGTATATGCAGTGCTCTAAACCCAGGACATTCACAGCCAGACATTAGCATGGCAAGCTATCCCCCCACCAGGCTAACCTGATAGACAGCTTGGGGTTTGTTTACCTTTCAGTCGGTATTTAAACATTTGTAGTCCGTCGCTTTCTAGCCAATATGTGTTTTTGAAACAATCTGCGCCTGTATTTTAACTGTAGCCATCAACGAAAGCCTACACATTGACAGGTTTACATTTACCCATTTATTTTGCCCTCTGTTATTAGGAGGAGGGGTTTCATGTAGGCTATAGCAGATGTACTTTCCCCCCACTTGGGTGAAGTGAGTCGTTGGGCCCCATTAATACGCCTAGTGAATCACAAGGTTCTCTTGGAATGTAGCTCTGGGCCAGCTTTATCTTGCCAATAATGAGGCTGTTGTTTTTCCGCATTAGTGTTGATTTCTGCTGAGAAAGCGCTCTTCGGTTTTTATGTTCCTTTCCTGTCAACAACGGTCGCTCTCCTTTTGGGAAGTGGTGATTCTGCATTAGAGTTGAAATTGTGAAGCTGTAATGTATAACACTGCCCAAATAAAACAAACACTTGACATGCTTGCCTTGTCTTGCTTAGTTACCTACTCTGAGGCAACTACCCTCATATCGTTCAGTGATGACAAATCTACATTTGTTTTGTGTTTTGGGTGGAAAAGTAAAACATGTTAAAGATCTTTTTTATATATCCATTCAAGAAACATCTGAGAGATGCACAAAAGCATTGTAGTGCCATATAAGCTAAAACAGTGTAGGCAGATGTCATAACCCAGTTAGAATTTCTGCTCCAAGACAAATGATGAATTAGGGCTTTAGAAAGCGTGAATATATTTAACAAGAGGAAGTAAAAGTCAATCTGGCACAGATTATTTCGATTTTGGATACTTCCCGATTAGATACTAAGCCTTTTGCAGGCTGGGCACATCGTGACTTTGACATGCCTTCCTTTGTCTTCCTCAACAGACTTGTGTGTGCGATCACATGACTTGGTGACATATGTTCTGATTTACCAAGAAAGCCTAACTGAAAACCTTGTCTTGCCTTACACCTGGCCTCACAATGAGGAAGTGACGCAAGATGAAAAAAATGCAGACGTGCGACGCGTTCCATGCTGATCCCTCTTGCATGAATATTAAATACCAAAATGGGCCAGTGAGATGATCAAACATGAGCAACATAAACCTAAAAATATACGACAACGCGCAGCGATAGGTCAAGCCTCTCCCGCATTGTGGCCTGACTGGGTAAGGATCGGCGCGATGCGAGGATCCACGGAGACACATTCTTCCTAATTGGTCTTTGCCTGGGAAACCCGGCACACTCTTATCCACATCACACGCACGGCAGTGTATGCTCACTCTTTCCCTCATCACCCACATAGGTAGAGGACCCAGCCGCCCACCACCCTCCCTCTCACCCCCTCCTTCACCATGACGACACCCCAAGTGGTCTGTTGACGTCGCTGTTGTTTTGGGACGCCCATGTGGCGGCGGTGCGGCGGTGTCCGTGACTAAACGGCATGCGGATCGCCACTAGCATGAAGCTTGAGTAGCGGCCACCGTCGCTGGGCCCACCCGTCCATGGGGAGGAGGAACTGAAGTGTCGGGTCGGGAAGGTCGGCGCCGTCTCGTCTGACAGCCATGGATGACTTCAGCGGTAGGACCTACGGAACCAGTGGCCTGGACAACAGGCCCCTGTTCGGGGAGACATCGGCCTGGGTAAGAGCGAGGACCATGGTGTGTGGATGTCTGGGTGGTGGTGGATGTGTGGAGCAATAACAGCCCTGGATTGTCTTGTTGTGTCCATCTGCATGCATGTGACTGTGTGTGTGCGTGTGTGCGTGTGTGTGTGTGTGTGTGTGTGTGTGTGTGTGTGTGATCACAAGCTCATCTGCTTCTGTTGGCCTCCTTTGGCTTCAGGATCGGATCATCAACGTGGGCGTGGGCGGAGTCACTACTCTGTTTGTTCTGGTGAGTCCTCCCTGTCCTGTCATCACTTATACGGCCCCTGGGACCAGCCTCGGCTGATGAAGTATCAAGTAGGCAAACTATATATAATAGTTTGCGTTCCAGCTCCAGTTCCACACACACACACACACACACACACACACACACACACACACACACACACACACAACCTATTTATTCAGTTGACCCATTTTATAATAACCCCTTTGCCCTAAAGTTCATATTTTTAATGACTACAGTGACTGGAATTGCTTAGTCACTGTTAACATTCATGTGGACTGACCGCAGTTGACGATTTCTTTCTTTGATAATAACCATGGTGGTTTCATCTCCTGCTGTTGTAGGTGACAGTCATCAGTTCATTTGTGTTCCCATCGCTGCCCCCGCGGGCGCTCAACATTTACTTCGCGGCATGTATTCTTCTGATATGTGGCTCTACGTTACTGCTGGTGAGACACACACACACACACACACACACTTTATGGTCGACATGAGTCACATGTTTACAAGCAATCTTTCTATGTTCTATACTCAATGCTTCCTTTGTCTTTTTTTATTCTCCCTCCATCACTCCCCATCCCTACCCCTTCCTCAATGAATGCTCTTTCCCGCCGCTCACCCCTGGTCTCTCCCTCCCTAGATCTTCTGGTACCGCCAAGGGGATCTGGAGCCCAAGTTCAGGAAGCTGATCTACTACAAGCTGGCCTCCATCGTGCTGCTGTGCCTGTGTGCCAACCTCTACTTCCACGGGGTCACGTAGATGTGGCTCTTGAGACGGACACATGGACGCCACAGATGGGACCACAGCTTGGACTACGCAGGCACGCGCACACACACCGCAATTAAGAAATCAAAGCAATGGATGGAATAAAAAAGAAAAAAGGTAGAACATTCAGATGGTTTTACTTGGAGGAAGGTCTTCTCAAACATAAACCATGATGTCTACCAATGGAACCAAAGGATAAAAGACTTAATGAACCCCCTCTGCATTCTGAGGAAACCTGACTGGTCCAAATTACCTATTTGATTTATCCATAGGGAAATTGAAGAAAAGGAAGTAGGACTTGGTGAGACCACTCGAGAGGAACACTGCCTTAAATGCATTGCACACACCGCGACTATCGTGTGTGTGTGTGTGTGTACCGGCCAGTAGCTCAAGTGACTCTTGATCATGTGCACTTCAAGTATCTTCCACAATTACACCAAGGGACAGTTGCGGGTGTAGTTTATAATTCTACATACGTTTAGATGTAGCCTTGTTTACAACAACACACATTCGATTATGTTGACTCTTTAGAAGGCTGGATAAAGTTTACAGCATTGCTGACTTTCGAACTCCAGTGGCATTGCAGTTGCCATGGTAAATCCCGTTGGCTGACTTGATTGTGATCCCTAAACCACAATGGCTCATCCCCCAAATGATGACTATGCACACATCTACGTACTCTGCGAAGGAGTATTTATTCGGTACTGTTATAGCACACTAGCCATTTGAGCGTGCATGTCCACATACAAGCTCTTTATAACCTTCTCTCACTCAGGCCAAAGCACTGCATCTGTGCACACTGTAGCACCAATGATCACAATGAAGCAAAGAAACCCATACAAATCCCATTCCAGTCATCTTTAAGTAAAGCTGCAGTTCAGAGGCTTTTGAAGGATCTATAAAAGCTCTGCTCCATGTTGAGGGATCTCCATGGTCAGAATATATCTTTTTTGCACTTCACTTGACACATATATATCGCCATATTTATCCTTGTGTATGTGGCTGTATTGCTCTTAAGTCACAAGCTTGATATTAAAATATTAATAAATGTGGTCCCACAGGATTTGTTCAGAGGAGTGGACAGTGTGGTGTTTAGGAATAACCCAAGCCTCAGTGTCTTGAGACGGTCTACCTGAACACGAAGGATATGCTAAAAGGACACAGCTATGATGTGTGCCTTGGTTTGCCAAAGCACCACTGGTTGTAATGATACACCATTTGGTTTTGTTAAGTACTTCTTTCAATCAGATTTTATGAGAACCGTGTAGAAACCATGTGACAAAAATTATTTGTTCTTAGGCAAGTGGCAACCTTTACCGGTCAACTAGTAAAGCCAAAATAAAGATGGGTTTGTTTGTATAAAAGAAAATGCTTACCCATGATTTGAAATTATTACAGCCCTGAAAAGCACCATAGCAAATATATTTAATTTAATCATGTCCATGTTCTCTTTTCAAATTCTGTGCTAACTGTACATGTTTTATCACAAGTTAGACTTTATAAGTCTAGGACCAAATCAGCATGTTATTCTCACAAATGTTCTGTTCAGTGATAAACGTTCTGTCACAAGGTGAAATCGCCTCCCTCACAGCGCAGTGACTGAACACAGCCATTACTGGCCAACCATTTGAATTAGTTGGATTCAAATGGTTCAGTGCTGAGAAACCATCAGACGACACAACGATCTAGGGATCGTCAGAAACCATGTGCTGCTTTGTATTCAACACTTTTCGGTCTTCTAATATTGTAAAAAATCCACGTAGGAAGCACAAGACCTCAACGAAGTGACACAATAAAACTCATTCTTTATTATACAAAACAGTTTTACATGGACTTGTTTTTCTCCTGATATTTTCCTCACTGGTGGTAACCTCGGTGCGAGACTAACTTGCAGCAAATGTTCATTGAGTGCACGTGCACAAGCAACTCAAATTACCACTGGCTGTTGCAAGAAAAAAGGACGAGCTGTAGTGGTTTGATATGGTAATGCATTAATGGTAGGAGCCAATGTTTTCTGAACCAAATGTTGCGATCCTTTGGTCAGTGGCAAAAGGTTTGTCAGCATTGGAGCCTAGTAAGTAATACTTTTTTTTAAATGGCATTTGTATTCTGAAAACATTTGTTATAGTAACAAAAGGGTGTAAAGCTATGCTCTTGTACGTTTGCCAGAATATATATTTTTGAAAGTGTACCAAGTTGTGTAGTGTATTATATACCACATTATTTCTGATCTCCAGTGGCCAAATATTTTCTTCTCAGCCTTAAAACTTAGGTTATCGAGTTATCACTTATTCCCATTATAAGTGAAGTTTTGTATTACAGTTCTCAGGTTTCCATTAATGTATTGTACATCATTCTGGTGCAGGCCTCCTGCCAAACTAATCCATTCAAACACTTCCACATTTTCCCAATATTTGTTGGTAGCACATATGCTTCTGGATTCATGCAATCTTTCTCAATTCATCCCATTAGGAATACGAAAAAAATAAAATACATTTGTTCGTTGACACATACCATCTAGTCCTCAACGCTAGCTATGCAGGTTCAACAGCCATATTTTTGTGGGGTTAGGTCAAAGTGAGGAATCCCTTATTTTGCAATGCAATTGGGGAGTTAGCATGTTAGCATGTCACCATAGATTTTCACTTTAACAATGAGAACTAACCTAGACAAACCACTAGCTTCTAGGCACCTGCCTGTATAGGGACCATGTAAAAAAATCCTATGCATTTTCTTTTGAGAAACTATTTATATATTACACACACAGGGACATACATACATAAATACATGATGAATATTAACTCACTCATAGGAACTTCAACAGTTGGTGGTATTGAACCAGCAACCTTTTAAATTTGATTTTACCCAACTGTCATGGAATGTTTGTACTCCATATTGTCACCTTAGGACATAATTCAAGACTTTATCATGATATCCAGTCTAAATTGATTACCATGACACTTTTTACCCCTAAAATGGTCAAAACTAAGTTTTGACCATCATGATTGAGACTTGACGTTTAAACCCTGAATCCAGATTATTCCAACATTATTTCTATTTGTAGACATGTATTAAGACACAAAAAACCCTTAACCAACCTGAACCACAGTCTTCAGACTCGCAACATGAAAAGGGGGATTATGAAGGGAATAATTCCATAAACAACACTATGTAAACACCTTCATCAAAATGCAGTCTTAGATTAATAATACCATTAATTATCAAAATATACTGTAGTCAATGTCAATCAATGTAAACAACATTTCCAATTGAATGGGTCACTCAATACCGTAAGTAAATTAACCAAATCGTATGTTATTAGCACCCGAGTCTATCAATGCTAATAAAGGTTGTTTGTTTTTGCAACGTCATAGAAAGACTGAAAAAGAGAAAGAATCGTTAAGAAATGGTTAAAATTAACTTAAAGCCAAAGCTTTTGTAGGATGCCTGTCCTTAGATGAGGACACTCAAAAGTTGCCCCATGTTTAAATGCTAAATACGTATGGAGATACTGTCGGTTGTGCTACTAGTGGCCTGACGTGGCACCAATTAGCAACATAGGAAGTGTTTATCAGGTGCTAGCAAAAACATTGCTTTCCAATGTGGTTTCAGTTGTGAAGATTGGTTACTTTTAGTATGCTACTTTTGATGAAGTCCTACTTTGTGACGTGGTTAAGCAGGCTCAGAACTGGAAATAAATGAATTAAATAATTAAAAAGAAATTAGTGAATTCTGATAACTCCTGAGTTTGTTTGTTTTGGGGACAACCTCTCGTCTTCAGTCAGGTTTGGTGAGGTGAGGTCAGCAGTACTGGGACGTCAACCCCGCCCCACCACTCAGTCGGATCCTTCCTGGTTCTCCAGTATCGGATCTGACGACAGGAGAAAAGCCCGGAAATAAACATTGAGTGAAGGAGCGAGCGAGCGAGTGCGTGTGTGCACGAGTGAACAAGAACAGTGTTTGTGTGTTTGAGGTAGGGCTACGACATCGGTAAAGAATATCATTACAATATTGCAGTTCCTTTAAGAGATATAGCGTTAGTGACTGAACTGGTGTTATGGAAATACAAATTTACATTCTACTATTGATACGTCTTCAAGGACGATCTCAGATACTACCGGTCGATATCCAAGCTTTCCTCAGCCAAACCCTGGAATGCATGTGTTTGTGCGTGCGTGCGGTTGAACACGTGCGTCTGTGTGCATGCTTGTGTGTTTCACCTGTTAATGTACTGCTTATGGGCGAAGAGACAATCAGTACAGTGCTCCCGGGGGCCATGGCGGAGGTCTCAACAGACGAGGAGCTCAGAACCTGAAATATAGACATTGACACAAATATACTTCAACATACAAATGTACACATTGTTATAAATTAATTTATAAATGTGATAAATGTTATTTTGTTCAAATTCCTTTGAAAGCACTTATTGTTGTAGGTTTGAAGTTAACATATAGTTGTAGAACAAATATCACAAAATTGTAGAGGAATTTGCTAGTTTGTTATGCTATGCAATGCTACGCTATGTACAAGTAACCTAATAACAACAGCCAATCATAGTCGTTACCTTGTCAGTAAAGCCGTCTGCCATTGGTTGAGCCTCCGATGAAACACACTCGTCCCCAACGAGGAGGCTGGAGGCATCTAGCCCCACTTCCTGGTCCTGTCCCTCCGTCTCCACAATCAGCTGTGGTTGGCTGAGGGGATCCGAGGAGGCGGGGTCAGAGGACACTGTCTGGATGATGACTCCGTCGCTGGAGCAGAGGCCCTCCGTCTGTGATGAAAATGAGTTTATAATTTTTTTTAATAAAACACACACACACACACACACACACACACACACACACACACACACACACACACACACACACACACACACACACACACACACACACACACACACACACACACACACACTTACGGACAGGCTGTGTAGGATGATCTGGTGTTCTGGCGAGGAAGGCGAGGAGCTTGTCGTCAGGGTGACCGTGCTGTTGTTGCCCAGACCAAGAGGCAGGCCCTGATTGGTGGAAAGACTGAGCGGCAGTCCCTGATTGGACGTGGTCTGGAGGTAGTAGGTCCCGGGCGTGCCGGTGGGCTGGAGGTGAAATGACTTAAGGAGAAAGAGAGAGAGTGAGATTTATTCATTAATAATGATTATAAATTATGAATATTATTTTTCACTGTATATAATCATTGAGATTTTACTATATTGTATCTTTATATATTTTTTATCTATTTTACGTTTGTGATTTGGCAATGTAAATGGCCGTTTTCCATGCCATGAGAGAGAGCGAGAGATAGAGATAGAGAGGCCTAATGTTAGCATCTCACTGTGTTGGTCGTCCACCACCACTTATGCTGTGAATTAATAATGAGGAGTTTCATCGTTTTCCGCAGATCAAAGTGAAACCTGCACTATGCAACTGTGCAGAACATGCGTGTGTGTGTGCGTGCGTGTGTGTGTGTGTGTGCGTGCGTGTGTGCTCACTGGTAGGATCTCGAAGGTCTGCAGGGCTCCAGTGTTCAGTGTGATGGTGTCTCCGTCGCCGGGGGCAGCAGAGCCATCTGAGGCTGAGCAGGAGGGCAGAGAGAGGGGGGTTATGGGTAGGAAGTATGGGTATCTCTGACCTGGCAGGTAAATTATGTCATTCTGATTACTTTAGGACGATTTGTTAATTCTGTCCTGTGGATCTGCTTTACACTGTTGTTTACATTTAGCCATTTAGAAGATGTTGAAGCCCAAAACACACAGAACACAATTTCACTTCATATTTATTGCGCAAAAACAAAAATCATATTGTGTGGCTGTAAAAAACAAAAAGTTTGCTTTGAGAGATAACACGAAATACTACGAAGATAATGTGATACCCACCCAGGTGTGTGATCTGTAGGGGGATCTGGAGCGGGATCTGCAGCGCCGCCACCGAGCTCACGGAAGGCCCGCCGTCCTCGCCGCTAGCCCCGCCGCTCTCGTCCAACCGTGCGACTCTCAGCGTGGCCGAGGAGGCAGGACTCCCCGGTCCCGCGTTCGCCTGGGAGGATTCCATCAGGTCCTGCAGAACTTCCAGTAGGACTGCAGAGAGACAGACAGACAGACAAATCAGGGACAATGTTGACGACTTTTTCTAAATTCTCCGCTCAAGAAAAGATGAAGTTTGGCTCAATGTGATTGGCTGCTGGTGGTCTTACTGCTAAAGGGGATCTCCTTGTGATTGGACACTTGTCTCTTGATGTTCCACCATTTGGAGCGCAGCCACTGTGGCGAGCGCACGCTGCTCCACCCCCCCGCTAGCTCCTCCCACCGCAGCTCGTTCTCCTCCTCCACCTGCATCTCCATGATCCTGGATGAGAACCGCACACACACACACTTAATTGGACACAAATTGGCATTCACACTGAAAAAGCGTAAGACGTAAAACAATAACCAATATATAAAAGCAATATCCAATCATTTCTTTGCATGTGTGCTTGCCCATTTATAGAGAGAGCTAGAGGGAGAGAGTGAGAGTTAGTGAGATAAGAGATCGAGATAAGAGATGGATAGGGATAGAGATATAGAGATAGAAAAAGAGTGTGTGTGTGTGTTAGGTTTTCCCATATACTGAGAGAATGAAAGAGTCAGAAAGAGAGAAAATATTTTGACTAATCATATTTTTACATACTATATCATAAATTTTTTCTTTTATTATTTTGTTACCTATGTTATATCTTATTTTACTTCTCTCGCTTTGGCGATGTAAGTGCATGCTTTGCATGTCAATAAAGCGCTTAGATTCTTGAGAAAGCGATGGACAGAGACAGCTAAATACATAGATATAGACAGCACCCACACCCACCCGCCCAGGTGTGCACCCACTCGCCCAGGTGTGCACCCGTACCTGCGCACCAAGCCCAGGTCGTCCTCCTTGGTCCACTCGGTGCCCCCGCTGTGCTTCCAGTTTAGGTAGTTGAGCCACTTGGAGCGGCACTGCTTCTCCGACCGCGAGCGCACCTGCTCCGCCACCGAGGCCCAGGACACGCCCCCCGTGACGGCCACGCCCGGCGACACCCCGGCCATCTCGTACACCACCTCGGCCAGCCGCCGCTCCTCCTCCTCGCTCCACTTGCCTGGACATCGGAAAAATACTAAACACTTTGTTTTTGTTTTCTTTCTGAACGAATATTGCACAGAAAAGTGGATTTGTAGTGTACAAGAAGTGGCGAGTGGTGAATTTGTTTTGTTGAGGGAAGGGCAGTTTTGTCTTGCCGTCTTCTGCCTTTTCCTGCTTTCTCTCCTTACAACTCTCAGCTAGTTCTACAGAACCTCCCGGTAATAGTTCCGTATTTTGATGTCTACATTAATAAAGACACACCTAAAGTCAGTCAGTCGATGAGAGACAGAGAAGGAGTGAGAGTGAGTGAGTACCCGTACCCAGTTGGTGAGGGTGCGAGTGAGAGACAGAGAGTGAGGGTGCGAGTGAGAGATAGAGAGTGTGTGTGTGTACCCGTGTTGCAGGTGTCCTTCATTAGCCGACAGCGGTCCTTGACGGATGAGGCACTGCGGCCCAGCGCTGCGCCGATGGTGGCCCAGTCGTTACCGTGCTTCTTCCTTAGTCTGGGACACACACACACACTCTTAAACTCCATGCCAAGGTGCATATAAGCTGTATGTATTAATCATACACAACATAACTCATATTCCATAACCGATATTTTATATAAAAGCCGAGATTAGGCCACTCACGTTTTTAGTTTCTCTATCTCTCCATGGGTGTACCTTCCGAAAAAAGGAGGGATTGGTATTAACAATGCAGCATTAAAGCATCTAAATAACCAAAATACCTCTGGACCCAACTGGATAGACCTACAACCAATAAGATCAACAAAGTAGCGCCGAGTTGGTCAATTAATATTTCACCAAATCCTGTTGGAATCAACAAAACCTTTAAGTGCAGCTGTTTGACCTTCTGTACTCTGGTAGTGAAGGGTCACAAACTAAGTGCACTACAACTGTCGGGAGATGCAAATGAACACAGTCGCGGTTTCTAGTTGTTTCTGTCATCCTGACCCCACTTCACTGACACAAACACCCAGCAAACCGCACGCCGAGCCGCACGCCGCATCCTTACTTGCCCACGTGGTTGCTGTTGTCGTACATGCGCAGCACGCGGCGGTACACGGCGAACAGCGGCCTGTTGAGCCCCCAGGCGACGCTGCGGTAGAAGTCCTTCCTCTCCTCCTTGGACATCTCAAAGATGATCTCTGCTGGGTCCTCCATGCCCCGGTTCTGTGCCACACACACACACACACACACACACACACACACACACACACACAGCCCCGCAGACACACATACACACACACACACACACACAGACAGTCCCGCAGACACACACACACACACACACACACACACACACACACACACACACACACACACACACACACACACACACACACACACACACACACACACACACACACACACACACACACACACACACATTACAATGGCGTCATTATTAGCAGGAGACAGTGGTAGGATTGATAAGACTGGATTAAATTATTAATTGACGAGATACGTTTTTCGGTTCTTTGGTGATATAGAAACAATTAAAAACTAAAAGACAGCAAGTGAAATTACATGCTGGGACTTTTGTCAAACATTACAATAATACGATTATTTTATAACATGTTCAATAAAGAAAGCATTACGTTTCATCATCAAATATATATCCACAACTAATGAAATAAATATATCAGTTCTTGACGGAGACATAAGGCCGCCATCTTGCATTCCCAAACCTCACGATGTTGGGTCCTAAGAGCGCCCGGCCTACCTTCACGTAGCGCGCGATGTTGCTCATGAGGATTTCAACCTCCTCCTTGGACCACATGCCCTGCTTCCATGTGTGGCCTGCACAACGCAAAACACATGTTTAGTTTATTCTACGAATGATTCATCTGCCTTCAAGGAGATGCACCTGCAGACCTGTCTGGTCTATATCAAAATGAAGGGATTAGAGAAAATATAAGAAATATATAAAAAAGAAAGAAAGAAAATATTTTTTTGGCTCATTCTTACTAATTCCAAGTCATTTAGCAGACAATGGTATCCAAAGCGACTTGCATTGAATCTTAGATATGTCATTGAGGAGCAAGAAAGGGTAGGCTAGTGATATCAGGGATCGAACCCAGTACAGTACTCCCACTCTAGTACTCCGTGTGTGTGTGTGTCTACCTTTATTGGCCAGTGTGTCTTTGTCCTCCTTAGTGGTGAACCAGGCCTGGCTGACGGGAGAGACGTCGTCGCTAGTCTTCTCCTGAGAAGGGAGAGACTCTGCATCCACCTGCAGGATCTGTCCACACACACACACTTTATTTAAACATTTATGCCAAGGTGCATATTTACTGAGATTGTAATCCAATTAAGAGACAAAATGCTACCAATAAATTCCTTACAGCTATGTTAGTTTCTTTGGGACAAATAAGAGAGCAGACAAGAATAAAAAGGTCAAAAGGACTGTGTGTTGATGTTCTCAGTCAGGCAAGAGGAAATAGCAAACGTAGAAAGGAGGGAACAGCCATGAAACGGAAAGGTGAATCACTTCGGCTGGGGTAGGCTAAAGCTACTTGGCCTAGTTGTTTCGTTTCCAAGTACCTGAATCTGCGATACGCTCTCCTCCGTGAGGTCACTGTCCGCCGTGGCTGTCATGGTCAACTCAAAGCTCTCATCATTCTCTGACACTTGGGAGATGGAGGACAGAGAGACAGAGACAAACAGACAGACAGACAGAGATGTTATTGGTTTATCCTTCAGCAAATTGGAAAAATATCTCTTTAAATATTGTGTTACACTTAGGCTCAAGGATCATAACAAAGATGGAGTCCACACAATATCACTTACAGTTCAGTCCATTAAACCTATTGATTTGTCGCTGATAAGTTATTCTCTATCAAAACACCATTATACGGCTGCTGAGAGTTATTACCTTTATATGACGACCAGAAGAATGGACATTTTCCGGCTTAAACCCCCTATCAAGCTGCTTCTTAAAATATATACAGCACAATCAAATTACTTTTCCATTTCTAGTGACATAAACATCTGTGCGAATCTCTAGAGTCGTATGTTATGGAAGATAGTTTGTTTCTCACGAGGTTGGTTGACCACTGTGAACTGTGCTTCCTCCGAGTCCTCCTGCTCGTCTGTGGTCAGGCGGATCTTCTTCTGAACAGGCTCAGAAGCCTCGTCTACACACACACACACACGTTATTTCTACAGAGCCGAAATGAGAATAGCCAATACAATCACACCAATATTAGTCATCATTACTATTATATATTTACTGTCCAACAAGTGAATATAATGGCAAATCGTTCTAGTATTTAGACTAGATTCATATGAATGCATGTTAAATTGATCCTAAGAAAAATTACGAAAAATATATGTGACATAGCTGTGTGTGTGTGTGTGTGTGTGTGTGTGTGTGTGTGTGTGTGTGTGTGTGTGTGTGTGTGTGTGTGTGTGTGTGTGTGTGTGTCACACCATTTGGAGGGCAGTGCAGTATGAGGCTCCCATCGCTGTCCCGGGTAAGCGTGACAGAGTTGACCGTCTGTAGCGTTACTTCCTCTGCCTCCCGGCTCATAGTTTACCTAGCAACAGAGAAACTAAATCTAAGTGATGACATCATCATGAACTGCTGACACTGTGCCAGCTTTAAGAATGAGATGGGGATTTTTTTTCTCCACTGTTAAAATGAGCTTAACACATCCACGGATTCCCAGAGATAGCCTTGAGGTTAAGCATCTGATAATGTGCTCATGTAAGCTCATTAAAAAAAATATTGACAACCCTGATATCAATATAATGTGAGTGGCTGTTTGTTTTGGAAGTTAGAATAAGTATTCTTTATTTTTTTACTGAAATGGTGAATAATACATTTAATGAAAGAGCATGAACATACAGATTGTATAAAGTGTACCTTGTAATAATACCTTGCTATCTTTATAGAAATTAATATTTGTTGTGTTTGCAATCAGTTATTAAAAGCAATCTTGGTTTGAAATGGGACATTTCGGATGAAAAGGGTGGGGGAGGTGGGCGAGTTAAGCTTTTTTATTATAATCTACAAACAAGGGTTTTATTTGTTCGTTTAGAAAACATTCATGCAATTCGAGTGCAGTTAATAGATGGATGGCTGCGGTGTAGAAGTGAAATACTAGATTGTAACTTTGTGATATGTTTGTATAAAGAAAGGGTCTAAAACATCGACATCGTTGTTTTTTGGTATTTGTATTGTGCAGCAACATCGTGTATTAATCTAGATGTATCGCGTCCAAGTGTAAATACTGGTACACAATATTAACAATTGTCATCCAAATAGCCAGCCAGCTAAATGAAAGAGGACGAAATGAAAACAGCGACGCCATGTTATGGCACAAGGTGATGGTTATGGCGATTGTGCAGTATTGATCAGGTCGACATATCTGCTGTTTGGTAGTCAGTTCTTCCGATCCAAGCGTATGTATAAAGCCGCTCTGCTTCAGAACCCAAACAGAAAGTGGATTTTAGTTTTGATTTGGCTACTTACTTCCTGTTTTTGGTCCGGGGACTTCGAGGGGACCAGGATGAAGCCAAATGCCAGGATGGAGGCTCGGCCGTATGAAGGCCACAGGGTTGCCAGATAAGTAAGGTACGAGCATGATAAGATAACACACTTCTCTTTTTTTTCTTATTATTTATATTTACTAATTAAAATTTTCTATACATGTTTTTTCTCTTGACACACATGTCGTTTGCGTCTCAAATTTTAAATTAGGATGATATACAATGTAGTATCGTGATGTGGTGAATCATCATGTAATTACCCTCAAACAATGCTGCTTGTTCAGCAGGAAAATAAACTACCAATTAAATCAGAACGTATTAATTGCATGGAATAACGTAGACGTTTTTGACACCCAGTATAGATAAATGAATACGTAAAAAAACAAAAACATTAACTATAGTGCTGATTTTAACAATTTAACCTGGCAACCATATGTTCCTCGCTTAAAAGTGCCCGGCTAGAAACCTCATTCAATGTTTTTTTCTATTGGTAATTTTGTCAACTTAAAACATGTAAATAATAAATCCACTGAGTCAAGAAGGACCCGTTTTTTATAATAACATATTGCTCATGTTTATCAAACTGTTGGTTTGTTGTGGCGTATATATCAAAACTGTGACAATAGTTCCACATGTAATAAGAGGGGACGAGTATTACTGGCGTACAGGTTGCGAATTTCCAAATACTGTTCTAATTTTGCAACATGGGAGATCAAACTTTAAGAGTGTAAGTATTGTCCACAATACATTTATATATTTAAATGAATTTGTACATATGGGCAACAATCTCTCTCGGTTCTGTGTTTATTGTCTTAAATTGTTCACCCAAAGTCTCGACAAATGTTTTTTGTGGAAATCTTAATTATGCTCTATTTGCGCGTGCATTAAGATGTTCACGATATAGGTAATTATTTTGATCTCTATCGTACATTTGATATATGTAATAAATAAAACGTCCATAATTATTATGAAAGGAACCGAATCTCAACCAGAGTCACCGGCATTTGTGCAAACCGGGTTTTCTGTGTGTCTGCCTTCAGCCTGACGTGTGGGGATGTCCAAGGCAGATTTAACGATTTGTTCAACCGAGTACGGACAATCCAAAAGAAGAGTGGACAGTTTGATGTAAGTCAGAGTCTGACTTGTAATGGACAAAATAACATGTATTTTAACGTTACACATTGTGTTGGTGCCTCAAACGTCGCTTGGCCAAAGCAATGTCACAAACACGAGTTGATCTAGTACATTCGAGACAATCATGAAATAGATTGAACACAATTCAACAAAATTCAGGATTACACACAATTAATCTGTATGATCTAAATGTTCGTTGCTAAGGAATCAACCCTGGGACAAACCAATCCTAAATGCTCAGCAACTACAGGACTGTTGTAGGTGGCCAGAAACATTTCCAAAAACGTTCCACAACTAAACTTAAATTACATTTGGCCAAAAGCAGTGGGGCCCCTCATTACTCAAGGGTCCCCAGCATAAATAATGAACCTGCATGAAATCATTCTGCCCTGTGTGTGAGGTGGTTGGGTGAGGGTCTGAGCTAAAGGTTGTGCTGTGGGTTTGCAGCTGCTGCTGTGTGTAGGAGAGTTCTTTGGAAAGACCGTAGAGGCGGAGGCAGAGTGGCAAGAATACAAAACCGGAGCCAAGAAAGGTGTGCAATTAGAATACTATACATTTAGACCATAAGACTACTTGCTAAACGACAAACAAAATATTGGGTCAATTGTGTCCCGACTTCTCCTTGTAAAAAGATAACTTGAAGCTACATACAAAATAGTATACCCCTTCTCAAATGTCTTTAAATAATTCTTTGTTTTTTATTGTAATCTTGTTCAGCTCCCATTCACACATGCGTCCTGGGAGCGGCCA
Source organism: Lota lota (assembly GCA_026745465.1). Taxonomy (NCBI): domain Eukaryota; kingdom Metazoa; phylum Chordata; class Actinopteri; order Gadiformes; family Lotidae; genus Lota; species Lota lota. The sequence goes on along the minus strand of JACYXH010000416.1, from coordinate 4,662,638 downwards.
GCCAGGAGACGGTGAAGTACTTCCCCAGCGCAGAAGGCTGTGAGCTGGCTGAAAACATCACCTACCTGGGTGAGCCCCTGGTGTGCGGGAGTAGCAGCAGTACTATTTGGTCCTATGCCTTTTCTCACTTTGTCAACATTGTTATGTCTCGGAACAAATGAGAAATAATAAGAGATGTGATATTGAAGGGTCAATGGACAAATTTACATATATATGTGTGTAAGTGGTTGACAAATATAAAAACCATTGAAGCTGTGCAAGATTACTTCCGATTGATTCATACCAACCACTTCATGTTACAAATTCAGCACAGCAATATCCTTTTGGTTGGTAACGGTCAACATGAAACAAATATCCTTTTTATGTTTCCCTTGAACAGAACTAAATATTAGTCGTATGTGTCCCTTTCGTATGACGACGACGATGATGATGATGATTGTCTATGCGTGTGCACGCTTTCACCCTCAGGACGCCGCGGCGTGTTCACGGGAGCGTCCGGCCTCCAGATCGCCTACGTCAGTGGGCGCGAGGCCCTGCAGGAACCGGCCCCCGCCCACTGCTTCACGCCCAAAGACCTGTTGGCCCTGGTGGCCCCACTGGTCAACAACTCCAAGTTCCGAGGCGTGGACATACTGCTGACGTCGCAGTGGCCCCGCGGGGTGTGGCAGTATGGAAACAACCCGGTAAGGCCTTCTTTTTGTGTGTGTGTGTGTGTGTGTGTGTGTGTATATATATATATATTTTCTTTTTCTTTTTTTTATTTAACCCCAACAATGCATTCTCTAGCCTTCATTCACTCTAGCTGTTTTTAAAGTGACAATGTGGAAGATTGTCTTTTTTTTTTTTTTGTAGAATGATGTAGATCATTCTGTAGTACATGCTGAGGGCTACATTCCCATTAATACAATTTCACCCTATACCTGATATATTCAATTTTGAAAGTTTTACTCCCGGCTGGAGGATAATCTTGTCTTTACTTTACTTGCGCTCTTGCTTTGGCAGAGCTTACTACATCCGCAAATCGTACACATTGTCACTTTAAAGGTATTTAGTAATCAACAGTATGTCATTTAGAAAAATGTGTGTTTGTGTTGGTTGTTGTGGTGATGATGAATTGTCCCAACTACTTTACTGTGTAGTATCTCTTATTCACTGTAATGCACTTTTATTATGTGCACTAGGAAGTGAACACCAAATTCTGCGGCGCGGGGTCCGTCGCCAACCTTGCTGACAAGCTGAAGCCGCGGTACCATTTTGCGGCAATAGAGGGCGCTCACTATGAAAGACTTCCCTACAGGTAGGCAGCTCTCACTCTCCAGGGATGACAGGCTTTCTGGTATGTCCTCACAAGTATAGTATAGTGATACGTGTGTGTCGTTACGTTCTCAGGAACCACATGGTCCTGCAGGAGACTGCGCAGCATGTCAGCCGCTTCATCGCCCTGGCATCAGTCAACAACCCTGCCAAGAAGAAGGTGAGAAAAGGAAACTGAGGAAATCAAAGAGTCTCATGCAACAAAATAATAATAGCAGCTGCAATTCTTTAGTCTTTTTGTTGACTTTTGGAAATGGATCTTTTGTAACCGGGAGTAGTACCAAAACAACACCTTTTTATATATATCTTTAAAAAAGATTGAATTGCTGGTGGTGCTCTTTAAAGAAAGCTCTATGCATCAACGTAACATCTCCCCCTGGTGTCTCCAGTACCTGTACGCCTTCAACATCGTCCCCATGAAGAGCATGGACGCGTCGGAGCTGGTCAAGCAGCCGCAGGACGTGACGGAGAACCCCTACAGGCGTAGCGGGAAGGACAAGACGCAGCGCGACAAGACGGGGTTCGACCCCGCTGAGGAGGTGTGTGTGTGTGTGTGTGTGTGTGTGTGTGTGTGTGTGTAAATCGGATAAGTGCTTGGCTGTTCATTTGAGGGTTTTTGATTGGGAAGCTGAGGTGTAGATCGTGTTGTTTCTTTGTTGCAGACAAAGAAATGAGGGTTGCGTGGTTCTAAGTGCTTATGATTTATTCTGCCATATTAGTTACTGTTGTATTTTCTTCTTATACATAAAAATTATATCTTGAAAAAATCAATCAACGTCACCATCTCTTGAAAGGGAGGTTAATGCATTGCTGTTTTTGATTGGCTTTATGGATATATTAATCGTGAACCAAGTGCATAACCTGTGCTTAGTGCCGTACCTCAGGTGTGACTCTGTTACATGCGGTTACTATTGAAGTCCTTCCATCTCGTGTCATCCTGGTGAAAGAAGGTGTAACGCTCACCGTCGTCTTCCCTTCAAGGAGCCCGCCGCCCAGTTCTTCTTCGACCTGAGCAGAGGGGGGCGTGGCGGGGGGCGCGGCGGGGGGCGGGGCCAGGGCAGGAAGCGGCCCTCCGACGAGGACCGCCCCCCCTGGGACGGGGAGAGGCGGGGCCAGGGAGGACCGGGCGACGCAGACGGGCAGCCCAGGCAGCCCCGCAGACCACGTGAGTCTGGCTTCGCCCACGTCTGACCGTTGCTATGATACGGAAACACTAGTCTCCTGTGGGGTCTCTAGGGAATTCAACTGACAGGGATGATCTCTTTTTTTTTATCTTTTTTTTTTATCTTTACATAACATTTCAATTTCGGCGCAAACATTTGAATGGGAACATAAATGGTTTTCTGAAAAGGGGTTTTGCGTCTAGAACCAAAAACGTCATGATTCTAACTGCAATATGTAATAAGGAGGGTTAGTCAAGTAGTTTTGCGACAAAAGAATGCACCACACAGATGGTTTGACTCCACCTCTTGCCTCTATCGGACCCTTTATGCTCGATCCATTGTTTTAACTGCTCTCTCACACCCAGTCAATCACCTAGTCACTCAGCCAGTCCCAGTGGGTTTAGTCTCTCTTCTCACTCCGTCTCCAGCCCAGCCCACCGGGCCGTGTTGGTTCTGTCTGGCCAGTCCTCAGGTGGAGAAGCACCTGGTCATCAGCATTGGCACCCACGTGAGTAGTGGTTCTTCTTCTTCCTCTTACTGAAACAACAAAGAAAAGCACCATGTCGGACCTTTGTATTGTCAACGGATTATTCAGCCTTTAATGTTTTAAATAGCCACTTCTTTTATCCATATAAAGTCAATATGTGTAACTTTTCAACTAGCTCGTAGCTTAAAATGACCCGGACATATCTGTAGTCAATGCCGGTCGATGGTGATTTAAATGATGTTATCAATAAAATCACATCCTATAGTTGATATATTCTAGAAATATAAAATGCTGGCCAGCCCGTACCTCTCTTTGTTTACAAGAATCGAACTATTGACACTCCCAAAACTCCTCACGCCACCCAACCAGCCGAGCTACGCTAGTTCACATCACACAACGCACAGCCAGTTAGCGTGGACAGAACACTGTTATTTAGCTTTTTGAATTCTCAAAGTCTCTGGCCTACTAACTGGACGGGGCTGAATCGTACACATTGCAACTTTAAAAACAAGCAACTTTCAATTAGACCGTTCTATTACAACAGTTTCCTCAGTCTACGATGTATCCTAGTGACTTGTATAGATTCTTGCAACAGGCCCTGCCATGACCCATTTGTCTCCCTTGACCCACCTGTATTCTGCTGACCGCCCCCAGTGTTACCTGGCGCTGGCCAAGGGCGGCCTGACCCCGTACCACGTGCTGGTGCTGCCCATCGGCCACTACCAGTCGGTGGTGGAGCTGGCCTCCGAGGTGGTGGAGGAGATGGAGAAGTACAAGGCCGCCCTGCACAAGTTCTACAAGAGCCGGGGCGAGCGCTGCATCTCCTTCGAGAGGAACTACCGCAGCCAGCACCTCCAGTTACAGGCAGGCAGACGGACAGACAGACGCGAGGGAGAGCTGGGTTTATACCCAAAGGGTTAAGAGTTGTCAGATGATTATTGCCAAGGAGTTAGTTGACGTGTGTTGGTGCTACTGCATACAAGATACAAAAATATGACGAACAACTGTTCAGGATATACTATTAAAATGACTATATTAAAAAAAAGATACACAATATGTATAGAATCTCCTCTGAAAGCCTGGTCTTTGCAATGGGCTTTGTTGGCATGGGAAACGCACTGTTCAACTTAAAGTTCTAAGTTATAGATTAGATAGAAAACGATATAGAAGATAAAAATATATAAAGGAAGAAAATACAATTAATATATTTTTAACAACTATCTATAAAAGTATGTATACTGAGAAGTACTCCACTCAGACGGTGTCACTCCATCGCTCTGCAGGTGGTGCCGGTGCCGCTGGATAAGTGTGCCACTGAGGACATCAAGGAGGCCTTCATGGTCCAGGCCCAGGAGCAGCAGATGGAGCTGATGGAGATCCCGGAACACACCGACCTCAAGCAGGTACACCCCCACCCTAGCCTGGCGTCGCCAGACCCATTCGCAAAAGCGTATTAGTCTGGAACCTCTCGGTTTTCTAAACTTTCAGAATTCTATCCAATTGCAATTGGATAGACGTACAACCAATCAGAGCAACTTAATGTGTGACACGGCAGCGGCCTCCATCTTGGTTGTTTATGAAAATGCCTCAAAGGCGTTCCCATAGGGCGCTCCTGTTTAGTCATCGTACTCAAACCACCCCATATTAGATCAACGGTTGTGATTGGCTAAACCTGAGCCAGGTCTGCTGGCCTCCCCCCCCTCCCCCAATGTTTTTTACATTTTCCCACATACATGTTCTTTGGTTCAGATTGCCCCACCGGGGACACCGTACTTCTACGTGGAGCTGGACACGGGAGAGAAACTCTTCTACCGCATCCAGAAACACTTCCCACTGCAGTTTGGGAGGTAAGATAGAGAGGAAATGGTGTGTCAGCGTTTTGTTTAAACGAGGGATCCAGGAACAGGGCCGCCAATAGCCAGCTAACTTGGATAGAAGTTTTAATTAAAAAAATAAATAAAGTTGGTGCTGTATACCTTACATTTATGATTCTGATTTTAAGGAAGTAAATAAGTGTGAACCGTAACAGTTCATCCAATGCAACACTTTTAAATCTTTTTAGTTTTTATCTGTGACTCTGTCCCGCTTCCCAATATGAGACCCAACGATTTTTAAAGCATCACTTGTCGGAGGGGCCCCTAATGTGTGTGTGTGTTCCAGGGAGGTGCTGGCCAGCGAGGCCGTGCTGAACATCCCCGCGCGGGCCGACTGGAAGGAGTGCAAGCAGACGCGGGAGGAGGAGGAGCAGTGCAGCGGGACGCTGAGGGACGCCTTCAAGCCGTACGACTTCGCCTTGGAGGACTGACCCACACACACACACACACACACACACACACACACACACACACACACACACACACACACACACACACACACACACACACACACACACACACACACACACACACACACACACACACACACACACACACACACACACCTCGTTTTCATGTATTGTCATGAATGATTTTTGCCGATTATAGAAGCTGAGGAGAAGCTGTCCAGACGAAATTTTGTTTCTTGCGACAAAGTTGGTTAAATGTCACATTGTTGATGCGTCGTAAGACATTTTAGTCGTCATATCCATCACACTTGATCAATGGTTTTTTAAATGTGTGGACATTTTTTATGTCAACTTTTTGTATAACAGCTACATAGTGCCATTCTTTTATTACCAGGGCAGGGTTATTTTACCTTTTAAGAAAAACAACAAAAAACATGGAGGTTGTTTTGTTCAGGAATATTTTGGGGAATTATTTTCAAGATCTGTGTACAGATGTTAAAATGCTTTGTATATTGGTGATGATTAAACTTTTATATTGTGATTTTGGTGCTGTGCAGGCTCAAATCACTCCTTGGTCAAAACTAATCAATAATTACAGTTTACATTAAAAAAAGGTCAAATGTAAATTAAAAAACTGTTCTTACTGGTAATCAGAATGGAGGAGTTTAAAGGTTTCTGATTACCTGAAAACCTGCATTACAATTTCAGCATGCTATGCATCATTACAATGAATTAAAGGTAGTTTTACTAAGCTTTTCACTCTAGCTTTTAAACGAACTTTTTAGAGGTAAAATAAACAAGTTACTGCTTATAGATAAGACATTCAAATGTTATTAACAAAGCTACTGCTTTATCTGGCTTTAGAGAAAGCAGTCCAGTGTCAACATTTTTCCTACTCATTTTTGAAAATGTATATTCACACCTGTATTATATTGTTCTCTTACTCCTACTGTTAGTGTTCACAGTTCTGTTGGTTCAAGTGAATGGACAGTTAAAAAAATATGATTTTTTTAAAACCAGAAAAAAATCCTTTAATTGTGTATTCACTGTTGCTGAGGTACTGTGTAAGACAAAGCTTAAATGTCTCAAGATAACATTTAACTTTTGTCAGTAAAAGACTAAATCCCTGTTTGTACACTGCAAGTCACTCATAAAAACTGCAGCAACAACCACTTCTCCCAGGCGCCCGGTCAGCCCAGCCCAAATGTTCTACCACCACTAACTCATCCCAGGATATGGTTCCGTTGGCGAGTTATCCGTCCACATCCTTGTCCTCTTTTCTCCGCGGTGAGGGGCTCTCTCTCTCCCTCAGCTCTGCCACTCGTCCAACACCACCAGGTAGGGCTGGTCGGTGCTACCCAGGTAGGTCCGGCCTCCGCGGGGGTTCTGGAAGACGTCGCTGACCGCCTGCGTCACCGTGCCGTCCGGGTCGTGGAGCGAGTCCTGCAGCCGGCCGTCCAGCGCCAGCTCCAGAACCAGGGCGTGGCGGGGCAGCAGAGCGTTGTACCAGCTCAAAGGGACCACCTGGTGGGGAGGGGGTAGACGCACGTGAGGTCATTTAAGGAGAAGGGGAGGGGAGGGTGAGGAGGGAAGACCAACTTTCTAGGGTGTGTGCGTGTGTGTGTCTCAAAGCTCCCCTTCACCGCTTGAGAAAATGGAGCAAGACCCCATCGTAGTCTTGACCCAAATCATGACCACACCCCCAAAACTTTGGTTGACCAATCATGCGCCATCGAGTGCCAATGCCAGGCAGGTTTCAGTTCATTTGAACCAATCACAACAATTAGCAGTCTTTCGAAATATCAGAAAGAAATACAAAGACAATCCAATACGAAGAAGTGGACTCAAATCTATAAAGTGTGTTTCCCTATGAAACCACATTAAGGCGGATAAGTATTATACTCGCCACTTTGTTTCCATGCCAACCTTAACGACAATGGTGAAATCACTGAACTCTCGTAACCAATCATGACAGTGCTTCCTTCCAGTCCAGGGTTCACACAGAGTTGATCCTTTCAGAGTGTGTGTTTGTGTGTGTGTGGGTGGGATTGACCTTGTCCTATCTAATTTCACACTTTTTGAATCTCAAAGCATACTCAGAACAATGGCCCATTTTTTCCCACAAAATAGCTTGTCTACCAACAGGTCTATTCAAGTAAAAAAAAGAAAAATATGGAACTGTCTGGAAGGAATTGTAAAATAACTATTATATGTTGATATGACAACATTAGATTATATTAAATAAGAAAATGTGAATGTTCATCAACAGTGTCAGAAGATTGTCTTTGATGGTGCGCACATTCAAATAAAAATGAGATTATTTTTTCAATACACACCATGTCAATCATTTGTGAAACAATTTCATTTTGATTTAATTTTCAATTCAACTTCGGACTTTCTTTCCGATATACTGCGTGTACTACGATACTAATAACCACGGTGACGGGGAACATGGCGGAGTGACCGACCTTAGCGAGGAAGCGCTTCACCGCCGGGTACGGCGCTATCATGTCCAGGAACGGGGGGAGGAGCTTCCGGAAGCGGGGCGTGGTGATGCCCACCAAGAAGGTGTCGCCGCGCGCGCTGAGACGTATGTTGTCAGGGTAACCGACCATGTTGTCAAGGACCACTTCCTTGGTACCCGCTTTGGGGCCCTTCAGCCAGAACCTTCAAAACAATGAACTAGTTTAGGATTGAGTGGTCTTTATAAGAACATTCATGCTTAGTCTTTATCCAGAGTCCCTTACAAGTGAGGCAGAGGCAGATACAATAAATACTGGAGCAACGGCACAAAATGCAAAATCTTTCTAAAATACAACTGTGCAGAGTAGTTATAGAAGACAGAACACAAGCAAACACACACACGCAATCAAAATCGTCTACGCATATCTCTAGTAAACATGTATATGTGTAAGTGTGTGTGTCGGTGTCAATGCAAGCGTGTGTGTGTGTGTGTTTGTGTATGTGTGCGTGGGTATCAATGTGTGTGTGTGCGGCCGTGCATGTGTGCGTGGGTATCAATGTGTGCGTGTGCGGCCGTGTGTGTGTTTGTGTGCGTGTGCGGCCGTGCATGTGTGTGTGTGTGTACCTGAGGATGCGTCCGATGCTGGTCTCCGCCAGCAGCAGGAAGTCCTCGTCCGGGGACAGGGCCACTCCATTGGGCATGTAGAGCGAGTCTAGCAGCACCGCCACCTGCCGGCTCTCCGGGTCGTAGGTCAGCAGGCGGCCCAGGGCGTTCAACTCTATCACCTGCACAACACCGCTCCGTGTTAGGCTGCGGTAACACATTTATTTACGGAGGCAAATCATTGGTTGAATGGAGCATGATCATGCTCCATTCAACCAATGATTTGCCTCTATGAAAACACTATTAGGTGAAGTGGACATGTCTGCAAGAATGTAAGACAACTAAAGAAAATAACATAATAATGAAGTCAGGGGATTGACATGGCCGCAGTATCAGACTCCTTGGCTACAGTGACGATACAAATGCTAACCATCATAACACCTTACAATTGGAGAGAGGAAGGGAGCTACCTCTAAATTAACTAGTTATAAGTAAAGAAGTAAAATTATCATATGTGAAATTATTAGGATAGGTTTTTCCGCGACCATTTATATACTGAGAGAGAGAGACCTATAAAACAGATATGGCTAGGATATCCAATATCTAAATGGATTAGCTTAATACCGCCTGGTTCATTCACTATCCCTGAGCAAAACGCTTCACCCCCCACCTGCTCCTTACTTTATGCATCTAAAAGTACATAGATACATCAATTTCTTTACGGCAAGTTGCTTCAAAATAAATGCACCCTGCTAAAAAGACAAAATAGTAAATGGTGTAACAGTGGACGAGAAACAGTGTGCGAGAAATGACGGAAAAGTCACCAAAAATGATAGATTTGCCACAATGTACATAAAATGTAGATTGACAGATTGAGACATGTGCACACGCCAGGTATCACATCATGTTTGTCATAAGGCACATACTTAAAGAGACAACACTATATTATTATGTTTATATGCTTGTTTTAACTCTACACCTCTTAAAAAACCCACATCCATTCATTTTAGCATAGTTGCTGGCCACTCCCACCCACCCACTCACCCTCCCTCCCTCCCTACCTCCCTACCTCCCATATATGTGCTAACCACATGTCTACAGTATTTAGTCTGTACTGAATGGCCCATAAATGGTTTCTCTCCCCAGTGAAAAGGGCCCTGATGAACGGGCTAAAACAGACTTGTCTTCTCTGATTTGTGAGTCACAAAGTTGCCCGGCAACTAGAATAAAGGCCTCCCCCTGTACTGTCTTCCTCCCACTCCCTGCAAGGAGAAAACTTCCTTTCTCGTGTTGAATCTGTCGCTGTCTGTTAGATTGTGCTTAACAAAGGGACAACCTTGTGGTGAACTGAAGCTGGGAATCCGGGGATAGAAACTGACGCAATCAGTAGTCATTAAAATCATTATCTCTTTTCCCCTCTATGCTTATTTCCTACTGATCTCTTCTTTCTTCCTCCTTTATTGGAGCCTCCATTGATGGGGATACGTTTGTGATTTGATCCACAGAACACATTTTCAAGCGTTTTTGTTTTGCATTTGAGACTAAAATAAATAAATCGGTGAAAGGTCCCTTTCCATTTGAATGGAAATGTCCCGGCGGCAGGACAATGAACATAACACAGACAGATATAAATGGATAGGAGACCATTGTTCCATTCCTCCACCCACAAAGAAACACTTCAGTAACGCCGGAATACACTGAATTCTTAAATGACTGTTTACAAGATACTGTCACATTACAGAAGGTTCATAGTGTGTGTATGTGTGTGTGTGTATGTGTGTGTGTGTGTTCTCACCTCCAGTTTGACGTGGCGGCGCCCCCAGCGACTAGAAGAGTCGGTGAAATAGACGACGCCGGTCTGGGATGAGATCTCAAGACCGTTGAGGAAGGCAAAGGGCCGGCTGTCCGCTCCTGAGGGCCACAGAGAGAGAGAGGCACCCCCACACACACACACACACACAATTATTTATACCATAATAACATAATGGTTCAATAGTTCTCAACCCCTCCACACACCCTCTCACATACCCTCTCTCTCACACACCCTCTCTCTCACACACCCTCTCTCTCACACACCCTCTCTCTCACACACACACACACACACACACACACACACACACACACACACAACCACCCACACACACACCTTCAGAGTTGGCCAGGAGGAGGGTCTTCTGTCCGGTCTGGGGGTCCACGCTGTGCAGTCCCAGGTACGAGTCCGCCACGATCAGCTGACCGTGCCGGTCCAATCGCACGCCGTGGGGACGACCACACACTGGCTCATAGTCTGGACTACTGCCTGCCAGGATTGAGTGAGTGAGTGAGAGACAGAGACAGAGACACACACACACACACACAGCTCTGATGAGATGTAACCCACATTGTTCTCACCACATTCTGGGATGTCCTGGCCCATCTGGGTGATCAGGGTGAGTGTGTCGTCTGGGCCGATTCTCCACAGCTTCCCATCCACCGTACCAGTGTACACGTTACCTGACAGACAGACAGGCAGATAGGCAGGTAGACAGACAGGACCACAGAAAGACAGACAGACAGACAGCCAGGAAGGCAGGCAGACAGACAGACAGACAGACAGAAAGACAAGAAGACAGAGAGACAGACAGAGACCAGTTTGGTACAGACTGACCAACAAGCGCCTAATCTAATGAATTGGTGTTCACAAGGATGCCCAACCTTTTCATGATATAACATGTAATTACCTCCTGTGAAATTAGAAAGGAATTAAAATGCTCACAATCATACCACCACAAGGACTTGGGATTTCCTCTCTAGAATGCAGCATGCATCAACTTCAATCTTTGTGACTGGAGCAGATAGGAATTGTAAATACATTCATTTGGGAGACAAATCTTTTGTGAGCGAAGCATTCACTTTGCCCCACACTCGTCAGAGTCAGGGCTTTACATTACGTCGCAAGAACTTCTGTAGGATTCTGAGTCTCTGAAGGAAGCTTGAATCTTATTTAAGGCCCAATGGAAGACCTTCTAATCCCCCTAAAGCGGTCAACACATGATGACACGGAGAGCAAAGGGTTGGACGCTAGGTCGGACGTTAGGAATATAGCTAATATAGTCAAGAGACGGGAGTTTAGCGCATTTAACTCATTCAACTTGTGTTTAGGTTTAGCAAGGACGATAGCAGCTGGGGTTTACATTCTCGGTCAGTGTCAACCGGGTCAAAGTTGAAATGGTTTGAACTTTGAGCGCAGCGTCATGGTGGATAATCAGAGCGGTCGGCTATGCCCAGCGTAGCATCAACATTAGGTTGAGCTTCAATGCTCAACTTTCCAAGAGAACATCGACAACGCCAATAGCTCATCATGTGTAGACCACTTTATTCATCAAGAACTTCCATTTGTGATGGATGCCGCAATGACCTCCCTTTTCCCTCCCATTGGTTTGATCTATCACCGGTCTTCCATTACAAATTGCACAATATTGATTTCTTTCCTTTCTCATTTTCCTAGATAAGGTATCTTATCTGTTTGGAAGGTTCATCTGTTCACATTGATGGAATAAGACTTTGACCTCAAAGGGCCACACTTGGATCATGGTTAAATAACACAGAAAAACTCTCTTTCTCTCACCATCCTGATCAGCAGTGAAGGATTCTGGTCCATGTAGTTTCCCGGTAAAAATTCTGCGGCCCTTCTGAAGGCGAGTGTTAACAGCCAAGGGCCCCTCAAGGGCCGGAGGGGGGCCCTTCAATCTGAAGGCAAAAGCAGAACAAAAAAATGTAACCACGTGATGATAGGCATTTTGCGATGCTTTCTTCGATACTTAGGAACCGTCGGCCACCTGGTGTGCATGTGTCCGTGTGCGGGCTGTGGGTCTGGTACTTACACGTGTGGTTTCGGGTCGATGGGGGAGGGCAGAAGATAGACCGCTACCCCCAAGGCGCAGAGAGCCACCAGGAACGCAACTTTGCCCAACCTGCAGAGCAAGAATGAAGAGAAGAGAAGGAGACATATTGTGTGGTAAACACAGCTGTGGCCCACAGGATTCATATTGTCAGGCATTCATGTCTATTGAAGCACCAGCATGGACAATAAGAACGGGTTTCACTGGTTTTGTCTCCACTGACGCAGGTTTATTTTACAGCACATTTAGCAGAAAGATATCTCTATCTGCTAAATGTGCTGTTGTCAGTATATTTATTTAGATGATACATCATGGTTGAGCAACACATGTTAAATATCATATTTTATTTGTGTGTAAAAGTTATGCCGGCTGGAAAAAATGTATACTCGAGCACACTTAATCCTATATCTTAACACCCCCCCCCTCCCCGGACACGGACTGATTCCCCTCATGGTCAAATTAACATATGGGGGGGGGTTTGCAGTTGCAGTTATAACAGTAAACACTTTGTAAGCACAATAGGAACTCAAATACCCCATCCAATGATCCCATAATATAACCTGGGTTGCCCAGTAGGGACTTGAGCTCGGAATTAGTCAAATGCTGAGCGTCAGAATGTATGCAAACATGACAAAACGATTCTAGATCCAATTTACATTGGTTTTGCTGAACACTGTCAGACTTATGCAATACAAGTCTAGTGATTGGTTGATAGGTCTTTAGACATCAGTCGCTAGAATATTGTAAAGTAATATACGTTTCCGATACAGTGAAAATGTAGCCCATCTAATTTATACAGCATTTCCCATGGTAATTTTTTTTTTTTTACATGTGCCATGTATCTTGAATTAAATTGCAATTCATTCACTACAGTGAAGCCTACTCTTCGCAAAGTTAAAAGCATCGATTGCCATGATGCACTTACATCACAGAATGGCTCTCTTGATGGAAACTCCCAATAGAAGTTTTGAAAGAGCGGTTCCGCCGATATTCCTGTTGCTTGAAGACTGTATTTGGTCTTCGTTAGACGCGCCTCGACGTGCATGAAGTGAGGAAGTGTCCTGCAACTCAGGCGTGATTTTGGTGTGTAGCTGTGTATGCGTGTCTGCAGTCTGCACAGATCAGGCTCTTAAGAAGGTGTGTGCGGCTTGCACCGGCTGTGATCTCACATTTTGTTGTTATGTAATGGGGGTTAAAATGAGGACGAGGAGGGGGAAGGGGCGGAGGGCGTTACGGTTGAGTGGCACTTAAGAAGGGAACCTTAGTCGGTAGGGTTAGGGATCCAATCATGTCAGGAATGAATACAACTGTAGCCTTAGAACAGCAAAATCCCATTGGATTTAAGATAAAAGTTGACCTCATCTAAGCATTGCCGCGGGGACGACGGGGCTGCAGCACCCCCTAGCGGTAATTTCGCGTTTTATTCAATATATTTATTTCACGTTTTAAATTAATTAAATATCAATTAATTAGGCAAAATTAATTAATTAATGTTGGAGACATTCCCTGCTCAACCCCTCTATAGACCAGTGTGACGTAAAGGGTAATTGTGAAGGTGGGACTGGGTTTAAACATTACACAGCCTATGGTTTAAAATGTATTTCAAGGCTCTGGATTGGCATTTTGTTAAAAAGTAAGAATGATCAAATGTGGGCATCATGTAAATAACAACTTTTGCAACTTTATTGATGCTTGCAAGAATGGGATTTTGTTTTCCTCTAAAACGCATTATTATAACCAACAATGTCATGTCACTCATTCGCAATGTTTTCTGTTCAACAAAAACGAAAAGATAAACTGCGGACTCTTTGGTTTATTTAAATTTAAACTTTAATTGATGGAGACGACCTTTTGAAATAAAAGTCACATTTGGTAATGACTCAAAAAGAACAATAATTATCTATAACAATAAAGTAAATCAGTCACCATAATCCTATCAAGAGAAGTCAAATGGAGGAAAGCAACGGTAAAAGCATCGAGTCTCATTTGTATGTGGGTGGTACCCCCTTTCAGCTTCTTCGCTATTCGGTCCACTTGGGCAGATTGACAGAAAGGCACTAGTGTGGTGAGCGGACGAGGAGTTTTAAGCGACGCAGGCGTGCTAAAGCACACCCGAGCCAATTCACTCAAAACCTTAGTATATGCATCCGCACGCATTACAAGGGTGGCGTCTTAGCTCCCGACGGACGTATTGAATATAATGAATTTCCAGCTATTATGATGTTTGTGATCCTCCGCTAGAGTGATGCAGGAGTTACAACACCTCAGACACTTTTTAGGGCCGAATTTATCCAATTGTTGTGCTGAACACTATCAAAATACTATTAAAAGAAGTACAAGATATTTGGCATTTGACATAACTGCATGCAAAATAGAGACATAAGATTGTACAAATCTAAGGCAAACCAGGCTCAGTACCCCAAAACGTTACCGGTCCCTTTTTATATAAAAAATATAGAAAACACATATTCATCTTTTAAAACGTTTGAACAATAATCCTCTGAAAAACAAAGCATAAATTAACTATTTCTCAAACTACTGGCCCAATATGTTTTCATTTTGTCAATGCACAGGCAAGCCAATGTGTGGAGGCAGATCCAGGGCTGAATCGATCCAAGTGTTTGTGTTCTACAACAAATCCAAGTCTCATGTCGTTCAATGTTTGCTAAAATGTTTGATTAAAAACGTATGTACATTTTCTAGTTCCCCCGTTAACTTTGGTTAACGTTCAGGTATGCTTTGACTAGGTGTGTTGCCACGGTTACCACATGCGAGTAGGCGAGTAGTGTCTAGTCTACAGTAAACGATGTGCATAGAAGGGGGAGGAGCTGGAAGCCATCATCCTCCATTACAACACCTGCGAGTGTTGACTGGAGAGTTAAGGAGCAACGAAAAATATTTCACAGTCTACCGATAACGACAACAAGTATGTGACGAAGCTTATCTAGACACATTTAAAAAACAAAAATCCACACAAAGTTTACACTTGACACTGCGGGCGTATGAGTATAACTGACAAGAAATTAACTAGATTTCATCACCAACGAGATACAACGGATTAAGCATCCATCAAAAGACGATTGCAGACGTCCGGGCTGTAGGGCGATATAACGCTGGGAAGGCATCAGATAAAACGAGAAAAAGATAAAGAAAAAAAGAAAAAATTAAATTAAAATCTAAAATCCACATTCCCTGAATTATAAAGGTTAAAGTGCCCAAGAGATACTTTTGGTCTATACTAGGACTGGTCTATGACAAGGCCCTGGTGTGTGTGTTGTGTGTATGTGTATGTGTATGTGTGTGTGTGTGTGTGTTAAAACCAGGGCCTTGAGTCCACCTGTGATAAACTGTTCAGAGTCAGAGAAGCCTTGTTGAACATACAGGCCAACAACACACATGGCTTTAAGGTCCTAATATGTTTTCCCCCACAAAGAGATCAATTTCAAAATTCATAAATTATATTACCCAGTGTTTAAAAAAGATTACATGTTAAGTTTAAATTTGGGTTGAAAACCCCTTTAAATAAAAATACTACAACTATACTCCACTTCCACCAATAGGACATGGCATCTAATAAATTTGCTCCAGGCAACGCCTAATAAACTGCACTTTTTATAAAAAATATCTTTGGTTACAGTATACAATAAAAGAAAACCATAAAATATAAGTATAGGCCTACTCGCATATTCTCACTTGCTTGTATAGACACGGAAATCAATAAAGTATAGTTATGCTCTTTGGCCACCAGATGGTGCTGGTCTACTACCGTCCTGACTGCCGCACCGTCGTCTATGATGCGTCATCCAGGGAAACAGGTCAGCGATTTAAACTGGACTGAGTTTATGACCTCGACACATTCACCTTTTGATACACAGTCATTTCAGAGGCTAACTTTTTATACGTTTTCTTGGACTGATTGTCAACCTATAAGAAATCCGCTTCATGTCCATATATCCAATGCCCTTCTAGATGCATAGTGATAAGTGAGAGAGCAACAAGCTGGTCAACCGTTGTGTCACATGGTGCCACCCCCTGGTTAATAGATAAACACTGAACACATGCCTCTTCAGTCACACATGCCGCTGACCCTAACCGATCCATGCCACGAGCGAGGGTCCACTCCTACATATGGTATGTCAAGGCCACAAAGTCCTGGAGACCAGTAAAGACGTGCCCGCTACGATAAAATAGAGCCTTTAAATTCTATACAACCCAGCGAGGGAGTGCCGTTGCAAACTGCACAGTACAATTGGGGTTTACACAGGTTCTGCATTGGCTGGATAACATTCATGTCAACACCTAGTTTGTTCCACGTTGGGACGTCAATGCGTCGCGTGCGCATTGTTCTGATTCGCTGATCTCTTGAGCGGGTGACGGGGTGGTCAGCGGGCGGGGCTGTACCACAGAGCATTGTGGGAATACAGCACCTGGAGCAGTGCCGTTAAGATAAAAGCCGTTTGAAATGAGCGTTTGGATGGATGGATGTCCGGGAGCGAGGGACAATGAGTCCATTTAGTCCTGTAGTTATCTCTCTCCTTCACTCGCACTCCTTTTCTCTCCCACGCTTTGTTGTGGATGTCAGCACAAGACACATGCCTGCTGCACCATACCCACACATAACACAGCTGATGCAGTCTGCTGATCCATGGGATGTTGGGGACTTCACCATGTCAGGCCCCAGGCAACTACGGTTGTATAAGTCTTACCAAATACATCAGCAAAGGTCCAGTTTTCAATGACTGCCTTTTGGCGATTATCACAACTCTCGATGAAGCCCTTTCAATCGTCTCACCATCAAATTCTTGCATCATTTGCTCTTAACTTGAGTCTTCTGTCTTTCTTGCCTCATTTCCTTCTTATACCCATTTCCCAAAGTTCCTCTCCTACCTCCTTCGGTCAAATGACCAACTTCCTGCTACCAGAACCTTCGCTTTGATCCCTCCCTCCTCTCCTTCACCTAAAGTCGTGTGAAGGTCCTGTGGTTACGAGGAGATCATAATCCATACCAACATACATCTAATACCTTCTTGTGACTCAATAACAAAAACACATCAATCTACCACTCTTACGTGCTACCACATTCAAGACAGCTTGGACCCATTCTGCTTCCTATGCACAACCTTTTCAACCACGTCCTTTAGAGAAACCTCCCCATCTTTAGGTTACACATGTTTTCCACAGCTCGCTTACAGAGACTTAAATCGTATTCCTCATCTCAATAAACCACCTACAGCTGACAACCTGCTGACCCCCCGCCCATGTTTTACTTTGCTTTACTTTTCCACTCCTTTGGGCTCTGAACACAAATCGTCTCCACCCTATCTCAACCTTGAAAGCCAAGCAAAGACCACCCTTTCCTCGTTTGCCTCTTCCTGCATCCATTTGGCCAAACACCTGTCCAGTTTAAAATAGCATCGGCAGACTGTCCATTTCCATCGATTGTGAAGATGGCAAGCTTCTGGCTCCGCCCTCTCTCTACTGCAAAGAGTGGAACTGTTTAACGACTGTCTGCACTCTGCCTCAAGCAGACATTTCAGATTGTTGCTACGCCTCCTTTAAGATTTCAAAAATAAAATAAGACTTTTTGAAGATGGAACACAAAGAAAAGATCTCCACCCACATAAATTAACAGAAAACTATGTACAGAAATGTGACACACTTAAATAAAACAAACAAAAACAAACACATTAAACATCCTAGGATCAAGGATCTCTGTTTAAAGGAGGGAACAAAATAATAAAAAAACACAACAAACAACAACAAACAACGAAAGATTGCATTGATTATGAGACCGCAGAGAGTTGGGGTTGAGCGGGATAAAGCCATCACAGAGAGCGAGAGAGCTTGTCCAGAGAAGATAACTCAATATGGCACAGTGATAATAGCGAGCGTGATTCTTTGCTATGTTGCGCGTAGATGAAGGCCTCCTCTGTTTGGACTGAACGAATGTCTGGCACCCTCCTCCACAACAACCACCACCACCCACACCTCCTTAAAGAGTACAGTGGCAGGGCATCACTAACCCGGACCCCAGTTTATCCATCTCCTCTGTGAAGATGAGTGGTGATGGCGGCGTTAAAGCAATAACCCTCAGGCGTAATTCGTCTCTTTTCCATACGCTTTCATTCCACACCTCCAGTAGGATACCCTCCTCCTCCAGCAGTGTATGGGGGTGGGTCTCTCTCCCTCCCTCTCCCCCCTGGACATTTGAAGAGCATCCTTCTCCTCCAGTGGAAACAGACGCTTCCTTCTACGCTAGCCAATCCCTCGTCGCCAACAAAGTCCGCCAGCCCGCTAGGCTTCAGTAGTCATGTTTAATATTAAGTTTTTAGTTGTTGTTGTCGTTGTTGTATTTCTCTCCTTGTAGTTAAGGCGCCCCCGGAGGGGCATGCAGGGCCTCCTGGAGTTTTTGGCGGTAGTTGTCATAGCGACGCTTGATGGCCTCCTCCTGCTCCTTCTCCTCCTTTTCCAGGAAGCGCAGAAAGTTGCAGAGCTCCGGGATGGAGAAGGCGTCCCACTGGAGGAGGAAGAGAGACGGGACAAACGGTCAAAAATTGATTATTCTGGGATGTTTCATTCAAAGCTTGAGTGGGTGAAGAGGTTAACATCATGGAACAGTGGAGGATCCCAAACTGAAAACGGTCTATCCAACGTGTCAAATTGGAAAATAACCAGTTGCTACATTTACTTTTGCAGCCAAATTTCCAGTCTGTGATTAATAACGTACCATCTTAACTATTCATTCTATTGTAGCCGGCATCTGCTACCGTTATGAGCTTCTGTCATGATAGGAACAGTACATTACAGAGACGCTTGTAGCGACATATGCTATGCTAACACACACACACACAGCGCGAGAGAGAGAGAGAGCGAGAGCGAGAGAGAGAGAGAGAGCATGACCTACCATTACCTCGCCAGTCTGCTGTTCTCGGAGGACGAAGCCAAACGTGTCGGCGTCGGGTCCGGCCACGAGGCGAAGGTACAGCGGCTTCTCCACCTCCGCCAGCTTACACACGTACACTGGAGGACACACACATACACACAAACACTGAGTGATGCACATACGTCTTTAGGTTGCAAACTGAAATGGTATAATTGTTCTCCCAACAGGAACATTTGCATGAAAAAAAAAATTACTTGATTCTTAACACACAGACAAACACGTGGGCATTGCATAACTTTCTGTCTCACGGTCTCTTACACACACGCACACGGTAATAGCCTATAAGTCACAACTAGCTGGGTTTAGGTGTGGTTTGTGGTGAACGGCTCTATGACGCACCGACATCAGGACGTGTTGCATGCAACTGAATTTGTTGGCATGTGCATGTGATGGGGCCTGGCTAGGGGCGAGAGGGTACCTGTACTTACACACAGTGTATTTACACACAGTGTCGAGGTGCATGACAGCCACTTAGAAACCAGTCAAGAGGGATGCACAGAGACAGAGGGGAGAGCGGACGAGAGAGAGAATGCATACAGAGATGGGTAAAGACTCATTCTGTGGCCCAGTTCCAGGAAATAGTTTGATTCACTCCCTTACAACTACCTCATTTTCTGTACTGGACTGTACTGATAATCCAAATTTCAGCATACTAGTACCAATAATCCATTTAACTTTGTTCTTGTAGTACTTACGTAATACTTTTATCTGTTGTGGTAATGTAAATGTTATTTTGCATGGCAATAAAGGTCTTTTGAATTGAATTAAAGGTGAGAGCAACCCATTTAAGGTGAGTGAATAACAGAGGGGGGAGAGAGAAAGACAGAATACACATACACACACACAAACACCCACCTCCCCTGTGGTTACAACTCATACTCAACATTCTTTGAAAGAAAACCGTAAACACACAACACTATAGCTCGCTCGATCCAGTAACACCAAATTAAACGTTGAATACAGCCTCGTATAAACCCCAAGTCTTACGGAAAATAAAAGCGGTTAGGCCCAGACTCACAAACAAACCCATTTCATTGACTTAAGAGATGAAACACCACGTATATATCCAAATATATCATGGAGACCAGACTTGTGATGCAGTTGATGATGAAAACCACCCAGCAATAGTGGGTTTTAAGTTTTGGTTTTGACTTGGAGCCAACTCGGGAGATGTAAGAACACCTTTATGGGGAGGAAAGTGACTTGTGTTTATTATGTGTGCATGATGTGGCTGAAGACATACTTCATACGGAGCTCAGTTATTATTTGTCTGATGAAGCTGATAAAGGCTGATGGTCATGAACCCCAGCAACAGCTGACACTAGTGTGTGCGTACATGTTAAATGTGTGCGTGTGTGTGTATTCTTGGCCAAGTGTTGATAGCGGGGAGTGCCCTGTGGTATTTAGCAACACAGAGAGGGGTTCGATGTCTTGAAACACACACACACACCCTTACCCTGCTCTTCTCTACTGTAGCGCTTGTAGAGGGCATATTTCGCCGGGTTGTCGGCTACTGTGAACTTTTTCAACAGGGCGACGATCACCTGTAAAAAAACAAACACAAACAAACACACCAGGTTAAAAGCCATCTAGTCCATAGTATTCCAGTAAATAGCCAAAACACACTTGTTAGCAGCGACCGTAGACCAAAACGTGCATGACCTCATTCTAGGAATGTACCCTTTGTCGGTCTGAGCTGTGTCTGCACTAGAAAAGCTGCATCCACTTATTTTGTGGCTTTTCTTTGACCCGGCTCTGAGCACCGACTGTTGAGGTTTCTGAACACTAATCTTAATGTTTATCGGAACAGCTTTATAACATGGTCATGGGACCTGGATCGCACAGACAAAGAGCCTGGTTCGGAAACCCAAAACTGCAAAGGTTAAAACCTCTTGTTTCTGTATGAGTATTCTGCTGAAGAGAAACTGTATTTCACTTTATTGCTACTTAATACTGCTGGCCGAGTTTGTGTTCGCCATTTACGCGCTTACAGATCCCCGCCACCAACCACACGATTGGTCGAAACAAATGTGAAGCAAAAGAAGGTAAAACACCTCATTCACCCAGATTTAAGCTCTACTGCCATGAGTGAGACTACTGAAATAACATTAATCTTTTCTTTTTATGGGCTTTTTTGCACCTTTATTGCCAGGACAGTGAAGAGGATCGGGTCGGAGAAGAGAGGGAGTGACACGAATCATAGGGCCGCAGGTGGGGAATCGAACCCCAGGTCGCATACTGCCTACATGGTAAGCGCACTAGCGGGTGGAGCCAGCCTAATAGTCACCTGTTTGACGGTGCTTTCGGAGCT
Source organism: Lota lota (assembly GCA_026745465.1). Classification (NCBI taxonomy): domain Eukaryota; kingdom Metazoa; phylum Chordata; class Actinopteri; order Gadiformes; family Lotidae; genus Lota; species Lota lota. The sequence continues at coordinate 4,641,188 of JACYXH010000416.1, read as the reverse complement.
GACGTGCAGGGTGTTGATGGATCCCTGCGGGAGGTAGAAGGCCTCCTCCCCGGCCTCCGACCCCGGGCCCCCCCGCACCGTGACCGGCCTCCTCAGCTCCAGCTGCACCTTGATGAAGCCTGTGTACTCACCGCTGGGGATCTGGGAGGGAGAGGGTGGAGGGGGGTAAGGGAGAGAAGGGAGGGAGGGATGCTTGAGTGTATGATGCGTATAGATATTATCATGTCAGATGTATAAACACACAAACAACGGAATTCAAGTGATGTTCAATTTGAATGAAGTAAACGAAAGCAAACATGTATATGCAGCATTATAACATGCATCTGTGATATGTATATTTTAATAAGCCCATGTCTTTTACTTCATTTCTTTGCATTACAGCAACAGGTACAGCAATACAGATAGAGTATGTGATGAGCCAGTATCAACAGATAATATGGACTGACTGAACTGAAACAGAACAGAAAACAACCACAAAAACATACTAGGAGGCAACCCTTTAAGCGTGACAGGAGTCTGACTAATTGGTAAAGTGATCTGAACGATTTTCATGTTTGCCATCACTGTGGCCGCCAGACGGTCCATTAGATAAACCCCCCCCCATACGGGTCCATGAGCAGATGGTCCCACACCGGACCACAGAATCGAATCATGTTATTCCATATGTGTACATGACTAATACTATAATGTATGCGTGTGTGTGTGTGTGTGTGGGTGTGTACATGGTATTCAGTGCATGCACACACAAGAACACAGATGTATATGGTCACACACAACCACATTCATTTACCATTAGGCCTACGGGTAACACATGGTCCACCATAACATTTAACACACGCGCACACGCACACACCTTAGGCAAAAAGCCAGCCTTGTCTGTGTGTGTGTGTGTGTGTCTGCGGACCAAATGATAAGACTGACACAAAGACAGAAATAACAGTAAAGGAAACGCATGGGGTAAAAGCAACAGATGTGGAAACGAGACAGCTACCACGTTATCAAACTTCAGCCTGTGGTTCAGCTGAGCATGGGAAGGGCTTAATGTAGCCCAGCTACATTAACCTTTCTGTTCCATTAGATCGTTCCGATTTATGGTTATAATACAGCCTATATGGTTCAACTGCTTTACGGTCGTTTTCCCAAGATGCTGATGGTTTGGTGTGTGTTGGACACGAGGCTCAAGTATTTTGGTAACCAAAGCCACCATTTGTCAGTCTGTAAATTTGTCAGTCTGTTTTCTCTTCCTCAAGAGCAGCGGATATTATTTTAACAAAGCCTGATATTTTGACAAGGTTAACCATTTTTATTGCTCAGCACCCCCCCCCCCCCCCCCCCCGAAAAAGGATTCCATGTGTATCCGTTCACATGTGTATCCGTCTGTTTAAGAGTCAGCAGCTCAGAGTTAAAAATGAAGAGTCACATGACCAGGAAGCGCTCCCCTGGGGACTAGCGGGGCTTCGTCAGACAATAGCAAGAAAAAGACATCATGGCTCATGGTGCTGCAGAGGAATGCTGGAGGGAGAGCTTAGACCCTGAGGGGACAGGAAGAGCCTGCTTGAACTCTGCTAAAGCACAATGCATGGGCTGTGCATTGTTTCAGTGCACACACAGGAACAGTGACGCTATGAAATAACTTAATGATATTTCACATGTATGGACTTTTTTTCTCTCCTTTACTTGACTTTTGCATTGGGCATGCAAACGTGTTCAAACTTCCTGACGCCCATTCATTTTGATAGGCTAGGAAAACCAGAAGAGCAGTTATAATGTGTGTGTGTGTGTGTGTGTGTGTGTGTGTGTGTGTGTGTGTGTGTGTGTGTGTGTGTGTGTGTGTGTGTGTGTGTGTGTGTGTGTGTGTGTGTGTGTGTGTGTGTGTGTGCTCACCAGTGTCATTTTGAGGTGGTCCTTGGTGAGAGCGTTGTACTGCTCCACCTTCTGCCTGATCTCCTCACTGCTGAGCTGAGTGCGACGCTCCCTCTCCTTCTCCACATTCTGATGGACAGAGACAGAGACAGAGAGACAGGGTGTTAATGTAGCAGCGATTACAGTGTAAACATCAGCCATGACAGAGTCACGCGTCGGCTTGCTTCCACACCAGGGCATCAGTCTGAACGGGCCCGTTCACATGATCCAGTGATTAGCCGGCTCCCAGACTGGGAAAGAAAGAAAGAATGAAATAAAGAAAGAACGAACGAAATAAAGATGGAAGGAAAGGACGAAAGACAAAATGAACGAAAGAAACAAAGATGGAAAGAAAAGAAAGGAAGAACCAAAGAAAGAGAAAGAAAGATGTTTGGCTGCAGTATGCAACTTTGCCAGGGTCATCCACTTAGCATGTGCTAATTGAGGTCACATGGTTAGACAATGGTCCTGTGTATAGTCTCTAGAGTCCACATTATCTGTCTGTTAACTGAATCAAAATGGGCATATTTCGGACTCTATACCGGCAATATTGGTTGATTTGGGATTTTTAGTATAGCATGTTCAAGAGGCCGTTGACAAGTGACGTGACTGTCGGTTATGTGGATTTGAGGACATAGTTCTACATAAAAGCTTCAGGAGTTAACTATACAGCACAGTTTCAAAATGGCCACCGTCCATGTCTGTGTGTTTGTGTCTGTGTGTTTTGTAGCAGTACGTGTGAAATACAAGGACAGGAAGGGTAGTCATTATTCTGTGTATCAACATCAGCCCTGTGTGTGTGGGTGATTTTGTGCAAATACACAGAATGGCTGAGGAGCTGTTGATGAAGACGATACACGCAACGCCAAAAACACACACCGTTTGTCTTTTTGTTCCTCCCTATCAATTTAGTCGCCATGCCAACAGACAGGTGGATTGGAAAATGTGTTAATACAAACTAAAGGTTACAGCGATACAAGTTGTATTTCTTGGTCCCAGACATTGCAGTGTATTCAGTGCTGTAGATAGTATGAAATAAACTGCGAGTGTATTCCTCTACGCACTTCACTATTCATCATCTCATAATGAAATGGTTTCTAATAGCATCTAATGACTGGGACTGTGGTAATGACTAATGGTAGATGCAATAAGTGGCTTTGCAATTCTTAATAATTATTCTTTATAATGTGTGTGGGTGTGTGTGTGCATATCAAGACTCTTCTGAGATGTTTGAAATCTCTGTGTGCGGTGTGTGTGCTTACATGGGCATAGTGCAGCTCCTCTTGGCCGCTAGTAAATGCACGCACGCGCACACACACACACACACACACACACACACACACGAGGGTGAGTCCAAAGGGAGGTCTTGCAGGCATACACACCCTTATATGGGTAACACACACTACTTAATAACAAGACAGGGTGCCAATGTAACAAGCACACACACACACACACACACACACACACATACACCTCTAAGCCAATATACCCTCTGTTAACTGTGCCAAGTTTACAGCTCCAAGGTGCGACAGGAATACTAGCTATGTGTGTGCACTTCACCCACATCTCACTATAACTTAAAAAGCAGGAGGAGAGAGGAGGAGGAGAGGAGGAGGACTGCTATCTGTCAGATGCGTTCCTGGTGTCTCCACCATACATTTGAATCCACGGTGTTGCCCATATCTCCCAGCCTCCTCCATCTTGGCCAGTGGAATACTTTAAACTAAGCTTGAAAATCATTCAAATAAAAAACGTTTTACAAGCCTCACTTGTTTGGGAGTTCTCCTTTCTTTCTTTCTCCCCCCTTAGGGTTTCCTATTACAGCTGTGGGTGCCGCCATGTGCTCAAGACAGCGCTCAGTTGTATCTCTTGATGTAGAGACAACCTTATTCGTCCATACATACCTAATTATTTATTCATTACTGTTGGTTTTTATTTTGTAGGGCTTGACATTTCTTTCAGATCAAATCATATTTCAGCGAGGGAGGGAGGGAGCTCTAGAAACCAGCATATGTTTTCCATATGGTTGCGTACGGAATATACACATCTTCTGAACTTCAAGGCTTAGGCCCTATGTTGACTGTCTGCAGGTTCACTGTAAGAAACGCTGATAAATGGAGATTATGGCAGGGAACAGAGGGACCAGACGGCATTTAAGAAACTGTAAAGCAAATCTCCCCCCATTCACCCACCCACACAAAGTAATTCCATCAGAAGTCCTTCTAATGGAAAGTTAATGGTTGACGTTACAGGTTCTGGCTGGTGTGCGTGCGTGCGCTTGACGTGCTGAAGTCTGATATCCAGTCCACAGTAAAAAGCCAGGAGAAGGGGGGCAGGCCAGGTGTGTCGCATCGTAGCCTACAGCACAGAGCCAAATGTGATCATGAGATTGTATATGATCCTACCAACCAGAGTGTACAGGAAAAAACATGGAGAGATGAGGGTATTCCATGACACTGCATTAGGAAAATCCTCCACATAATGACTGTTTAAGTCGATCTATGTATAGCACAATTTCAAAGGGCTTCACAGGCCCACATTTAGAGGAACCTTTAGAAATAGGATGCCACTTCTACAGTGTCTTTGACGCACTGGAATTGCTGAATAATGGAGACAGAATAGACACTGGAGCTTTCTCATATGTGCCCTGCTCATACGTAGGCCTATGCACATATGTGCACGAGTGTGTGGGCGCTAATCCAAAGTGACCTGCTGGATTAAGTCACTTCGTTTTTCCATTGATGGGAGGTGAATGATAAGACGCCAACTGGATCGGTTAGCCGCTAGGCTTGTGATGCACACACTGTGACCCTAACTAGCGCTTAGCTTCAGGCTAACAATACAAGACAATAACAAGTGCATAAAGACCTTTAGCACCAGAGCTTGTGTCAGACCGGAGAGGTGAGGACACTGATTGGGCATGGATGACGTATTGCAGCAATTATATTGCGTTGTTTTGGTTACAGCCACTATATGGGGACTGAAGTGAAAGGAACAGTCCAAACAGTCCAACAGTCCAAGTGTGTGTTTGTCTATGGGTGTGGAAGGATCTGGCAAAAATCTAAACAAACTGTTCAAGGCCAGAGCAGCGGTGCAGCCCGGTGAGGTCACTGCCCCTATTTAAGAACACACAATGTCGGAACAAACAAACACGCCTCCTGCTAAGAGATAGACAAAAAGGTCGCCCGAAAGTGAAGAGATTGAAAAATGCTGAATGAATGCAAACATTTGATTGTTTTTTTTTTTACAACAATTTTCCTGTCCTGTCGTATATTCTTCCTATATTCATTACTGCGAGATGTTAAAAGACCGGCCAAAGGTGCTTACTCTTTGTGTATGTTTGTGTGAATGCCATGCGACCTAGCTGTTATTCTAATGCTTATAATGCTTTAATTCGGTGGTACACGCCACGCAGCACTGCTTGCTTCGTTTGGTTCTGCCACGCACTTCACTCTGTGTCCGGTAAACAGATGACATCACCACGTGTGCATAAGCGTATCCGTCTGTCGGCCTGTCTCTCTGTGCGTGTGTGAGTCAAGGGCATTACACACAGAGTATATATTATACAGAAGCCTGAGATAGTGCTAGGAATGTGTGTAGATCTGCTGCTGATGCATGGAAAACACGTTTGTTTCAGCCCAGGTGTCCTAGCTGGGACTTTAGCCGTGTTATTCTGGTTAAGAACACTCTTCTGTTTGTGAAATCCTCTCCCTGCAACCTGTCTTGAGGCCAACACAAAGCTAAACAAACTCCGCACACGTCGCTCTACGAAGAGATAAAAGAATCTTCAAAATCTAAAACTGTCTGGCCCTTGGTCATTAGCTTTGACCTTTACCCGTTGCAGCCTCTCCTTTCCTTGGATACCATCTCTCTCGCTCTCTCTCTCTCTCTGAACACATCACTCCCATTCTTCCACTCTCGCCTCTTTGCAAGGCTACTTCCTGTTGGGTCCAGGGGAGGAAGTGGAGTGCGGCCACACCCCTTCCTCTTCGCATTCCTAGTCAAGCAGGAAAACGCACTTTGGTAGTAATGGAAGTGGGTGTGTGTGTGATTGCACACTCTCAGATCCCCTCCTCTAATGGCTTCATGCACAGACGGGACGACGCGAACTAGCATGGTGTGCTACACTTCAGTAAATAACTTCCTTTCTGATGGACACACAGAACAAATATACAAGAGACACTCACGCACACACACACACACACACACACACACGCACACACACAACTCTAATTCCATTGGGGAGTGCTAAATATATGCCATTAAGCGACCACAGCTGCCCATCGGTTCAGACCACAAATTGGCTTCAGCATTTATTTACACCGGGGGGGGGGGGGGACGACGACAACCTGGGGTTAGTCAGGCTTTCAGACCATTACATGTAAATGAGCTAGAGGTGGGGGAAAGAACACACATACACACAGTTCTGGCGGGTTGTGCCAGAAAAAGGCAGCAAAGAGCCATTTATGTAAGCCAGGAAAGGTGTGGATTTAATGCGGAAATATTGTTTACACAAAGAAAATATAATGTGGACTAGAATGTGTTTTTAGAGAACAGGACACATTTTAAACACTCCTTAAAGTGTCAAGTCATGCTAGCGCAGTCCAGTCGCTCCTGACTTTTAGCCTTCAGCCTAGTTGATAGTACCACAATATGTTCTGGAAGTTCAACCCCAAACTGACTGGTTAATTTGTTCAGCAATAGCAGCCATAGCCTGTTTTCCACAAAACGACAGAAAAACAAGCCAGAGAAGCGCGGAGACGGTGGAGCCAAGCGAACCAAACATGATTTAACTAAGCGGTTAAAACCAGACCCAAGTGAGGTCGGAGTGCGGTAGGGTCGAGAATTACATTAAAATGGCAGCTGTAGACAGACGGTGGAGGGATTCCGTTTCCTCCTGGGTGTTTGGTAAACCTTGGTGTTTAGAGAAACAGACCTAGCCATCCATCCCCCTTATGCTGGTGGTGCAGGACGTTTAAAGAGTTAAAGCACTTTAAATCAACCTCAGCGCCAGCACACCATAAGATACCCTTCACGATTCCAACTGAACAGAAATGGAAGGAATAGCAATTTAAATTGCATGTGTTTCTGTTTAGTGACTCTTCACAGAGCCAAGGCTAATGATACACTTGTGTTTATCGTTCTAATGTCAAGAGGGTCTAGGCGAGTAATCACAGACACGACAACTTATTTTTCCTCCATCAACAGATGAACAAAGACAGGACAAGGATGCGGTATAATAAACCATGAGAAATTTGCATTCCCCTTAGCAGCACAGAAAATACATTAACTTTCTCCCTGGCAGCGATCTCTTCCCTTCCCTGTTTGCAGCAGGCATGACAGGCATCACAGGGCAATTAAACATAGACTAAGCGGACTACCGACCGCAGAGAGACAAGGGCAGCCCGTGGAGACAGACGGACGGTGGTACTGTATGCTTGTGTTGTTCTGTGGTTCTGTCTGGGTGCTGAGCTAGCAGGACGGCGGTTCGTTCTTTTGTGATGGCCCGACACCGGATGGTGGACCACCCGGTATCCCCCCTGTTTGTTTTAAGGAAAGGTGGGACGCACATTTTGCTGCCGCGAACCAGAAAGGACAATTACGAAAACAAAAGGAAAATGCAGTTTGAAACCAGGACAATATTGAGAAAAGGGGGAAGAGATGATGTGAGGTGGATGTGAGGTGAGGTGTATTGCTTATACAGCGCGATAACAATTAACATGTAGGCTACCGTCCAGCTCTGGAGAGATGGGAGTGTTTGTGTTTGCTGGACACTAAACAAACACACACACACACACACACACACACATACAGTACCATACACAGCAATGCAGAGAGGACCTTGCAGGCACCACCTTCAGGATGCAATCATCTCTGAAGGCTGCACCCATGTCCAGTACTCATAGTACATGAAGTGTCTAATAGTGTGCGTGTTGTGTATGGGGAAGCCGCCCAATATAATTTACGTCATGTACTCATGAAGTGTTGGGTATTAACAATGTGTGTGTGTGTGTGTGTGTGTTCATTATAACACATTCTGTGAGTAAAGCAACAAACCCGACTTCCCCTAGCAATGTTTCATTTCCTAGCAGGCTCCCTGGTAACCGAGGTCAGAGGACAGGCAGAACAGCGCGATGGCTTTGCTCTTCAAACAGTGCGTTGGAAGCATTGTGTTATACTCTCTCCCCGGTCTACTGCAGTGCGTAGCAGGATACGAGGCAGAGGATGACGGCACTCAGTGGGAGGGGAAGATCAGAGCGGGGCCAGAACTGTGCTTCGTGGAGGAGGACCAAAGCCAATCCTTCACACACTCCTCCAAAACCCCCCCTTTGACTCAACAATGCTTTTAGCTAAATGGGGCCAAGGCGAGTTTGGTTGGATCATGGCAAAGGAAAGGGAAACATTTAGCATTACCATAGCATGACCAGGGAAACCTTGAAGAAAATAAAAAACAATAATATAGTTATATTACAGCACTTTATAAAAAAAAAAAAAAAAGTAATATAGTTCTGCATGTTATTCGGGCCACAAGACATGACATCTGTAACTTCCTTGCACCGGTCACAAATCTCCTCAGCGTATGGCGCTTTTTCAATTCTTGAGCAATAGGTTTATCCACTCAAGATTAAAGCTGCACCAATTTGGGCTCACTTCATCCAGCTTTCCACCAAACGTGCTTTAATCTTTTCAATCACATTCATATTATCATGTCATCTCTGTACTTTGCACAGCAGGTCATTCTTCAACTGTATGTGTGTACAAAGGCATAGAAACACCGGTATGATTATATGAGGGTGTTATAGGACAGAAGGGCTAAGCCATGAGGGGGAGGGTGTGGCGTCTGAAAGCTTACAGTCCCACGGTTCAACAGATAACACAATGAGCATGTGAGATACAGAGAAAAACAGGTGCATCTTTGAAGAACGTACCTAATAATGGGGAATGCTATACCTTTAAAACCCCAGTCATTGTGTGTGTGTGTCAGATCGCCTGCAACAACAAATAAAGTTGCACTTGTAAAGGAAAGAAGCGGTTTTCATCTTGCTCCCAATGGTAAGTACAGTTCAAAGGTGTGCAATTAAATAGTGTGTCAGAGTACAGAAGTGTGCAAGTGCGCGTGTTTGTGTGTGCTGCCCAATGATAACAATGATGTCATCTATAGTCCTTCTGACTCACCTAGACTACAATGGCAAAATCCCAAAAAAGTTCTGAACAAGCACAGACCAACACACCCACACAGCAGAAGGTTTACACGTATGTGAGGATAACGTCGACCACAGCAAACCAGCCACAACAAAGACATTAGTGGAATCCCTGAATACCTTGAAATCCCATCAAAACCACCAGCACCATACTATATGTATGTCAGAGCATGGAGGGGTTTATAGTTAGGTTTATATTAGCAAAGGAAGTGAATGTGACACTGTCCTGTGGATTCGCTAAAAAATGCATTGTTAATGGGAAGCTGTGTGAATTAGGCCAGCCTATTAGATACACGTACGCAGTCTGCAAATATGCCCATGTATTGCTTTAGGATTCAAACTTGTACCACTGCTAGGTGAAAATTGCTCAACTCGAGTTAGTAACCATACACACTTTTGTGTGTGACGATACAAAATCAGTCGTTCTGTTCATTTGGTTTGTGATAGGAAAAGTCCAGAGTAGTTCAGAGTGGCATGCCAATTGTGGGCAATATAGTCATATAATATCGATATCATGATAAAAGACTTGATACCTTCTGGCACCTGGTCACTTTTTGCTTGGTAAGCATAACCACAGCTAACAAAAGAAGAGTCATACCACTAGAGCATACTTTGTTCGCTTCTAGTGATGAATAAAACGACATACTTGTTGGCATTTCATCCTTGTACCCTCCAAAACCATTTTCATTACGGCCTGACCTCCGCTGTTCTGTTGCGGTGCTGCCTCTGTTTGGACCGCCGGGGCTCATGGGTTAAGGGGTGTACGGGCTATCGGGTGTACGGGTCTGGTGGCATCTGGCACGGGGCCGACAGACCCCACACCACCGGTCGGGGGGCCGGCGATGAAAAGAACGATCAGAGGAGATCAGAGTGACTACAAACCAATGCCAGATGGGCATCAGCACAACAGCAGCCTGGTATGCGTATACCCAACAGACCCGGGAGAGGAGGGCGAGCCAAGGGTGTGTCTCTGGCCCCCTCACGGGCCCTCCACTCTGGGCGGTGTTGGTCTGACTGGTGCTGGAGCTCAGATGAGAAGATAGTATAGAGGTGCGCTTCCTGTAACCGAATGACTCCTAGGGTTTGGCGCTTGGGACGGTTTGTTTTGAGCATGATTCAATATAGATTTAATTGGGGATGTTCGCATGCTCTCAAGAGGCTGCTGTTTACTAGGTTGGGAAAACAAATCTTGCATAAACAAGACAGCCATTTTGAAAGGGGGTGAACGAACAGCTTGGTGCGGCTTTATAAAAGAATCAAGATATTTTCACCGAAAAACATCAAAGAAGAAAACCATCAAAGATGATTGGATATTATTCCCCAGCAGGTAGAGGCAAGTAGTAAAATCATAGATCTATGAAAGATGATCCCCAGGTGAGCTGTACTCATATCCCATCTGGTGCCCTTTGACTTTCGGCACATGATGCAACAGGTGTCAAATCTCACACAGGAAGAAGCTGTCAGTGCAAGGTATCCAGGACAGACACACAGAGACAGAGAGCGCTGGCAAGCCACTCAATAGAAGTCGTTTGGTCTGTGCAGGGAAGCTTATAGCTGCTAGCGTGACCCCAACAGCAGTCCATTAGCCCTATTAGCCGTCCCTACAGGAACATTGGCATATGTGCTCTAATCTTGCACTCTTCCCTTCACAAGCACGCCTGATGAACGACAACTTCATGGCACCCACGCAAAGACCTCATTCTCTGTGACGTAGGTGTTTCCCTTCAGAAAGGTGGATTTATTACCAGGCCTAGCACGTGTGTCTGGTCCATGTGAAGAGCGCCTGTGTTCTTTTGGAAGAGATAGGCAGGGTCTCACAGTTCCAAATGGAAACATGAACTCAAGCCGTGATAACAATCAAAGCAGAAGTTAGTCAAGGAAAAAGAGCGAGAGGAACTCTTACAAACAGCAGAGCCAGAGAAGGTGTCGCAAATACAATGGAAACATTGAAACTTTATCCCACCATCAAACAATGCTGAGGCAAAGGTTCAGGTTGAGTCTTGTGAAACGCATTCAATATAGCGTGAACTGCTTCTTCCGTTCTGCTTCTTACCTCTTTGACAGACTCACCGCCTCCTTTATTTCCCTTCAGTAAACATTCATAATCTCTCTGTGTGTATTGTTTGCTAGAAACAGTGGACCCTTCCAACAACAATGCAAAAACCTAGCCTGCAGGTTAATTTGACAAAGTTTACGTATCAGCTAGCAGAAGACAATGCATGCAGGAAGTCAAACAGCAAGGTGGTTACCCATTAGAACATTAGTACTGCTGCTCCTTTGAAACTTTGAAGCTGGTGGTTGAGAAACTATAGCTATTAACTAACCCTATTGGACTGGACTGACCGGTTCGTGCAAACCACGCAAGACAAATCCCACAAGCCTCACCTCTCTCTCAGCCGTGGGGAGAGCTAAATTCACAGTCAAAGGAAGGAAGCAAGGCCACACACACACTCTCTCCCTTCCTCTTTATTTACAGGTCGGTTTGGCAGTATTGTGAGTCTAAACAGAAGAAAGGTTGACTGGAAATACTTCAAACACATCCAAACCTCATATGATGGTCACACACACACACACACACACACACACACCTGAATATGGAAGCTATTCCTAGCGACTAACTACATTGAGACACACTCGTCATTTTCTCTCTTATTGTGTGTGGCTTGTGTCTGAGATTTAAGATAGCATAGAAGCTTGTTGACATTGTTGAGATTGCCGCCTGCCAGTCTGGTAAATGGAAGAAAGTGCAATCCCTCTTTAGCCAATAGCACTGTATGGCACTGCTCTCCTTCACCTATTGAACCATACTTAGCTAGGGGTTACGGTTAATGTTCTGCTTTAGAAATGAACGAGAAAGGAGTAACGTGAAAAGTAAATGTCAGAAAGTGTACAAAATTCAGATACGAAAGAGTTGTTTACAAATGGATGCCACAGTGGCAAAACTCCCGGAGTCAGAAGTCCAGGGTCAAGTGTAGTGTATTTATATAGACCCCTAATTAGAGCTAGTCTTCAGGAGCCCACAGTTAGACCCTGCCTTAACTTCTTCAGCCCGTTGAAGACGTCCTGAAAAAACGACTGACTATCTGGAGGTGGCCTAGATATTGTGTAATACATAACAGTTTATAACAAGATTGTTTTTACTCAGAGAATAAAAGACAGACTACATAAGCGTGTCTATTCAACAGAGGATTTTTAACTATTGGTTTTGATGTGGTCTGGTCGTCAGGTGGCCAGCGCTTTGATCAAAGTACAATATAAACAAGCATAAAAAAACCAACAGCTACGTGATTTTAAAATCACACGGGTCGATTTGTAGTTGGGCCTGATACGATTTTTCCTTTTGGCTTTTTAAACGTTTAGAATTAACAAAGAGGATAGGTGCAAAAAACTAAAATAAACCTTAATTTTTCAGTTTCATTTTTCAAAGCGGTCAGAAGTTCAACCTCTGACCGAACAGGACACAGCACTGAGAAATGTCAGGAACCAAAACAATGGAGGAGCGAGAGCAACCAGGACATGTACAGGGGTAAGTTGGAGGGAGAGAGGGAGAAATGGCAAGAGGAATATGGCAGAAAAGAGGAAGGAAATAGAAGAGAAAGAGAGAACGAAAATGAGAAAGGATATGCATGGGGTCTGGAAGAAAGATAGGCCTACTCATTCAAAAGAGCTTAACTTCGAATAGCTGCGCTGCCAAGGGACAGTACAGGAAAATAACAGGCAAAACTCTGCTGCTGCAGAAACACTGATAACATAACGCAACCGATGCATGGGGAAGGCTGATATAGCAAAGGGAAGGGTTTTGCAGGAGGTCAGTTTGAGGCCCTAGGCTAATGCTACCCTAGTGTAAGCATGCTCGGTATACTGGTAGGTGATGTCATATTTGAGAGAGAGAGAGAGAGAGAGAGAGAGAGAGAGAGAGAGAGAGAGAGAGAGAGAGAGAGAGAGAGAGAGAGAGAGAGAGAGAGAGAGAGAGAGAGAGAGAGAGAGAGAGAGAGAGAGAGAGAGAGAGAGAGAGAGAGAGAGAGAGAGAGAGAGAGAGAGAGAGAGAGGTTATGGAAACTTCTTGGTTCCATAAATGTGAGAAACCACGGGTTGGGACATGTCGACATGTCGTGGTCAGATCTGACAGTTTATCTAATGAATGATCAGGCCACCTTGATGATCAGGCCACCTGATTCCCGGGAATTTCCTTAAAGCGCCCGCAGCAGACTGACAGTAATGATAGTGTTTCATATACACTATTGTGTGTGTTGTCTATCTTTTTCCCCTACTAAACTCTCTGACACACATCTCGTACCGTCCCTGTCTGTCTTCACTTCAGGTATCAGTTGGTTATCAGTTGTGTATCCAAAGCAACTCTGTGTTGTGTGTGTGTGGTGTGACTATAGAGGCTACAGCTCTGTGATCTAAAGGAAAAGGTATTATAAATATACTGGTATTATAAACAGTTCTGGTATGACTGAGTATACATATACACTTTTGTGTAAATTGTGCGAGATATTTGCTTTTTTTTCTTTCTTTAAATAATAATTAATAAAACAGAAACAAAAATAGTAATGTGAAATAGCAATACAGTTAGAATGTTAAAAATGCAGCCAATGTGATTAAACGGAAGACAAATCTAGACGATACTTAAAACTTTGTCTCACCAGGGAACACAAACTGTCCAAGTATCCGTCAGGACTCGGTAATAAATGAATATACAAATTAAATGACGGAACTCCTTCCAAGACCTAGCTGAAGAAAAGTTGAGTGTGCAGATGGTTGCTAGATTTAGCAACCTCTTCTTGGGAACAGGAGGCATGCCCCATCTGCCTCTCCCTTTCATCAGCTGGTGATATCAGCCAAGGGCGCTGACTCACTCACGTGCCTCTCAACACAGACTTGCATTACATTGTGTTTGCTGAGGGAGCCGTTTTCCCTCCACAACAGGCTCTTGTTTCCATTTGGCAGAACGATGCAACCCTTTTTCGTTGAACCGTTTACTTTAACTCTTTAATTCTAATCACAACACTAAAACACGAAAGCTCAATTTACCGAGAGAATGGTCTCTGGTTGGTTGAGGATAGCCTCTTGAGGTGAATAATCACATTTTCGAAAGGGTCCAAGTAACAACGTTACACAAAAAAAATGTGTGGCAAACGAATTCAGGCGATCATTGTTTGAGGAAAGTGACATCCCCATGGCACCAATCTGAGCAAATGAAAAACAAGCCATTGGCATAGTTTGCTTCACTGGTGGAGTTTTGATCCATAAGTGTTCCGTCAGCGACTCTTTCCAAATAATTCATAATGCTAGCTGGCTGGATAAACTGAATGCGGAATTACGCATTCTGATTTCCCAGCCAGCTAGCGTTTGGAGCCAAGATGGGCGCTATGTAAATAAGGCCAAAAGAACGACCTTCAACACTATCAACAGTTGGCTGATAACAGTGTCCATGTGTTTCCATTGTGGTGCAGCTTTAGATGTACAGTAGGGGCTTGGCCTTGTGTTAACCCTAACTCTTCTCTACCGACCCCTTCAACTATGTCTTATTTCAGCTAAAAGGTAGCGTAGTGTGTTGCTTAAAGCCCCGGACAAATTATGGCTAACAAATTCGATTTGGGTTGGGGCCGCCTGCAGGTCAAAATTCGATTATCCTTTGCAAAGAACAGGTCAGGTTTTAAGAGTACAAATCTCAAAGTAGGCGGTTTGCAAAACATTGAAACTTACTAGTATTAGTAGTATTTGTTATTGGCATATAATTTCTGAGATTAAGCAACATTCGCAAGATAACGCCAGCCACAATCTTAACAAATCAAACTTGGGACAGCACCACTTGTAAGAATGGCACAGTTTAAGTTACCTATGGCTAGTGACATCACCCGGCTGACATCGTTTTGAGTCCATAACAAAACCTGCGCCAGTGACTGATCCACGACTCATTAGAGATTGTGCCCTCCTTACCCTATGATCTTAGTATCTGGTTACTATTTTTTAAGTTCTTGCAAAGCTGCGCCATTCGAGACAATGCTTGGCTGTGGATGACGGGCTTGTTGCTAGCGGTTTAGGTCCCATTTCTCACCAAACGTGGTCTGGGTCATGGCTCAGTGGAACCAACTCCCACAGCACCAGTCCAGCTAGGGAGGTCAGTGAGCTGCCAACCTCGACCCAGAAAGCCCAGCTCTGAAAGCTGTTGAGAGGGCGGCAGACACTGCAGCGTCTTAGTGTCTGATGAATATGGTCTGAATTTAATATGAGCAGCGTTGGCTGGGCCCAGTCTGTCTGGGACTGAGGGGTGGGAGTGAATGGGATTACTACTTAGAGAAGCTCACATGAAAAGAGACAGAGAGGCACTGGTTAGTGTGACATTTTCCCCCCTACAGTAAAACCATTCACATACAAATGTGATGGACGGACCAGGGATGTGTGTGTGGGAGTGTGAGTGTGTGTGTATAAGTGTGTAAATCCGCTTTTCCCCAGATAATTTCTCTGCCTACAGTAATATAAGAGAACCACACCTCTCCCCCCTCTCATAAAATCTTAATAATCACCATTAAGTAGGCCTAGCGCTGTTCTGTGGGAAACCAACATTCTGACCAATCAGATATGCTGGGGCTCCGACCCTTGGGCTTAAGCATGCAACACTATAAACCAGTTCTTTGTGTACTTACGGGCACGTGCAAATAAACACACACACCCATACATTCAGTCAAGTGCGCACACACATGCATAATGAACTGCATTTTATGAAAATGTGAAGGGTCACAATGCTGAATCTGTAAGTAATGGATCTCTCTCTTTCTCACACACACAAACGGGCAGACAAGAAGAATGGTGCACTTCTCTAAGTTTGGATCTTAAGTGAGTGGAACAAACCAGCTGTTCTAGTGTGTGAGAGTTAATAGTTGTGTGTGTGTGAGAGAGAGAGTTGTGTGTGTGTGAGAGAGAGAGAGAGAGAGAGAGAGAGAGAGAGAGAGAGAGAGAGAGAGAGAGAGAGAGAGAGAGAGAGAGAGAGAGAGAGAGAGAGAGAATGACAGTGTTTGACCTTTATAATAGGCTGACAGCATAGCATGAACAGTGCACGTTTCGATCTGTGCAAATTAATAGGTGTGAGAAACACTGCGAGAGATGACACTTGGCTGACTTTTTTTCTGTATTAAGTCAAGGATCTGAAGGTGACCTCGTTTCATTTTTCCCCTACACCTGTTGGAGCTGAACATCTTGGATTTAGAGAAAATCAATTTGATCCAGACGTCATTTCTGTCTGCAGTTAGGGAGGGGGAATCACTCGTCAACAAAAGTAGATTGCTTACTTTCAGTATTTGTCTAATGCATTTGAATAACTGTTACCCGTTTGAAAAATAAACAACCATTCACTGGCAAAAAGCAGTAAGACACACCCTGCATGGTGGCTGCCTAACTGGTATAATGACTTGTTAACACGTTCTCGTAACAGACAAGGGGATTCATTTAAGTCTTTGTTTTAATGCAAATTGTGTCTGTTCAAAGGCTTCTGGGGTACTTGTGCGTTGTCACAATATAAACAGGTTAGGGGGGTCCATTGATTTACAAAGGTATTAAAGAAAAACCACATTTGAGCAGAGAATGTTATACACGTCTTTTAAATTACCTTGCTCTCTGTGGGTTTCCCTGAAGGTTTCTTGAAAAAAGAGGTTCTGGCAGTGAAAAAATACTCTTCGGAGTCCTCTTCCAAGCTACTGTAGCCACTGCTCATCGTGCTATTCCAAGTCATGGGCGGAGAAAAGTTCTCGTGTCGACCGAAACTGCATCCAAAGTAGCTAAAAAAGAAAAAAGAAAATACCGCACTAATACGATACGTTCAGCGGGGTCTCGGGCACATATATCCGCACAAGATCAGAGCCGACGCGTTGTTGAAGTTTTGGAGCACAACGAGCGGCATTCACTTGGCAATCAACGATTTCCTCGTTGAAAGCGGCTCCGACTGTCCTCTGGTCGCTTCTTCCTTGTCCACTCCCTTGACTAGACACTCAGACTCCAGCATGACCTCAAGCAGGTCCTCAGAATCGAAACGAAACACTTACCCGGTCAACTAAATCTTAATATGACCAGGTTTTTAAAGAAAAAGATAATACAGACAAACTAACTCAGCAATGTAGGCTATCCCCGAACAGGTCGTTGTTGTTAATACCGTTCAGTGTTATCCGTACGGTGGCTAGTGGATCTCTGACAGCCAGGCAGTCAAGCTTACAGTAGAGCCACTCCTACTGACGACTAACAACCCATACACAGCCAATGGGCGCAGGGCTAGGAGACTACATAGGACACAGGACACATTTAATTTTATTTTATTTGAGTAAACAGTGACTAGGCTAGTTCCACTTTGAAATGATCAGAAGTATTATCTCACCATCACGGAACCACACATAAACACAGGCACACCGATTATTTTGGAGATACATGCGATAAGCTTAACTGAATTATAGGATGTCACCCCCAATAAATGAAGAGCGAAGTAATGCCAACTTTCTAAGCTTTTCTAATGAACAGCGAAGTAATGCCAACTTTCTAAGCTTTGTCTAAGCCAATTAATTGCTAGTTGCTGTAACGTACACATGTCGTTGGCTATTGTGTATAATATGTGCGCACGTTTGTTTGCTCATTCACTTGTGTGTTGGTGTTTAACTGTTTGGATTTGACGTTAGCAAGGGAGGAACAAAGGTCGCTGGCAACGTCTGTTTTTGATCGTTTACATTTTTACCAGAGTCCCTTTTATAGTGTGTGTGTGTGTGTGTGTGTGTGTGTGTGTGTGTGTGTGTGTGTGTGTGTGTGTGTGTGTGTGTGTGTGTGTGTGTGTGCGTGTGTACATGTGTGCACTGTGCCATATTTACCTTATGCAAGTTTTATTTAAATATTTGCTTTGTAAGCACGTAAACTATTCATCATTTGATATCAAACAGCAAATCACAATCACAATGCTTCATTTAATCTCATCAGAAAATCAGCAATGATGTACTATCTTTGTCACATTCACATTAATCACTCTAAATTAGTAGTGTATACATGTGAAAACCGATGTGTTGCATCGGTTTTAATGTTATGTGTAATGTTATGTGATCCTTGAGTATTTAAAGAATGAATGAGTGAATGACGTTTTCACCATGTGAGCTCAATTCAGTCATATGATTGACCAAAGTATGGTGAAATAATGTATTTGCCATTCATCTATGTTTTACCTGTCTCAATGATCTCACTTTGCCACTCCATGTCATCGGTGTGTCTTTCACCCGAGTGACTAGC
This sequence comes from Lota lota, assembly GCA_026745465.1. Lineage (NCBI taxonomy): Eukaryota > Metazoa > Chordata > Actinopteri > Gadiformes > Lotidae > Lota > Lota lota. The sequence continues at coordinate 4,622,823 of JACYXH010000416.1, read as the reverse complement.
AGTGTGTGTAGCCATGGGATGCGATTGCGTCAGCCACAGCGCCGGGGTCTTAGGTAACTGGACGCTGTGGTCAACCGTCATCGCTGGTTTCAAAAAGTACCAACAGTTGCGGAGTGACTCGGTGAGTCAACAGACAGTCCATTCATGGTCTCTCACGGGAGACATCCAGGCCTCGGTTGTCTGTCGCTAAACAAAGATCACCTGCACACGGGGCTACACAAAGGGTGTTCGTTGGAATGCACGTGTTCATTCACATTTTCTAGGCAAATGTTCTGTCAAGTGTTGAGTTAGAATTGTATATGTATGTTGCCACAATATAAAAATGTGGCAACAGAGACATGCTTTTTAATTATGCTGTTGCCACATTTCTCTATTCCAATGTGACAACAGCTAAATTAAAAAGCAAGTCTAGAGAGAGAGCTACATTTGTAGCATTGTATAATTTATAGAAAAACCTAGTGTCTATCCTTGAAAATTTAATATCCAGGCTTTGCTTTGCTATCAATCAACTGGTTTCAAAGATTTCTCTCACAGATAACCACACACACAAAAACACACTTGATTCAACCAACACAACAAGTCAAATAAATGACAGCAAACTGTCAAAATTGAATACTTGTAATACATAATTTGTAATTGTCTATATATATTTTCAGAGGCATTATATACATTTAGGCATTGACCTCCCGATGTTCCAAAAATGATAATAGTATGCTACTATAGCATTACCTCTACGGATAAAACTATTCAGCACAAGACTAAGAAAATGTCGCCCAATCTTGCTGTTTGCCTGGGTTGAAAGTGAGATCCGAGCTGAAACGAGCCAAACCAAAATGAGAAGTCTTGCTTCCATGTGGTGTGGTTTGCTTTTTATCTCAGGGCAGGGATTGCTACAGAGAGACCACGGGTATTTACAGGCAAAGTAAAAGACTGTGACATTTGCAGTAAGTTGTGCTGCAAATGTCACAGTCTATATTTTACAACCTGGGTTTGGATGAACCAACAAATTCCAGATTTGTGGGCTGATCTTTGTGCTCCGTTGACCTTGTCATATTAACAATTACAAAAATATCCCACACTCCCAGACTGGACAGCAGATTATTTTGAGCAGATTCAAATATTCTTAGCAGATTCAAATGAATACAATTTAACTGAAATTGCTGCAAAGTGAATTCACCAGTCCCTAATTTGAGCCAAGCAGAAACCAGAAATCTGAAACCCAAATGTAATTACACATGTTGAACCAGAGGTGGTGCTCTTCTTAATGTGGTTTAGTCATGTTCACATTGCCAGATATCACTCCATCCTGGTTAATGTTCACATTAAAGAGTAACCCAACAACTACAATGGAATTGTTACACAGGAGCACTGGCTGGGAAAATCTGCCTCTCATTATGTTTAACAATGGCGCCATTCTAAACCCTTTCTTCAAAGTAAAATTTGGTTCTTATTATTCTCTCTCTCGCTCTCTACTTGCTCATAACCTAGCTCCAAGATTGTGGTTACAAACTGGACAGGAGCTTAACATGTGTTTTAGTTTTCTTGTTGAGTGCTGTTAAGTTCTTTCGTATATCAACCCTTCATCGGCCTGCAAATGGAAACCATTATGGGTTAGGCCTAAATGTTTTTCCCTTGTACAATAAACAGATCAAAAGCCTTTTTAATTTACATTTCTGATCTTAGCAGTCCATGCTTTCTGCTGCATGTACGCTACCTCATTACTGCGTGCGTGCGTGTTTGTGTGTGTGTGAACATGCTAACATCATGCAGCAGCCCACCCACTCACATATAAGTCTATAAACGTAAGAGGACCTGTTAAATTGCATGGTCAACCCAGCGGTACCCCTGCACTAAATCAGGCCTGACCCACACCACACACAACAGAGAGAGAGAGAGAGAGAGAGAAACAGAGAGAGACTAGGGCTTGCTGTTTTTTTTTTTGCAAAGCAAAAGGCTCTAATTTAAACCTGTTAAGAGATAGGAGCAAAAATAAATGGGCCACATTTGGAACAGCCAAGCCACTGCCACCACTCCTTGATCGCTGGTCTGTCTAGAACAAAAACACAGAAATCTCTCTTTTCCTCTGCATCAGGAAGAACCATTCAGCAGACTTTTCAACAGTACAACAACAGTTGACTTTTCCCACACTCTTAGAATGTTATGGGAGCTAGCTTGACACAACAGCCTTTCCTCTGTAAAATGCAGGGAAACAACAGTGCACAGACCTCCCACCCATGCCCCCCCCCCCCCCACACACACACACTGTGTTCTCCAGGGTTAATCCCGTTGCCAGTCACTCTGGTTTGGTGTGACATTCTGGTTCCACATTACATACATTCCACAGCCGGAGGGCATATCTGAAATATCAATATCCGAGGAGGCTGCACCTCCCTGGGTTGACAAACTACGGCTCAGGACACATGTGTGATGTCGTGTCAGGCCCACAAATTAAAATATGTCCCCACATTGCTTTGGATATTGTTGAGACCAATAGCTGTCAACTTCGTTGTTGGTGTTTAGATTGTGAAAGAATTAACTGTGTAATGTTGATTCAACACAATACACAGTGTATTGAAATGCCTATATTTGGTGGCTGAAGTGCTTGGCTCCCCAGAAGGCGGTGTAATCCTCATCGCTGACAAAGCATGCGTAGTGTTTAAAATACATGCACTGGTAGTTATAAAGTCTGCTAACCAGAGAAACAGCACCTCTACTTGTTGTTTAAAGAAGCTTTCCACCAAGAATGCAAGTCTACAAGTTAAATGTATAACTGTAATATAACATCATTGTTGCTTTTAGCCATTTTAAAAAGGGAATGTCGGGCAATTGAAAATAAATAAATAAATAATAACTATGGGGGGCTGTGTTTCTGAAATGGGGTACACGTAGAGGAAGGCGCTAGTTAGCAGCCCGTGCTAGCTGGAATGCACTTTGGAAATTAGGTGAGGGGACAGAGAAAAAGGGTTCGGCCGCTGGCGTAGTCTCGATTACGCATTGTACACATTCCAACATATATTCCCCAGGGTCCTAGCGGGGACTGGGTCCCAGAAGAGACATGGTCCTCGTGGGGACAGGGTCCTCGAGGGAACATGGTCCTAGTGGGGAAAGGGTCCTAGTTGGGGACGTGTTCCTAGTGGGGACAGGGTCCTAGTGGGAATGCAGTCACCATTGAAGAATTATTAAGCAGAGATTGTTATTTATTTATTTGTAACGGAACATTGTGGGATGGTATTCAGGGGTTATTTCACCAATGCATTCAATTCCTTCTGGCCATTTCACTGCCTAATCAAAATGGAGACACTTCCTTCGCACTGAATCACCAAACAAAATGAATCAATAAAATGTAATTGAGCAAAACAGAAGTGCATCTTGATTCACCGAAGACTCACACACAGATAAAATCCTCTTTGCACATCGAGGTTCTTTCAACGTTGACGATAAGACCGCACCTCTACTCCTATGTTAGTCATGGTTAATCATTGGACCTTCCTGTTACTAAGTGAGTGTGTGGGTGTGTATGTAAGGGTTAACCCTCAGAAGCAGTAGACATGATACAAGTGTTGTAGTGGCTGGGGTGTAAGGTTCTGGTTTCAGCCTTGTAGTCTTAGGGATCTTGGAGCACGCTTCCTAACCCCTAAGTAGTCCTTAGTGGCTTCAGGTATCTGAAATCATAGCAAGTCACTTTGGATAAAAGCACGTGCTAAATCACTAAACAGTAAATAGTAAACAGCACTGAGAGAGGGACAGAGATAGTGGTCAGGGTGGTGCAGGGAGTTTAATGGGCGGGGGGACAGATGGGTCAAAGGTCAAAGAACGTGTCACATTTATTACAAAAACATCCACCCAGGAAAATATAGAAACAAATGAAATAAACAATGAACTATTTCAATGGAGTATATTTGAGGGATATTTACAACTGTGTTTCAATATGTGCGGACACATTAGAGGCTCACACCTGGAGGAGGGAGGACCGGCCCTGTCAGGTCATAAATTTAACGCCAGGAGAAGAAGAAGATAAATTGCAGGGAGGAGTGGCGAGGCCCGTTTGAAGGCAAACATTAAAAGGTGAAGAACAAACACGAGGGGTTTGGTGTTTGGTTCCATGGGAAATGGATAGCTTCAGCCCCCCCCCCCCCCCCCCCCCCCCCCCCCCCCCCACAAAGAACCGACAGACACATACACACATACTCACACATTAACACACACACCCTCACACACTCCCCCCACACACACACACACACACACAAGTCATTGAAGAGCAATGTGCTCCCTGTTCTACAGGTTTGAGAACATACTGATTTAGGTCAGAAAGTAAACATTCCACAAAAATGTGAAGAATGTCAATGGGTTGGTGGTTTTTGACTCTTACTCTTAGTTTTCCTTGTCAATTTAAAGCTTGAATTATTAAGGTTATCAATGGCGCACATTGGTCATTATGAGGACATTTTTAATCAGCGTTATGTCTGCAGGTCAGCATTTCTCAACATATGTTACGTTAACTTGATATCTTAACATGTAAAAGCTATAAAAAATAGATTAAAGGGGACATAAAGTGTATAACAGTAAGGGAGCAGCCATATTAGAAAAGGTGCATTGAGGGAGACCAGAAGATACCTGTAGTTAAAGATATAGAACATACACACTCTCCTGTATGATGGGGGGGGGGGGGGGGGGGGAGAGAGAGAGAGAGACTTCCATTGAGCTGGTGTAACAGTGATTATTCAAGGCTTTTATGTCACCTAACCTTTGCTTCGCCTCAGGCTCTGCAGATATGATCCACAAAGAGTGTGTCTGTTTAGGTGCATGTGTGTGCGTGTGTGCGTGTGTGTGTGTGTGTGTGTGTGTGTGTGTGTGTGTGTGTGTGTGTGTGTGTGTGTGTGTGTGTGTGTGTGTGTGTGTGTGTGTGTGTGTGTGTGTGTGTGTGTGTGCGTGTGTGCGTGGGAGAGGCAAAGAGGGGAGATTGCTAAGAAAATCTTTGCAGCTGTGGCTTTCAGTTACATTAATGTATATCAGGATTATATGTGCTTTCATGTGAAGGCATCCACCTTTACTCCAAATCTAGAAACAGCTTCAATGGGGCAAGTTTGTATACCTGACACAAAGCCCTGTGTTGAAAGACTTCCCCTCTTTCTCCACCCTATCTCTTCCCCCTCTACCCCGTTTACTATAACATGACAGACTGATCGGAAATCCATTGGTCAGGGTTCAGATTTTACAGTAGTGTTAACGTCATAGGGTTGCAATGTCAGAATTACACTGTAGAGAGAACTCACAGGCTGTGTGTCATTCTCTATTTGGCCACCTCTGCTTTCTCGCTCTCTCCTCCATCAAGCCAGTTTCAACAAGTGTTTTCTGTTTACACATGCATCACATTGGTCAGCTGAAAAAAAGGAGCCTTTATATCTAGCCCTGAATGTTGCCGTGTGATTGGTTAATGTTGGTCAAGGGCTTTAAGGCGGCTCTTATCTTATCAGGGCCTGTGATAGCCGAGGTGGAGATTGTGCAGGTGTGTGTTTGTGTGTGTGTGCCTATAGGTGTGCGTATGTGTATGTTTGTGTGTGTGTGTATGTTTGTGTGTAGGTTATTCTGAGTGTGTCTGTAGGTTTGTCTGTATATGTGTAGATTTATCTGGAAGTGTATGTGTGTGTGTGTGTGTGTGTCTGTAACTGTCTGTATATGTGTGTGTGTACATTTATCTGAATGTGTTTGTGTGTGTGTCTGTATATGTGTGTGTGTGTGTGTGTGTGTGTGTGTGTTGATTCTTAAGCCCCTTTGCTGAGCGTGCTCCATCCTGTCGTACCGCCAGCATGTGAGTGAGGAGTTAATCCCTGAAGATTACAGCATTACAGGAGAAGGCTATTACTTAACCCTTTACTTCCCCTTGGTGCCCGCTGTTTTGGGTCTCTGTCAGTACAACGCAGTTTGAGCTGCAGGCTTTTTGTGAGCTTTGGAAAATAGAAATAATCTAAAATGACTGCTTGACTTTATTTTTATTTACAGATGAATTAAAGTAAGAAGCAGATTATTCGATTAGCTGTATGAACACAAGCAATAGTGAGTTATTTTTTATAATTAACCTTTTGAACTGTGGTCTCCTAAAATTAACTGTTTATAACTCTGGAGTCCACACACTGAGTTATTAGGAGCACACACACATGAACAAACACACTTGCACACACACATTCTCACTAACACACACACACACACACACACACACACACACACACACAAGGATACACGCGCGCGCACACACACACACACACACAGAAATGATCTCTCAAGATAGCAGAGTTAAATAGGTGGATGACTTCACATCTTTTTTGTCATCTTGTTTTGTTCTGTTCCTTAGCTACAATCCACCACAGTTCTCTTCCTGAACACTGTGTCTGTCTGGGCAGACACAAGGTTCAGCCTGCTTCCCCCTTTTTCCCCTAGACACAATAGTCTTGATGATCAGAGAACAGGGTGGATGAAAGATTGCAGGGAGGAACTGACTATAGTGCACCTGTATGGCAGCGGGAAGTCTGAGATAATGTTTGTTTACAGAAGTGGGATGTGTGATGTCATTATATCTAGACAAAATCTAGATATATAGATCACGCACGCAAGCACCCACGCACACACACACACACACACACACACACAGAAGACTCGTATTAACACACACTCTGCACAATACTCTTGTGTATAGTGTATAGTGTATAACACTGTCACGCTTTCCTATACTTTAAGGATTTAGGTCTAGATACAATAGGACACGTATGAATGAGAATGTAGTAACCTGTAGTAACCTTGAATTTGTGCTTTTAGTTAGACATTTATTTAATTGGATTTAATGTAATCAAACAATTGCCGTTTTCTTTTAAATAAAGGAGTGACGTGCCTAGTTAACTGTGATGATTGTAACAAACCTACATCATCTGAACGATCAACATCTGAGTCTGTAATGCATGTTTTGGGTGTGAATTTCTCACACCCTGTATTGTGTGAGTCAGGCCGATGCTGTGGTTAGGTGGATGGGAATGCTGTGCGTGCGTTTTTCTACGATTTTCTTGTGAAATCCAGCACATAAATGGGCCTCGCTGACTCCTCTGTGATGCAACAGCATATGTGGAAATTTGTGGATGTTTATTTGTGTGTGTGTGTATGTGTCTCAGAAAGAATAATAGGTGTTTTTGCCTCAGGGCTGCATCAGGGTGACCGGTCCCTCCAGAATAACAGTGTGTATGTTTTCGTAGCGGGTGATTTACTGGCTAGTATTGGGGGTTGAGGCGGGAGGTAAGATGACTCATCTCCCTGTGTTCCTCTCCCATTATATACCCAGATATATAGTCTGGGTTTTCTTTTATTTCCCATAATACAACAGAACAAGCACAGACATGAAAGACCGACATCTATGTTATGTGCTTCTCACTAGACCGATTCATCCAAACAGATCGGACTGGTCCCCGTATAGACGTTATTGTTTCTACGATAAACCTATTGTACATTTCTACATTTCACCTATCCCCCTCTCCCTGTCTCTCTCTCTTTCTGTGTCTCTCTCTTTCAGTCGGCAAATCCCAAAGATATTGTTAAATAACGTGGTATTACAGTTCAATTAATTCATTACTTTGATATAACTGAACTGAACATCACAGGTCTAAGTAAATGTCAACTGTAGAAGGTACAGCAATTGCATGATTGTAATGTACACAATAATGCAACCAGTGGCTAAAATAGACAAAGGGAACTTGGAAATCGTATTTCCTTAACTTATTGCTGTCTCGAGCTCTTGTTCAATTGAACGACTACATTTACTGGTAACTCCACCAAAAGAGTTGCAATAAAAACTTTAAAAGCCCAACAGTTGAATCATGGCCCCTTTGTTCCGTGTTTTTAGACAATTAAAGTTTTTAACTAGTTAAAAATACTAAGCCACTTCAGATGTTTTTTTTCCAAAGTGCATTTTGTATTTTCTCTGTATTTTTACGAGCCTATTTAACATCATAGTAACTACAAGTAAAATTAAGATTTTGTTTTTCTGGTCTATTATTTGTTCTAGAATATCTCATATTAACATTGTATTTTCAATTATCTTTGTTCTTTATGATCTTTATTACATTTTAGGCGATACATTAATGTCGGATTTGTGCTGCAATTGAATGTGATATTTGTATTGTTTTTGAAAACAGGAATGCTTTCAACGCATCGATTATACTACAAATATTTATTCAATGCATAGATTCACAGTCAACTTCGAAGAGATTTGCATTAAGCAACAGGGACTGTATTAGAAAGATTGTTATACTAGTGGATTTTGTTTGTCTCTGATGATACAAACGGTGAATGACACAAGAGTAAGTAGTTCACCACAATACAGATTACAGCCCTGTGGCGTCAAAATCAGACAGGATTGCATTTCATAGATTTCTCTATTTTTATACCTCAGTAGAGACAGCATACAGTTCCCTAGAAGCTGCTAAAAATTGCTTAGCAATTGGTTGAAGGTCATGTTGTGCAAGTTTGCATTGTCAAAAATAATATGAAGAGATAGAGAGAAAGAAAGGTAATATTAGAAATGAGAAAGGGCATAAGATAAACTGAGATGGAAGGAAAACTGAAAATTATATAAATAATACAAATTTATATATATATATATATATAGAAGAAAAGGCAACTTAGTGACATCTAAATGGAAGATGAATTCAGATCATAAGTGAATGTGTGTGTGTGTATGTGTGTGTTGTATGTTTGTGTGTGTGTTGTATGTTTGTGTGTGTGTGTGTGTGTGTGTGTGTGTGTGTGTGTGTGTGTGTGTGTGTGTGTGTGTGTGTGTGTGTGTGTGTGTGTGTGTGTGTGTGTGTGTGTGTGTGTGTGTGTGTGTGTGCGTTCACACGCATAAGCGTGAGAGTGAGTGTGTGCGCCTGTGCGTATGCATTTCTATTCTGACAAAATTACATTCTTTCAGGCTGTTTGCGGCCTTGTGTGTTGTGCGTAATTATTCCCTCCTTTGCTAACTTTACCGATAGCTGTTAATGGGTGACCATAAAAACACCTCAAAGAACAATCCTCTGCTTTCAAATGTTTACTTTTCTCATCGTTTAACAAACGCTGCCACGCTAGTAGGTTTCACCTCCCTTCTCTCATGGCAAGCCATTTTAAAACTATGCCTGTTTAAATGGATCACAGGCATAGACAGTATCAGCATCAGTTTTTATACTTTAAAAATATAAATAATATTGGTGTTAATTAGGCTGCCATTTAGACTGAAAAGTGTCAACAATGTGGTTTATATGTCCTTTTTATTTTTTTTGAATGATTTAATTGCATTATTTATTCTTTCCTGGATCAGTATGACCTTACAGCCCTCATAAAAAAAACGTACAGAGAATATAAGTATAAGATAAGGAAAAGTAAACTTGGTCACTGTTGTTTTTTTCTAATTGTTTAGTTTGTTGCTCATAGATACAATCTTTGCATTGTAAGTGATGCTTAAAGACATGGCGTTGTCTGATAACGGTTTATCTATTTCAGGAAAAGCTATTTTAAGATATGTTTCAGTTGACCACCTGTATGCTAGTTGCGTGGTGGTTAATCATTAGCCATAGAGAATGCAAATGAACATTCCTCTCCTTCCATTTTGTATTTTTTTTCCCTGGTCGTATTTGACCAACTACCGAACATGGCCAATAACATAGTTTCTCTCTCATTCTCTCTGGCGCTGTTTCACTTTTTCTTTTGTCATTTGTCTTTCACGTTCCTAGACATACACGAGTCAAATATAGATTATCGTTACTGCTTTTAGAATCAAATAATTGTGATTCGAAAATATATGACGGTTGTGTTCAGACATCGATAATCAACTTCATAAGACAAACCTGAGGTATTTTATGAAGGCCTTCAAACGTATGTAACCTGACTGATTGAACGTCTTCATATGCCATAGATCAAGAAGACTGTAGCTCATAGGATGACTGTGTTAGCAGGCCCGAGACAGAGACAGAGACAGAGAGAGAGACAGAGAGAGAGAGAGAGAGAAAGAGAAAGAGAAAGAGAGAGAGAGAGAGAGAGAGAGAGAGAGAGAGAGAGAGAGAGAGACTGGCTTTGTCTGTTGCTGCACTGCTGACACTAACTGGACTTGACAGTTTGTCTACGAGGACAGTTTTTGATTTGGATTCAATTCAAGAAGCTTTATAAGCACGGCATGTATCCAGCAGATGTCTCAAAAGCATTGTAAATCAATAAATAACATCTTCAATAAAAAACTAATAATAACAAATGAACATAGTTCGTTAAAATGTTCATGATTCCTTCAAGAATCAGTCCGAATCTCCCACAAACACACACACAAACGTGCGAAAGCAACCCCGCACACGTGCACACACTGATGCTCGCTCACACACACACACACACACACACACACACACACACACACACACACACACACACACACACACACACACACACACACACACACACAGTCAGTCACTGATCTACAAACACAAATAGACTCACTGCTCGTAGTAAATGCTTCAGCCGTCCTGGCTGCCGGCCATGTTGGATCACTGTTACAACTTTTCCGAGGGGTGTCACAATTCTATCTTTTACAGGTCAGTGGACATACTGTGTTTGACAACTCAATCAACAAACCTTACCTGGAAACAGAGAATGGTGTTGACAGCTAACACTCACTCACACACACTCCATTTTGCTGATTCCATATACTAACTGTTTGGATCAACTGGTTAGTGAGGGGTATTTCTGCACAATGCCATGTCAACAATACAGAGTCTGATGTGTATAAATCTGTCTGCACCTATGAGTGGTGTGTTTGTGTCAGTGTAAAGGACTAAGGTTTTAAGGTGTATTAAAGGAATGATTGCAAGCAAAAACACAAACCTTCTTTCTCACACTCTTTGCCATGCTCACTCCCTCCCTCTCACACATACCACAACATACACGCACACATACACAACACACACACACACACAAACCTCAACACACGCAAGCATGCACGCACACATCAACCCCAACAAACACACACAAAAACACACACACACACACACACACATACACACAGTTTCGGCAGGTTGTGCCAGAAAACGACAATAAAAGCCAGTTATGTAAGGCTGGAAAGGTGTGTATTTAACACCCACAAACACAGCCACACACATACACACACACACACACCCCAAGACACACACAGAAACTATACATGAGTATCTCTCACCCCAACACATGGGAGGCAGGGCGCGGTTGCTTTTAAAGTAATGTACGGCTGAATGATGGTGCTGACTGTTGTTGCCCACAGTGCACTGATCCCACTCACACACACCAGACGCCTCACCATCACAACTCTCTTCTAGCAATCACACACACACACATACGCGCACGTGCACACGCACATGTAAACCCCACACCACACACACAAGCTGACACATAGTCGTTATCCTGATCTATCACTATTTATTTATCTGTCTCTCTATCTGTCTCTCTATCTATCTACCTATCTATCTATCTATCCATCTATCTGTCTACCTGTCTGTCTGCCTGTCTGCCTGTCTCTCATACATGCAGAGTTGAGTCCAGATTTTTCAACATTATCGTCCGATTATAGTCATTTCTTTAGCCGATGCTTCTAAGCCATGTTTGTAAAACAAAAATATTCCCTTGTTCAACTGGCAAAAATTACATTGATTTATCAATTTAGCCAATAATCTCTCTATCCCGCTCTCCCTCTACTGTCTCCAGTTGTTTTTTTCTCCTGTTTGAAGACAGCAACCTTTAGTGGTAATCTTGTAGTACTACATATATTTTCGTCTATCTGGAACCCTGGTGTTTGGTCAAATCTTGCCACACAGGGAACACATTGCTAATGTACAAATCATCTTCTTAACTGCCTTTATGATGCGCGCACACACACACACACACACACACACACACACACACACACACACACACACACACACACACACACACACACACACACACACACACACACACACACACACACACACACACACACACACACACACACACACACACACACACACGCATGTTTAGCTGTGTACTCACTGTGAGCTGTGTGTTGTTATTGAGGTGGTCTTGGCTGAGGGGGTTGAGGGGGGTCTTTGTGGTAGAGCCATGCCCGGGCCGGCAGTCTAGCACCACCCGGTGTTGACACTGAGCGTGACACGTGTATTTACAACCTGGAAAAAATCAAAATAATAACTTTATTAGGAAAGTAACTTTAAATACAACGTTTTTTACAAAGTAATTTACATGCACTCTAAAAGCCAGTACCTATAAAAAATAGATGCATAGAGGCAGGAAATGTTAAAAAGAGAACAGAGGTGGAATACAAGATGGCCAAACATGAGCTGTGAGTTGGTGGAAGTCAATGCTAAAATGAGAAATCCCATGAAAATTATATTTACTGTATTCACTGCACCTTCTAGGAAGAGGGCAGGAGAGGAGAGGAGAGGAGAGGAGAGGAGAGGAGAGGAGAGGAAGAGCAGAAGGGAAAGGAAAAGACAGGAGAGGACAGAAGAGAATGGATAATAATACAAAGGAAAGTAAAGAGGGGATGAGAGGGGAGGATGAGAGAACAGGAGATGAGAGGAGAGGACAGAAGAGTCGAGGAGTGGTACGATGAGGAGCGGGTGAAATACACTGTAATCATGCAAAGTGTAAGCCTGTGTGTCTCACAACGTAAAGGCAAATGAGGCCTGGTAGATATCAGGTGCCTTCCCTAACCTCGTCCAGGTCGCATGCTAACGCGGTGGGGAATGGAAAGTCCCTTCCTGCAAATACTAGACCTAGCCAAATACGAAACATGGCTAGGCAAATTCTGCTGCGACACGTACACCTGTGAGAGCAAGCGTGGCTCATTCATATCGTTCTCATGTTTTTACTCTTTAGAGTCAAACAGTTGAGCAAACAAATGACTCATCCCTTCTCTTGAATATAAAAAAAACCCCAATCACATAGGGTTGATGGAAGTAAACTCAACACCATTCAGACATCAATGCATCACTTACACTCCAATGTGGGTAAGTCTATTGCATGTTTCACAACATCAGCTGGAAACAACACAACGCTTAGTGCTTGTCTGATCAGCAAAAGGAATACCCAGGTTAGAACACACACACACTCCCTCAGGAGGGTCCAATCCCCCTCCTGCAGAGCACTTCCACCATACTTCCTTAACTTTCTACTGTCTCTCTCTCTCTGTCTGTCTCTCTGTATCTCTCTCTCTCTCTCTCTCTCTCTCAGTCTCTCTCTCTCCTTGATTTCGAGCTGGCCAGGATCCAGTTATACACTTAGCCTCTGGATGGTAACTATACATTGGAGAAAGAGAGATGTAGCTGTAGACAGAGAGAGATGTATAGCGAGAAAAATAGATTTAGAGAGAGAGATGTAGAGTGAGAGATATAAAGAGAGAGAGAGAAATATGTAGAAAGATGTAGAGACAGAGAGAGAGTTGGAACTATATTCTGTGGCCTCATTATCCACCCGTGAAACCAAGCCAATGTTTAGTTTCAAAGAAGAGAGAAAAAACACAACAGGACCATTATTTTATAGGCATACAAAGACTGCTTTGTGTTGCTCTACCTGCGATGTGTGTGCGCGTTCGTGCACGTCTGATTGTTTGTGATGAGGATGTGTGGATGCGGTGTGTTTGTGTATGTGTGGATGTTGTGCTGTGTGTCGGTGTTTGTGTGTATGTCGGCATGTCGGTGTGTATGTACGGTGTGATGGTGTGTGTGTCTGTGTGTCTGTGCATGGACGGTGTGTTGTGTGTCTGTGTTTGGATGTTTTGACAGTGTGTGTGTGTCTGTTCTTTGCGTGTCTGCGTACGTGGATGGTGTGCATGTGTGCTTTTTTGTGTGTGTCTGTGTTTGGATGGTATAATGGTGTGTGTGTGTGTGTGTGTGTGTGTGTGTGTGTTTGTGTGTGTGTGTGAGGCGTCTTTAGTCCTACCTGGAGTGCTCTTTTTCATGTGCTGCCCGAATTTAACCGACAGTTTACACATGGCTGCTCCCATGTCCCATCTTCTTACCGCTCATCTGTCCCTCTGCCTGTCTGTCTGTCTCACTGCCTGCCTGTCTGTCTGTCTGTCTGTCTCTCTGCCTGCCAGCTGACGCGACGCAAAGACTTAAAGCGATGTAAACTACTAGGCAGACCTCATCCCGCTGCTACATGCATCCTATACTCCCCTATAGTCTCTCTAACTCTCTCTCTCCCTCTCCTCTCACACTCCACGCCGGTCCTTTGTGGTACGCGACCTACGGATAAGCTAGAGTTTTTGCTTTTTGTTTTGTCTCTCTCTCTGTCTGTCTTGTGGTCTGTTCTCGTATCTCCCTGTAGCTCAACTGACTCCACCGTCTGCCAGGGTTTGTTCTCTTGCCCCCCCCCCCCACACACACACACACACACACACAACTCCTCCTCCACCCCTCCCCCCCTGTGCTGGTCTGCTGTGCTGAGTGGCTGATTTGCCAGTCAAATGGAGGCCACTGTGACACAGATGATGGACAGACTGACAGGGAGAGAGAGAGAGAGAGAGAGAGAGAGAGAGAGAGAGAGAGAGAGAGAGAGAGAGAGAGAGAGAGAGAGAGAGAGAGAGAGAGAGAGAGAGAGAGAGAGAGAGAGAGAGAAAGAAGCCTGCTGACTCAAATATTCACATTCATTCTCTTTCCCTTCTCCATCTATCTGTCTCCCACAATGATGGCAGTAGTGGGAGTTTGTGTTATTGTGTGTGTGTGTGTGTGTGTGTGTGTGTGTGTGTGTGTGTGTGTGTGTGTGTGTGTGTGTGTGTGTGTGTGTGTGTGTGTGTGTGTGTGTGTGTGTGTGTGCGTGCATGTATGGCAGGCAGGTCAGTTACATTGTTTTGACATCAAATCAACACATTGTCATTGTTTGCCTATACTCATCAAAATGTGACAATAGGATCTACACCACATATATATACAGTATATAATATATACTGTATCTCACATAAGGCAATACGTTGAGTGTTTGCTAAAACTTAGTTTGCTCCCCACAAAGGAGTGTCAGGATGAACCAAATCCATCCGTCTGTCCCCTTTCCTGTCCTCTAACTCTCCTCCCCTCTGTGTCTATCTCGCCATCTCTCTCTCCATCAGCCCCGGCCCCTGCCATCCCCTCTCCTAACCCCCAGGACAAACAACACGAGCCAGCCTGTTTCACCCAGCCAAAGAGGAAACATGACTCTTCAGAATATCGCCATCCACCCGTCTATCATCCATCCATTCATAGTCAACATTCCCCCATCTATCCCCCCGGCCATCCCTCCACCTACCATCCATCCATCCATGTATCATCCACTCCACTTTTTTCCATCCATTCATCTCTCATTCATCCATCCATTATCCATTCATTTATCTATAATCCATTCATCCATCCATCTATCATTCATCCAGCCACATGTTTATCCGTCCATAACTTCATTCACTTATCCTTTATTCATCCATCCATACAAAAGTCAATATATAACACCCCCATTCATCCAAAGAAATATATATTTGAAAGGAGATTGGAATCCCAATCCCTGTTTAAAAGTCTATCAGCTGTCTCACACATTGTGACCACTACACAAGCATTGACATAAAGCCACCCTTAAATTCCTGATGCACAATTATTGTACACGGGAGGTTAAAATTATTCCTCCACGATTGAAACCGGATCCATGTAAACTAGATGAAGACTCTGTCTAGTCTGGAAAGGATATGAGACAGACACAGAGTGGTGAGTGACGGACATAGGAGAGCTAAAAGGCAAAGTGAGTGGGTTCCATCCTTTCACTCCCTCTCTCTTCGTCTCTTTGACCTGGCTGCTGTTGCTGTTGTGATAAATGATGAAAGCCATACAGGCAGACAGCACCAATCGATTGAGCAGGAAGGGCAGTAACTAATAGGCCCACATGAATACGTGCAATTAAAGTAATACTGGTGTTAATGAGACCCACACTGGATCCTCATGGTTTACGACATTCGTTCTGAACTGGAGAGTCACGAGGGCATTTAAAGTGGATCGCAGAGCCAAACCTTAATCTTTAGAAAGAAGCCAATGAATTAACTAATGTTTCAATGGCTTGCTATTTCATTGAGTTTAGCAACCGTGCAGCTTTTTGTTTGGTCCATTTCTTTAACAGTACATGAAGGCATTAATGATTACTGCAATGTTGGTGTAGTACTGGTATTTAATTTTGGGTCGTGACTTAATGACTAATGACACATTGGGGTACTGAGGCTAGACCAGTTGAGAACCTAGCCTCAGTACCCCAGTGTACTGAGGCTATCACTAGAGTTTACACATTAGTGATAGAACTTTACACCAAAACCTTTGGTGTAAAGAAACTTTTCATGGGAACTTTTAATTTTGACTTAGCTAGTCAGTAGCCAAATATTTTCTCTCGATGTCATAAGACATGAGCACTAATTTTCTACAACGGACTATGGGGCCCTTGTGGAGGTTGCTGGGACAGCAACCAGCCACCAGACGGCGGTGTGGTAGGGAGTGTGCTAACATGCGGACAGGTGCAGCAAATTAAGAAATCATAGTCTGACAAGTCTACCGAGACCCCCCCCCCCACACACACACACACACACACACACACACACACACACACACTCAGCCGTCTGCTGGCCCTCCCCCGTTACGACTTAACACCTTCTGGTTTTAGCCACTGGCTGCTGATTTAGCACACTGGCACCAGCCTACTTATTGAGAAAAAGAGAGGGTTGATGGGGGAGGGAGCGTGAGATGGAGTGATTTGCACAAAGGAATGAGCATGGAATGCATACCGGTTAATTGATAGTGACATCAAAAGACAGTGATTGACAGCCGTCCTATGATCAGATCACGGTGGCTTTTTCATAATTAAAGCGCTTAACCAAAACTAAACAAGGCGTAGGCCTACTCACTTTTTTAATTTAGAATTAGATATAGAGTGACAAATGCCCTCTAATGTGTTTGGCTGTGAAAAATGTCCTTGAAACAAAGTTGCTGAAGGATATAAAAAATGCAAGGGGTGGTAAAGGTCAGTGCAAAGTCACCATGGCTTAAGGCCTCTGTGAGCATACGCGTTTGTTTTGACCAAACAGGTGTGTGTGTCTGTGCGTGTGTGTGTTTCTGTCATTGTGAACAGATGCAACCTGAGTATATATTTTTGGTCGTCTTTCATTCTTTCTCCATCTTTTACTCTGTCTTTTATTCTTTCTTGCCCGTTTGCATACTTTCATTGTCATCGTCACAATTCCAGCAATTTTCATTGCGTGAAACTTGGTCCGGACTATGTCCATGTGTGTCCGTGTGTGTGTGTGTTTGTGTGTTTTTGTGTGTGCACGTGATTGTTTGGACACATGCATTTGTGTTTCATCATGTAATCCAAACTATGAAGGTCAAGATAAAGAATGTGTGCTATGTGGGTTAACGGTATTGTATTTCCACATTCCGTGTGCGCGCACACACACACACACACACACACACACACACACACACACACACACACACACACACACACACACACACACACACACACTATCAACTTGCATTACAAGGGTTAGGCCCACTACTCACCTTACGAAGTAGGCGAGACGGATTGCATATGACGACTTGACATCAGAAACTCTCACACAAATCTATGCGTGTGTGTGACTGAGTGTAAGCGAGAGAGCGAAAGGGAGAAAGAATGTGAGAGGGAGCGTGAAAGAGAATGTGTGTGTGATTATTAATTTATTTATTAGACAAGCAGTCACACACGTTTGTCTAATAAATCGAAAATGCATGAAAGGCTAAATTAAATCCAAATGCTTGGTTTGCAATTGCATTTGTGTGCCATTTTTCAGTTTGTTGTGTCTAACCACAACTTTGCTAGCAATAAAAAAAGATTTTTTTGCAATTCATGCTCTAGGTTTTTGCTTAGGTTGATTGTTAAGACGGTTGAGAAAGCTGCCAAAAATCATTGTACATAAATTTGACCAACCCACGTGTTTCAACAGACGATTTCTATTTTTTGCTCAACAATTAACACTTTGCTAATTGCATTGTCATCTGCACACAAGATATAATTTAGAGCCAGAACTGGAGATGAAAAAAGTAATTGCTTCAATCTTTTCACTCTTTAGATAACTTCCCCCCCTGATAGGCGACATAGTCATTCCTTAGCCTACGTTCGCTTCTACTCCTGGTCTACAAGCCTTCTGAATTAAACAAAATAAATATTCTGACAATTTGTGTAGGAATTACTGCCCACATCTCAATACTGATCCTGCCACGATGGACTGTGTTGATACTGAAACAATGGATGCTAAATAACCGTTTAACTTGGACTTTTCTTGTGTATGCTTGTATTTGGCCCACATTTTACCTTTCCTAGCATAGCTGCCCACTCCTATTGTACCTCTTCTACAAAGGGGATTCCCCATTTTGTCTTCTTTCAAGGTTTCTTTCTTTCCTTACTGAGTTGGTACAGAGTTTTTTCTCAACCAATTGGGAATAGGGTTAAGGGGCCCCTGCATAACCACGTCAGATTGCAACTGTGAAAAGGTCAAATCAATAAGCTTGACTTCTGCTATGATATTCTATTTGTTTTTGTCAAGTAAGAACTATTGCTTTCTATCGTTGCGACACATTCAATCTCATAAATACTCATACTCACCCACACACACACACACACACCAGACACACATATATACACACACAGATATTTCACAGCTAAAGTGGAAGTTTCTAAAGTAAATAACATTGAAGTGGTGAAAAGCCTCCAATTAGACTCACATGAACCTCTTCACACATTCATGCCGATGCACCCAGTCAGCATCTAGTGTGTGTGTGTGTGTAAAAAGAGAGAGAGAGCCAGAGTCTGTTGAAATATTTCTCCTCCACTGCCAAATGTCAGGAGTAAGCTAACGCTTGGTGCAATCCAAGCTCTCTGTTACCCCTCTTTCTTAGTAAACAGTCACAGGCTCACGGCTAGGGAGTCGTACACACACACACACACACACACACACACACACACACAACTCCAGTACTAAATAATTTACTCTGGTCGTCACTCTCTAGGCACTTGATGCCAATGCCGGATGTTCTACCTCCCCTGCTCCTTTAAGAGCCCTGACGACCCCTGAGTTGTCTTGTTGTGTTTGGCCTCATTCACAGTGCACACATTCAGTTTCAGGATCATTCGCACTTACTTTTCCATCATCATTACTCAGTTATGAATCCCATACTCATCTGTTAGAGCATTACCTTTACAGCACAGCAACACAAACATTCATCACTCAGATATCAACACACATTTGAGGGAAAACTGTTGATTCAGTCATGAATTGATTTAATTTGAGTTGAATGAACCGTTGCATCTTCTATTTTAGCCAATGATATGCCAATATAACTTCAGCGAGTCAAGGTTCTCGTTAATCTTTTTTTCCCTCTTTGTTGGCGGTGGAATCACATTTGCAGTTTCACAGATTTTTGATTCAACCAAGTTTGAGTCTGGTGGCATTTGGGTTTCACCCTGGCCAACGATAAAATCAGTTTCCCATTATAATCCCATGCCTGTCGAGCCTTTTTTGTACGGTATCACATCTTCCTTCTATAACAGTTTATTCTCCAGTATTATTTATTTTTGCAAGAAAATACGACAACAATCTCAACAACGTGTGAGAGTTGGAATCCACAGTCCACAGACTACGATGCTTCACTATTTGACAGCTAGGATTAAGGACAAAGTGAGCACTATAGATCATCTAACACTCACACAGACACACACACAGGCCCAGACACACACACTCACAGGTTCAAACACACACACACACACTTACAGGCTCGTGTGGGCGCACGCACACAGGCCCACACACACACACACACCCACACAGAACCACACACATAGGCCCAAACACACACACACACAGGCAGACACACCTAGGCCCAAACACACACATAGGCCCACACAACCACACAAACACACAAAAGATACACACAAACAGAACCGCACACACACAGATAAAAACCACACACATAACCCCAAACACACAAATAAACACACAGGCCCCCACACACACATCCAGATACACACACACACACACACACACACACACTGACACAGACGTGAGCTCACCAGAATTCCTCCACAGCAGGTTGATTTCCAGCCGGCTGGATCGGTGCACCAGCTTCGGAACGCGGAGAAAGAATCCAGAGAACCACCTCAGAGTTCTCCCGAAGCCTCTGGCTAGCCCCATGCCTTACACACACACGCATCACACGCTAACACACACACGCAATGATTGTATGCTAGTATGAAGTTGTAGGCTTGAAGTGACAGTCAAAATCCCAGAAGGCCATGCTGATATAGAGTGGAACACTGGACTGTATCACTCATTCTTCCTCTGCTCTCTCTCTCTCTCTCTCTCTCTCTCTCTCTCTCTCTCTCTCTCTCTCTCTCTCTCTCTCTCTCTCTCTCTCTCTCTCTCTCTCTCTCTCTCTCTCTCTCTCTCTCTCTCTCTCTCTCTCTCTCTCTCTCTCTCTCTCTCTCTCTCTCTCTCTCTCTCTCTCTCTCTCTCTCTCTCTCTCTCTCTCCCCTGTGTAGCCCCCCAATAAGAACCACCCAACTGCACCGCACAGTCTGTGGGTGTGTGTGTGTGTGTGTGTCAGCTGTCATCTATTTGTTGAGACCCAGTGACAGTTTGACTCCACATGAAACACAAACATACACACAAATGCACCTTTCTGTCTCTGTCACTCTTGCACCCATTGTCTTTGCCTCTCTCCCTCTGTCTCTCTTTCTGTCTCTCGCTCTAATTCTATTTTTGCATGTCGATGCTAAATGCAGGTCAGCGCGACTACTTAACTACCAGAGGAGATTATTCATATGATGTTTTACCGCTGCCAAAATAAACAAGAGATGGGCACGTGCACACACACATACACACATGGACACAGACACGCATGCACACACACACTGCCAAAAGGAGTTCTGAATGGGTGAGTTTTATGAAAACAATATGCTACAGTATTTCACACAGAAGTTAAAATGGGCTCTGTCAACATAGCGTTCAAATGTCAATTCCTTTCCAATCTCTCTCTTTGTCTTGCCTCTCTCTCTCAGCCTGTGTCACTCTTTCTCTAGTCTCCCTCCCTCTTTTATCTTTGTCCATTCTTTCCCTGATCCTCTCTGTCTCCGTCTCCTTTGTCTTGTCATTCTATCTCTCTAACTCTTCCTCCTTATCATAGCACATTGACATTCATTCTCATGTCACTGCACTTTTACAACAACGTGGTAAGACTATAAAATCTCTTTGGTTTAGTCCATTAGCAACACATTGCTTGTCCACGTACTGCAAATAGTACTGATAACGTTTTTTCCGATGCAAAACTTCAAAATAAACAAACTCAGTATCGTCAACAAACAACGAGCTTCAAGACATTGCTACGGGTTGTGTACAAAAAGATAACTCTATATCCTTTGTATTATGTCTTGTAATCACCACTGTATTACCTGCAACGATAAACAAAAACAAATGGCAGACTGACACATGCAGGTTTTGCATGCGTACATCTTTGGAAATGCATTCACACCATCGGGGGTCCACACACGTCAACCGAGAACACACTTGACCGATCCCGGTCACTTGTTTTAATACATGCATGTGCAACGTCTACTGTGCAATGTCACACTGTTCGCTGCAAAAGGTGGAGGAGTGATGGTGGTGGTTTTAAACCACATGCAACAGGAAGTTTTGTTGAGCCACCACACACACTGCAAACATATCTCTCTCTCTCTCTCTCTCTCTCTCTCTCTCTCTCTCTCTCTCTCTCTCTCTCTCTCTCTCTCTCTCTCTCTCTCTCTCTCTCTCTCTCTCTCTCTCTCTCTCTCTCTCTCTCTCTCTCTCTCTCTCTCTCTCTCTCTCTCTCTCTCTCTCTCTCTCTCTCTCTCTCTCTCTCTCTCTCCTTATTTGGGTGCCACACTTGCAAATCATAGAGTTTAGATTAAATGTTGAGAGTTCAAGAATTTAAAAGTGACATCCATTGCACCTGTGTCTGCACTCTCCTGGTTAATAAGTGAAGTTTATATTTGTCAACAATGAGTAAACCAGAGCGTTTGAAATGGGAAACCAGAGCTACTCATGCATAGGACACACAGAGATCTGCTGGCTGTATACAAGTACAATGCATAGGTTTTCAGTTTATTTTAATAGTAGTCAATGTATGTGTGGAATGGTGTGGAGAATAAATATATCAGGTTACACACATTTTAACCTTTAAGTGAACAGCCCTCATAAACAGGAGGAACCACAGCAGGCATTGTGTGCAGGCGAGTAGTTTGTTAATGGCAGACAATAAGACCCACTCCTGTTACCAAACCTCCATTTCTAGTACCACTGCTTTGGAAACACTCTGTCTTTTCTTGGAATTAATTGAGACTGATAAAGTATCCCCTATAGTCCAATTGTTTACACATGTTCCCCTGCAAGGTGTGCATGCGGTTCGTCTGACAAGCATGGTGGCGTACATCCATTGTTGAACATTTAAACACGCCTGTAGGTAGGAGTCTGACTGTGAAGTGTGTGACGTCTTGCACGGCTATTAAGTGTGAGCCTGTCATGTTTTACGAGTGAGTTGTCCTCTGAAGGAATGTTAACGCAGAGAAAAGGCATTTTTACACTATGAAGCCCTTGCAATAGCCCTTGTATATAAGTTTGTTCTTTGCTGTCAGGTATTTTCACAGGTAGAATAACAGTAGTACGGTTAATGTATTTGGAACATCATAACATCATTCTCATTTTGCCCAAAATTTAGCTTGAATTTTATTTTTGAAACTTCAAAAATAAGTACATCTAATGAAGTAATATGAAAAAGCTGCCAAATGTCCACAACTGCGCAGTATTCATTTATTATGATCAGGTCCATATCTATAACTACACCATCAGTATTCCTGCTAATGACTCATATATTGACTCTCTACACTGGTAGCAAAGCCCTGAAACAAACAACCATCAATCTATCTCTGGATGGCTCTTGGATGGTTAAGCTCCAGTTCTGAACACATTTTCCATCCTCCCAATAATGAAGTTTGATTTCATATCACTGCAGGAATGCAGCAGGGAATCAAAGTAATTGGTCAGTTACATCAGACTACAACCTGACTACAAACATGACCATTGGAGTCAAAACCACGTAAGGAATAGATCAGTACATTTTGTCACCATCTTCAACGATTAGCTTGACAATTGGAAGTAACTTTCTTTGAACGTCAGCCATATATACAATCAAGTATTTATCAAACTAACTCAAAATAAATGAGCTGGGTGTCAGGTTAGTCCATTCCTTAATACATGACACACCTCAAAGTCACCGTTGGACTGTTATGGCACTTTCACAAAGTGTGTATTTGGGTACTTGCCGGCTGTTTGATTTAAATGTTATGCTACACCCAGTTACATCTACAGTGGCCTTAACAGACTACCAATCAGTTATCAATTAGGTATAACTTTATCAACAACACCTGGACGATGATCACATTCTATTAATCTCTATGCTATAATCGATCTGATTGGTTTTACCAGTCTTACCTGTCATTCCGACTTTTATCATTTGAAACTCAGGACAACAGAAGCAGAGGTAAGCAGAGGTGAGCAAAGGGGTGTGTGCGAGTAGCCATTCCCCTGTCAGGCCATTTCCTTTTAGTGAGAAACTAGTCGTGCTACATACCAGTAGCACGACTGGTATGTAACATCTATGCATGTTTTCATTGTTTACTGTGCTACTCTCTGTTACATTCTTACCATGCCATTGTACCCTTTTTGTCAAAGAAAGGTATACACAGGCATAAACAAAATGTCATACTCTTTGTACAAGTAAATGATTGTGTGACCCATAGAGCCTGTTTAGCCTACAATCATCAGGCTACTATTGGGGTGCATGGCGCGTAACACGATTGGCCCCAGCTGGATAGTAAGATATCGCCATAATCATCAAAACCTCACCTGAGCATATCCGACAATCGTGGATGATGTACCCGCAGCACAAGTCACACCAGGTGGCCGCCTCTCCCGCCACGAAACAGTGCCCCTCGCCCGTCTCCTCCTTTACCCGGGGGTCCTTCGTGGGGGAGAAGATGGTCCTCACATCTCGGTGGACGACTCTCTTTCTGCTCCTGGGCGGCTGTCCTCCCCCTTGGCCGTTGACTTGCAGTTCATACGAGTACCGTCTCCCGTCTACGGGCTCGGATTTGCTCCGGGCGAGTGCGGCTGAGTACACCGCAGACGAAGACCGGCCGTCCGCACTCTGGTTGGCGCGTTCGCCGCTCTCGCTCCACACCGCCTCGAGACTCTCGATGCTCGTGGGCTGCGGGGACGGGTACCGCCGCACAGCCTTCACCTTCGCGCCCTTGGAAATCCGCTTCTTCGCGCTCGGCGACGGAAGCATTTCCTCTGGTGTTGTCCCACTCTGGCCGTCGTATCCCTTCGGAATGCTTTCGAGCTCTGTTCGCGGACTTGATTTACTAACCATTCCCAGCACCGTTATCGGCGTGTCGAGCGTGAAGAAACGTATCGGGGAGTACTTCCCCACCTGGTGCATCACGGTCAACTTTGTAAACGCACGAGGAGTTCGCGCTGCTACCGAGGGAAAAAAACCCACCTGTCTCGAATGGCGAACTTCAAGAAGGAATTTCAACTCCTCACTGAACTCGTCATTGTTGTCAAAGGTGACATTTGAATGCTGTATGAGTCTGTGTGTGCGTGTGCGTGTGTGTCTTTAGCGCACCTCAGTGTGTGGGAGGTTGCGCAGCACAGAAAGGTATGTGGAAGAAACGGGTTAGATTTCATTTCACTGTGAGAGACGTGCCTTACCCTGTCCGTTAATACTGGGAAGTATTTGGAGTTATGTAAATGCTTTTGAGAGACATCAATTGTCCAATTCGTCTACAGTTCAATAAACACAAAGTTTAAACCGAGAGAAACCATATAAACCATGCTATCTGTACAAATCGGAACGGTTGCTTGACAATATAGCTAATAAGTAGTTTTATTGGATTTAATTTGACTCATGTCAGCTCTGAAAAAAACCTCCACAATCAAAGTTCTTTATCTTACCGTGGGAATGTCTGCTATGGCCTAAAATCACCACTATACGGCACTATTTACTCACACTGCAATCTAGTTTTGTCTCCAAAAAACCATTGACATAATTGCAACACTTGAAAACATGGATGGACCTTAATCAGGCATGTTTTAGGCTGGCTATAAGAATAATAGATGACATTATTGTGCCAACCAAGCCATAGTTTGGATCTGAGTCTATTGATGTAAAACAGCTAAAATATAAAAGGACATTACATTTTCCAAAAATGAAGAATTTAGGTATCCACAAAACGGAATAGTAAATTTTTTCTATCAAACTGTTGTAATAATCCATAACTGATGAAAAAAAAAAGTATCGCTCTTGTGAGGTTCTGTAGGTAGCCTGTTATCAGCAACTGGTTTTGTTGTAATATACATTTTAACGCCGCTAGGGGGCAGTATATACCAAAACGGGGCATTAAATGTACCTGAAGAACGCTTCATTACGATGCATGACGTCATATAAACCAGGGCGGATGGGGAGGATATTTTTAACCCCAAACTCTGAATGTTGACTCATTCTCATTTCTCCACCTTAAAATTGTCTGCCTCCTCAGAGAAATCAACAGTATAATCAACGATTGTGATTTATTGTACACTGCTATATCATTTGATACAAATAATCTTGATACAAAAAATGGTGTGGGTTTTCCATTAATGAGCAGTGAGCATCACTTGCCATAGTCATTAATCACGGAGGAACCGAGGTAGGGAAATTTGAATTCTAGACTTTATGAACAAAAACTGTTTCTTGCTAAGCTGCATGGGTCAGTTGCCGCACATGACCTTCTATGTCGACGTCACTTTCTCAGTTTGTTAATAGCACACATCTCAGGTGATTCAAATTCTCTGAGACTCGGAGACAGATTTTTGTTGTTGAGATTTTTGCCCCTATCTGTAGGCTATGCTTTGAAAATATAAGAGAGACTTGAAGGCAAACGTTTTTAGTTTTTTTGTACATAGCTAAAATTGATCAAACCACACTCTGATCTGCAGTAACAAACTGTAGAACTGGCAACAAGTCCACAAGATATAGATATCTGTTGATATTCTAGATCTAACATCATTGTAGAGAAAAGTTTTCTCCTTGAATAAAAATATAATAATAATAACTATACCTCTGTGCAGGAGTCCTACCTTGTAGAAAGTGCAACAATCAAATGAGTTAAAGTTGAGGGAAACTCAAGAGCCAATCGACCCGTCCAATGAATCGGGAGCCAGCGCAAACTGCCCCTTCAAAGTCCAATCAGCACTTTTTTTTAAACAATTAAATAAATTCACACCCCTATTTCAGTACCGCCACGTCTCTCTCTCTCTCTCTCTCTCTCTCTCTCTCTCTCTCTCTCTCTCTCTCTCTCTCTCTCTCTCTCTCTCTCTCTCTCTCTCTCTCTCTCTCTCTCTCTCTCTCTCTCTCTCTCTCTCTCTCTCTCTCTCTCTCTCTCTCTTGTTGACACTGGTTCCTCCTCCCCTGTGTAGCCCCCCAATAATAACCACCCAACCGCACCGTCTGTGTGTGTGTGTATGTGCATGTACGTGTGTGTGTCTGCGTGCATGTGGGCGTGTATGTGTGTGTGTCAGCTGTCATCTATTTGTTGAGACCCAGTGAGATAGTATTGGCAACATCAAAAGCACCACACACCTTAGCCATGGAACCGCCTGAAAATAGGTTTTCTGAAAGAAAATGATGCAGTCTCACACCATTTGCTTTTCATGGTTCTATGGAAACCATCAATCTCCTTGGAGGATTCCACTTATGGACCTCAGGAGATCTGAGGTGCAACGACCATGCGTGTCCATTCCAGATTCTCGCAGCCATCTTCAGAGCAGGAAGGGCATCAAACAGATGTCAGACATTGCTCCCGTCCAATCTTTTCCTACTATGGAGCCATTTACCAAATGAGGATTGCTTTCAGCATGTGTGCATTTTCATGATATTGTGTGTGTGTGTGTGTGTGTGTGTGTGTGTGTTTGTGTGTGTGTCTTATTGTGTTAGTGTGTGTTAATGTATGTGTGAGTGCTCGTGTGTGTAAGTGTCAGTCTATGATAGTGCATGTGTGTTGATGTGTTTTGGTGTATGTGTGTCTGTCAGTGTGAGCATGAATTTGTGAGTGTGAGTGTGTGTGTGCGAGTGTATAAGAGATGGCGAGAGATCTTAGACTTCGATATTTTTCTACTCCAAGAGACTTCTTCTGTGTTGCATTGAATGGATTGAAAAATAATAACATTTTATAGAAGCTAAAGCTTAAAATTATAAATGAATAAATCAATCAATCAATATAAATGCACCAAAATAAATCCATAACTATGTCTATGGATGCAGCGAGTGATGAGATATTCATAAATTACGTTGATAGCAATCCCCTGGATCCCACTAATGCCTACCGCTTGGCTCCACTGCAATTTTGTAAGCAAATTACCTCGTTATCCCGCGGAAAACCCATTCGTTATCCTAAATTAATGAGAAAGTGATGCAGTTACCACCAGCAAGACAACTGCTAACCGATAACGACGACTAGAACGTAGGAACAATGTGTCCTTTACGGGCTTCCGTACGCACTCCACACCGCTGGACATGTTGGGGCCGAGACAGGCCCACCTGTTCCTAGGTCCTAACGCCCTTTTCCCACACTGCCTTTCGACAAGGGGCAGATGGCGGTGGCGATATTAGCGCCGGAAAACTGTGCTGGAAAATGGAAGAGACGCACGCGTTCCCATAGGCCCTCGTAGATCAACAGGATGACCATCATAAGGGTAATGACCCTTGGCTGTGACAGTTAAGACATTCATTCTAGTGTGTGTGTGTGTGTGTGTGTGTGTGTGTGTGTGTGTGTGTAAATATGAGGAACTGGCAGTTCTCCACTCCACAAAATGTCCTTTATTACCCAGAGGTCTCCAATCTCTAACAAATAACCTCTGACGCTCCATTGGCCAACCCCACCATGCCCCCGAGAGGTAATGAGAAAAAATGATAACCGCCGAAATACAAAAAAACAATAAAGGATTTTTGCTTGATACTCCTCTACAGACCGTTTGGTAATCACCCCACTACATAAAGATTGACCTTTTAGTGTTTTTGAAGTTAAGGCAATCAACAAACCCCCTACAGCCTCCACTCTCCAAGGTCAAAACTAATGTCCCTAATGTTGATTATCAGATTCTCTCCCATATGGTCCGTCATGGTTGACTAGATCTTTCCATCTAGTGTGTCCTAACTTGTTATGTTTGCAACATTTTAATATGCAACATGAATTTGTTTAGCCTTTTGTGATAGTATAGATGTTACATAAAGCCTGAACACAGCACTGCAGCAGATAGTACCCTCAGGAAGGGGGTACTACTATGTATTTTCCGTTTGATCTGTAGACAACGGGCAAAAAGTGTTCATGAGGACAGGTTGTTTTTGAGCAGGTTAGAAAACACTGTCTGGATAAATACATGAATAAAAACACCCTGCAAATCAAAGGTGAGTACTGGTAGCTTCTGGAGAAAGGAAAAAGTACAAAGCTAAATTCCTCAAATGAAGTTTATTCATGAATTCAAAGTGAATAATGTTATAAGTAGGCTTTCACCACAAGTTTGAATGGAAAATTAAAAAAATACAATATGACAACTGACTGCTCAGAAGTAGTATCACGTTTCTCATGATTGACAGCAGGGCGTGGCCGTAATATAGTTATGAGAAGCCTGGTGGTCTGCGGGTGCACCAGAAGAGAGGATGAAGTGTGTGTGTGTGTGTGTGTGTGTGTGTGTTATAGGTCCAGATCCATCCGTCAGGAAGGCTGCCTTACTGAGATAACCAAAGGCCACTTAACATCCAGATTCGGAATGGGAATGCACAATTTTTTATATTTACAAACAAATCATTTATCTTAATTTTTGTAAGATAAAAAGCCCCCCCCCCCCCCACAACAGGGGGGCTTTAAAAGACCACACACACACACACACACACACACACACACACACACACACACACACTCTGAGCCACACAAACAATCAGTCAATTTCCAAAACTGTCTGAGGTTACTCAGAAACATCTCTACACTTAATTCCTCCTCAATCTTCTGGGCTGTATCTGATCCAATTAGCCTTTGCCACACAAAAACACACACTTGCACACATATGCAGAACACTTTTTGCTTTGGCCAAAAATATTTTTTGTTTTATCATCCGTTTTCTGTTTTGACAATTTTCCCTCCCTCGCCCAATCTGTTAAGCCTATGGCTGGCTCTCTACCGTTCTCTACCCGCTCTCTCGCTGCTCTTTGTTCTGCTCTCTCTCGCTCTCTCTTGTTCTCTCTCTACCCAGTGGGGGTGGAAGTGGTCAAAGAAGAGCGAGGAGGGGGTCGAAGCATGTTAGCCTCAGACCGGGTTCAACTGAAGACAAAAAGATAATAGAAAAATGGGAGAGGGAACAAAACGCTAATTAGAATCCCGTTGGAATTCATCATCCCGCGCATATTGAACACTATTTTAGGGTACGTAGAAAGCTTTCTGAAGGTCAACCCACTTACGGTTTTACCATACTATAGCCAATTAAAACAGAATATATAAAATATATATATTTATCGGGAAGTTGTTCCTACTTGATAACGGATCTTCACCTGTCGCAGGTGGTGGCTCGGTCCACATGAGACAGTAACCGATTGGAAGTGCAATCATGGCTTGCTGTTGTGGCCAGCTGATTAGATAATTATCTGGAAAGTGTTCAACTGCTGATGCCTTGCGCGCAATCAGACAAGGCAGGGGAAGATGTGTGCAGCTGTGTGTGGGGACACCGCTCATCCCAGATGGGTTTTACTCAACGAGAAGGAAAAAGCAAGGCTGAGGGATGGATGGTCACTATACTTGAATGCTTCACGATCGCTCGTCGTTTTGTCTTCTTGGGAAGCGTCCGGTGACAATAAAAAGAAAATAAAGAGAAAATGGTCCAAGCTTGAATGTTGTATGTTTTCCCATGCAAGATCACTTGTTAATTTAAGTTACAGACAATTTAAAGTTAACTCTGAATAGCACCAAAATACCACTTCTGACAATGTCACACCAGTGACCATAGAGGGAGTTTGGCTTGACTGTGGATGGGAATGATATTAAAGGAAATATGTGAAACCTCGTCAAGACAGGTTCTCATAATAGAGGGCAGGAAGAAAGCCTCAACTGAAAACAAAATATACACATCGGGCTCTACATATTCAAATTCATATTCTCCCTTACAAATATTACAAATAAAACCCCATAGTCCCCAAAAAGCTGTCGAACCAGAAAATATGTTTACCACTGGACTGATGGATCTAAGTGACCGATTTTCTCCTAGCGATGCATGCTGCTCTGCACAGTTCCAGGCAGCGATACTTTATTTAATATGGACCTGCACACCACTCAACAGTTTCAAGCCTGACAGCCGTTCTAATAAGCCGGCCAGGGAATAATCCATTTGAAGCAAAGCCACCCCTCTTGGCAAACAATTGTTAATGGAGCACAATATTGAAAACACATGAGAGTGCTTTATTCTTCTCCATCTGCGTCTGTTGTTACCGCCATATGCAGCTGTGGAAATTTCCAGGAATTTCTTTGGCCTTACCGGTACGGACACCGATGTGGGAAAACGAGCGGACTTAACCTGTTCAATCGGCCAGACTAAACCTTTGCTATCTCCTACTGGCAACAAAACAAGCAGCGAAGTCTGTGCTGGGTATGCATCAGTGCCTACAAACGGAGTCTTTCTTTTCTACAAACATAAATTTTGCCATTTCAGTCAGAGACCTGGCAAATAAATGAACAACCAAACATGAAGCTTTTATCCAACAAATGTTTACAAAAGCTAACAATGTTTTTCTGGAAAAATACATTTGCTGTTGGTTAATCAGCAAATCCAATCAGTGTCCAAAGGTTCCCAGTAAAAAAAAACACACAAAATGAATCAATATAAAGATTTCTTCCTGATGAGCCACGAGACAGAGCAACTGCTCCTCCAGCATCAAAGCAAGTTCTCTGCACCGCCAATGGATACAGCAATCTGTTGTGATTGGCCTTTAAATCCAAGCACTTTCATTCAAGGTCTACGGCTAGACCACAGCTGAATGCCGGCTGCCCTTGATGATCACCCCAGAGATTGGCTTTATGTAGATGTCTGGGGAATATTCCACAAGCTGAATGTACCTCTTTGAGTTTGCGACAAATGAGGTTGTATTATCTTTTATAGCTCACAAGCATGTTTGCTTAGCTTCAATGATGTTGGCGAAAAAAGACCATAATATCCCACGCTGGAGGCACCGAGCGATGAGCGACTAGCATACGCTAATGATAGCGTTGACCCCTTAATATTGCCCCGGGCAACCACGACCAAGCCCCGGTGAACCACTCTATGAGGACCTGTTGCCTTCTGTTGGCTACCACTGTTATTAAAACCAGAAACCAGGGGAAGCTCCATCGCAACGGAGACATTAATAACAAGACAAAGTGTGACATCAAAAATACATTTTTTATGGATTGAAATATTGACTTTATGACAAAGATGTATACTGGGAATTAAATTTTTCTATTATTATTTACTATCCATCCATCCATCCATCCAAAGGACAACTTTCACAATGATGTGCGTGTGAATTTACTTCAAGGACAAACTAGGACGAAATAAAGAATCATAATTATTTTTTCTGTGGTTGAGTCTAACTGAAGCTAGTGTGCGTGTAATATGGACACTTCCTGAAACTAAATCTAAATTGAGTTCAGTGGAATGGTTGAGTCATCTGCTAAGTGATGCTGGGATTCAACGCTCCCTAACAGAAAGAATGGAAATGAATATAGTGGCAATTATTAGTACTCTGTTGAAGGCGAATCGTCTTTCCTTCACGATGCTGACTAAATGCCATGGGGCTCCTCAGGTGAGCTCTACGTCTGGAAAACATCCAGTCGTACGAGAATAATCTGACGTGTGAGCTAATGCCGCTAATGAATGCATCGCTGTTTCGAACATTGCACTGTTGGATCACACAGCACCCACGCAAACACACGCACACTAACACACACACACACACACACACACAATCTGTGTCTGTGTGATTAACATGCTTTCTATCTCTCACTCGCTCGCACGCATGCAAACACACAAACACACACACACACACACACAATCTGGGTCTGTGATAAACAGGCTTTCTATCTCTTGCACGCACGCACACGCACACTAACACACACACACACACACACACACACAGTTACATCTACACTATGAGAAGGCTGTAAGCCAAAAGGACCACAGATCACACCAGTAAATAACCCAACACCACACCCCACACCCCCAGCGGGTCAGAGCAGCAGGGCGCAGAGGGAGAGCTATGCGGGTGAGGATGTGTTTGTCAAGGGGTGGAACAGGAAGCGTTACTCACTGGGCAGAGCAGGGCCCTGGCACCTTTACCCTCCCAGAGATGCTCTGGTTATTTACAGCAGTAACCAGAAACACACACAAACTCCTGAGCCCTGACTGCACGCTCATGGTGTTAGAAATCGGAGCGAAGACGGTGGCTGCGTTTTAGGCCCTAGGCAGTGTGATAATTCAGAGCTGTGGGTGCAGAGCAACATTTCAATTAGTCACGAGGGTAAGTGTAGGGTGAGGTGTTTATGAACTGATTGGAACGTAGCCTAAGCATTCACTTCAGCTTTTTTTGGTTTTGTAACTTTTTCAAAAGTATAACTTTTTCCCGACTCAGCCAGTCTTTTGCAACCGGTGGGTCGAAGCACAAATCATCAGGTCGATCCAAAATTCAACACCGTGCTCATGCCCAGAACTTTTAACATTCAACACTCATTCGGTAAGTCTGTGAGCATGTGCAGTGGCGGGTAAACTAAACGCAGTATCGAAACAGGTGGATCTGTCAGTTTGTGTGCACCGTTGGAGAAAAGGGCAGTTCCTATGCACTTACTATGCACTCCCAATTTCAGGGACGCTCGTACTCCGCGACAGGGGGTGAGTTGAACAAAAGTCATGGCTGATTTACATCTGGAACTAGACAATGTCAACAATTATCCTGGGGTGTTAGCAAACTGGCCAAATCCTGTGTGAAGAGTGAAGTGAAGCTTGTGACATTAGCATACTCGGGCAGTCAGAGCAGGCAGCCATCAAACAACAGAAGAGGTCCAAGAGAGCCAGTGTTTACCCTGCTCAGTCCGGGTCTGATATGGGTATGGTTGGGGATCGGTGAGGCCTGGTCGCCGGTCATTAATCGAGTGCTGCCCGGCTCCGGGGTCCATGCCATGCTCACTCTTAACAGATGTGCAATCAGCGACTATTTGTAAACACCTAAATGTGATTAATCCCTCCGCTGGCAACGGGTAGATCCGGACCCGGTAATGTGCTAGCCATTTAATTAAGGCCCTGCGCAGGGCATTCAGCTGACGATAACCCCTGCATACACATGTACACACACACACACACCACACACACACACACACACCGTTAATGCACACACACACACACACAGATCACCTACGCACATACACTCACACACACACACACACACACACATACAGAGTTTTCATGCACAAACACACGCACACAGAGTTCCCGTGCACACACACACACACACACACACACACACACACACACCATTAAAGCACACACACACACAGAGTTCACATGCACTCACACACACACACACACACACACAGATCACTTACGCACATGCACACACACATATACAAACATGCACACAGAGTTCACTTACTCAGAACCACACACATACACACACACACACACACACACACACTCTTCTCCCCCGTTTCCCATCAGCATAATCTTTCGATATCTAACCTCTCATTCCTACTGCAAAAACAGAAAAAAAAACAGACTACATCTCCCAGTGGATCCTCTAAAAGAAAACACTTTCGTTCTTGGATTTGCTTTCGGTCCATTATGAATGTGCTGACACACTTCTTAATTTCCAGACAGCATCAGCTGAAAGATGCACACGCCATTTAACCCCCCCCCCCCCCCCCCCCCCCCCCCCCCACACACACCTTCACCCCCATCATGTCCCAGTCACTATCAATATGAGTTCATCACCTTCAAACCCATGCCGGCTGATTGCACCCCTGTTAGCGAGCACACATTCATATGCGGAAAGAGGGTATATGTGCATTTCTATGCAGTACCATCACCATGCACTTGCATGGTGATGGAGTGCTGATGGACTCTTTTTTTATTACCTTGAACCATGTTGTAGCCGGATACATCCAGAGAGTGATACTGTCGAACAGGTGGCAGTCACACCTGCCGGTAACCTGCTTCTTCGCTCGCCTCTTGTGATGTTGCATCCCCGAGCCGTGTATAAACATACAATACATAAATCCCTGTGTGCAACACATACACATTGTTGTCGCAGCACCTGTGTTGCGACAAGTACCCGTCGCCGTTTTTTTCATGACATCGCGCAAGCTGTCTGCCTATTCAAGGTTGTCGCAGTAACAAAGTCGTGGACTTGTGAAAAGCTTGAATAAGGGTTAGTTAAAAATATGCACACTCAGCTATTTGTTGTTCATTGTATTCAGAGTTGAGTAAAGTGGTCGTTTAAACAGTCAGAACTCAACACAACACAAATGCATTCGCACCAAACTGATAATATTGCATTCCTAAACAATATTTACACAATATATATATATATATGTGTGTGTGTGTGTGTGTGTGTGTGTGTGTGGGAAAGATCTGCAGTCACACACTATCTGCTTGTGACTGGATCACCCCAAAATACCTTTTCATGATAACTGTGAAGCGAGTTGAGAGTGTGCACACTATGTGTGTATGGACAAGTAACGGTGAAACTGTGGAAAATAAACCTCATGCCTTGTTTGGTACACCGCCTTTATGAAGACAAATGAAGTCGGACATGGAGGTTGAGCAAGACTGATTTTCCTGCCCTAACCACTAAACAAATGTTCCTCCACTGATGAAGACCAATAGACTGCCCCCTGCCTATACCTCTTAGCTTTTAAAGTCTGCGACATGGACTGGCTCTCCATGCTGAGCATATTTTGTCCCAATTATCGGACGGAAAGATCAGTATTCATTGAAAAAAATGAAAAACGGAATTAAATTGAGAAGGGAATCTACACAAACAGAGATTGATGACCTCAGTGATGCTAATATGAACGTAGCATTTGCGGGCTAAGAGCTCTCTGTGCCCAAGCCTCATGCCTCAAAGCAACCGTAACACGATTTGTTCTGTTATAAAACCTCTGTCCAGTTCCCCTGCCAACCCCCTGCATTTATATAATTTGTTTTTGTAATTCTCAATGTTCATACCAGTGCAGGAGTCACATTCAAAAACACTATATTTCTAATGTTTTTCACAGTTTGCTTTGAAGACCCCATGCAAGAGTCAAACTCACTCACCACGACCACTTAGCGGTGTGTTGTCGTGCTTGTTAGCGAAGTTAGCATCTCCCGGGTGGTCGCTCCGGGACTGAATCAAAGCAAAGGGTCACGGGGAAGCGAGTTGTGCGTGTTGTCCTTATTGGCCCGTCGTCTGCCAGCGCGTGGTGGCGCCGACTCCTGCCGACGGTGACACTGGCGGCGCCGAGGGTGGTAACCCAGGGACCCATCAGCAGTGGCGCCTCACACCGGCATCAGGTAGGGGGGATTAGAGAGGCTTACAGACCTTCTTCACCACTCGGCCCAGCAGGGAGGCGGGCGGAGGGTCAAGGGGGATGGATGGACAAGATGGAGGTGGCTGAGGAGGAGAAGGGGGCAGTGTGTGTGTGTGTGATTGTGAGTGTGGGTGGGGGGGGGGGGTATCTTTCAGAGCAGTAAAAAGAAGAGGGCTCAGCATGGATAAATTGGCCCTTACTATCCGTTGGAGAACAAGAACACTGAGGAGCATCTTTGAAATGGAAGGTGAGGAAGGGAGAATCATTGAGGAGAGGCCCGTTCCACGGGGGAAAAAACCCAAATGAGGCGGTAGTAGAGGACGCGGGAGGCATTAATTCAGCAGGTGGACCAGACAGGTGCTGCTGATATGGCGTTTGAGTTGCTTTCATTTATAAAGCCCTGTGAAAGGCTTCACAGGCCCATGTGAAGGACTGGACCCAGCAGTGTCACCTCAGTCCCACGAATAAGCAAGAGAAAGCTGCCAAAAACCCAAAAGGCAAGGACAGAAAACCTTAAAGAAACATGCAATCCTGTATAAGCGATCCTACTGAGAAGATGGCTAGGGATGCAGAGTGAAATTGACAGTTCAATATGACAGCAAATGTCAGACATAATGAAGGGTGAAAACGGGCCGCAGTCAAACTACATGAAGGGACATTTTAGTATTTTTAGATGTAAAAGATGGTTTAAAATCCAAATTAGTAAAATGGGTGAAATAATGCCTCAAGTTAATGAAAGGAAATATGTTTCACTAGTTGAATGCACCATCATTATGGCTGACTTTGTGCACAGTGCACTGAGCTGTGTACTGAGTGCCATTACCGTGTGTGTGTGTGTGTGTGTGTTTGTGTGCATTCGTGTGTGTGTGTGTGTCAGTGCACTGAATTCTAGAGATTTATATTTTCATTGAAAAGTGACCTCCTGTTGGGAGGGAATGGAGGGGATCTAACTTGCAGACGAACGACGTGCTCAAGAGCTCAAGTCAGTCCGCCTGAAATCCATGAAAGAGCGCAGTCACAACAGTGACTTTATATCATCAGCAAAAAAGGAAACAAAAAAGAAAGGAAAAGGAAAAGGAAAACGCAACGAGCCGGTCCTTGCAAAACAGATCATCAACTGATCCATGCAAGATTCACCCTCTGTGACGGTGCCGTAAGGTGGAGAGAGAGAGAGGAGGAAGAGCGGCCATCTCCTGTAATAGCCGGGTGGATAGGTGGGTGGATGGGCGGGGCCTGGGTGCCTCTCCACACAGCCTGTCGAACTAGATAGATATAATAACCTGCTGCCATCGTGGAGGCACCTCCTTTCGTTTCCGTTGTACCCCTTAGAACAAAGGCACACATTCACGTAACCAGGTGGCCCCGAGTGCCAGCAAACACACTGCCGAGATAGAACAAGGAAGGACTTTTTACACGGTGAATGCGTATTCAATGGTTCCCCCCCATACAAATATGGGTTCTTCCCATTTCCTGGAGACGGCAATATCTTGCTAAAAAATGGAGCAGGACGAGCGTGGCACTCGTGCGTTGTCATCCTATTTGTTGCACCGCTTCCAGCTAATATGCCAATCCTCTGCTAATTGGCCGGCAAATACAGCATGCAGAATGTATCATCACACTTAAACAAAAACACATTTAATCACAGCCTCACTGGCACACCTTCGCCAGATTGAATTCAGATGACAAACTGCACGGATACTTTTTTTAATT
Source organism: Lota lota (assembly GCA_026745465.1). Classification (NCBI taxonomy): domain Eukaryota; kingdom Metazoa; phylum Chordata; class Actinopteri; order Gadiformes; family Lotidae; genus Lota; species Lota lota. The sequence continues at coordinate 4,585,347 of JACYXH010000416.1, read as the reverse complement.
TCCTTCTGCTTTCCACTGCGATGTTGTTTGTCTGCATGTTATTTTCATCCGTATATACACACATACTATATACTATATATATATTGTACCTATGCCTAAGGGACCATGCAGCCGAATAAGTGTCTCTACAGGTTTAAAGCAAAACAAAAGAAGATTAAAACCTGCAAATATATTATGGCAAAAGCAGATCCACAGTGGATTTCTGCCAGTTCTTTTTTTAGAATTACAATTTCAAAATGGTGTAGGAGGTCCCCATAGGAAATGGGGTGCACTGAGCTCACTGCTTAGCACAGCAAAGGTACAGCAAACATCAGGTCTGCTTTGAAGGAGAGCACATTGGTTAATAGGTGACCAGAATCCTCCATTTTGTGTATGTTTTTTCGAACGTTTTGCACCTGCGATTCTGAGCGCCATGCAAACATTCGCCTAGTTTAACTTTCGCGCAGCACACACAGCCTCTGAGTCACCCAAGGCATACACATGAATTTTGTTAATGTGGAGCCAACACCACTTCTATCACCACTATGCGGGCGAGAGATAACCTGTGAACCCAACTTTCAGGACGACTGCGGTTGAAAAGGGCACGTTCAGCCTCAGTGAGTAGGAGTAGCTACCCTTGACCGCAGAGTTCAAAACCCTCCTTTTGCCCAGGCAATCAGCCCTCCATAATGTGCTCTGCTGAAACACGCCAAAGCCTCAACAGCTTGTGAATTATGCAGAGGTGGATTATGTATAAAAGTGTCTCACTGCACTCTACATCCAGGGCGCCAGAGTGAGTTCCTCGACGTGGGAGTGGGATCATCGAGAAATCCTCGCACGCCAGCTTTAAAGTTCAGCCTCATCGAAGGTGAGGGAAAAAAAGCCTACAGAGGTTTACCTTTATGCTTTATTCATTCAACAGATGCTTTTAAGAAGTGAGGGTGAAAATTCAAAGCGTACCAAATGCCAAAAGATGCCTCTTGAAGGGAATTGAAAGGGAGTTCAATACTAAGTATTAATTCCGTCACACCCCTAGTCTCTGAGTAAAAGAAGGCTTTTCTCTAATTACACCCTTACAGAATACACAAACCTTCATACGGCTCAAAAAAGGTTTTCTAAGAGGAGACACGTCTTGGCTCTCGAGGGCACTCCAAGCCAAAGCGCTCTTTCTTTCTTATCCCTCCCACTGCTGTCATTTGAGACGATAAAGCCGTTCCACTCATACCGCTGCGTCTAAAGGAAAAACACAAACGGAGCTTTGTTTTCTGCAAGATTAGCAGTTCTTGAGATTTCTCAAGGGGGGTGGTTTCACATTCACTTTGCTTTAGCTCTCCTCCAAAACACTGAGACACTACAGTAAAACTCATGCATCACATGGTGCTGCTCCCTGCACCGTCTTCCCTGTAGCCCTTTACTCCTTGTGGCATCCACAACGATACGGCCGTTCAGCATGCATCTGCGACGTTGCATTAGAATTTCCATTTTGCACCTTTAATCAAGCAATATTACACAAGAGGCTGTGCTTTACCGGCATATTGCCGGGACAGGGATGCGGTGTCCAACACACGTGTTAACACACACATGGAAGCAAGCATCACTGAAGTACACTCCAATGCAACACAAACGGTAGTTCACTACTCCAGCCTGTAGGGGGGCCCAGATAAGGACCTAGCAATGGAAACGGAGCTACCCGTGGTGTAATTGCGGTTTCATCGATATTCCATCTCAAACACGCCGGCGAGTGAGGTAATCATAAGAAATCCATTGAATTGATTATAATCATCCTCACCGCTGTAGCAGGTTATAAATTAACACAAGTGTGTGTGTGTGTGTGTGTGTGTATGTGTGTGTGTGTGTGTGTGTGTGTGTGTGTGTGTGTGTGCTCATAAAATGTTTTGACACAGTGATTTCAAGACATGCAAGTGACCTTAGTTTGAGAGGCGAAGGTTGCATTGCTATACTAGATGCTTAGTTATGACGCTGGAAAGGTTATGATGATGGCTCCTTTGTATTCATTAGGAAGCAATGGTCCATTTTCGTGTTCACGTAAATAACATCTCTTTACCACGTATGCATTACCTGCACCTGATTTTTGATCTAAAGACTATTTCTGGTGTTCACTTCATATTGATTACCTCGTCGGCCCCTTTGTGGTCCTCACTGTGGAGCAACAAAGAGTTCGGTCCAAACCTTTACTTGAAAGATAGAAGCAGCCTCAGGATTTGACTAGAATGTGATCGCATTTAAGTGAATCAATAGTCCTCGATGGATGTTCTGTAAAAATAAAAAATAAAAATAAACTAACTGACATATCAGAAGCGATAATTCAACAAAGCCGTGAAATCCAAAAAAAGATATTATATATATATATATATAATATATTATATATCTGATTATCTGTGGTTGATTTGTCATTGTTGGAGTTGGTAGTCTGGTTGGCGGTGAGAGAAGTACTGAATTACGTGCAGTCACAGCAGATAACTATCAAAGCAGAACAAAGTAAAAATAAACACATTTCCCCAGCTCCATTAGGATGGCATCCACATCTCTCTCCAACTCAATACGGAGCATATTCAATTTTTCTACAATGTGCTAATGTGTAATGTGTGCAATTGCACACTAGGCGGTTCATATTGTCAGCAACAGCGTTGGCTGCTTCATCACAATGGATGCAGCCATTTTCCTCTCTCAGATGTTTCATGAAGGAACAAAACGTTTCAATTAGTGGCCACGGGGAACGTGTCAGACTAGTTTCAATGTGGTGATCATGTAAAATGATTATAATCCTTTTTTTTTATGATGAGCCCAATTGTTGGTATATTTGGATATTTGTATGTAGCTATGTATTCGAATGCATCGTTGATGTGATTTCTTATCCGGTGAAAAGCGCTAGTCCTGCCGAGCGATTTCATCACTCGGCAGTTCAAACTTTGCACAATCAAACCACGTATTTGCTTTGTGATAATTGTAAGCAGGCTTCAGAAACTTTTAGGATACATTGAAGCTCCGCTGTAACCGAGTTGAAGTCAGACTGATAAGTGTATCCGAAAGCCACTGACGTTCACGCAGCGATCCTACGTGATATTGCTTTTTGCATTAATTAAATAACACCACACACACACACACACACACACACACACACACACACACACACACACACACACACACACACACGAATGACTAGTGCCCAGAACACCTTGTTACCACTTTGATTGGGCTTAATGTTGTGTGTAATTGTGAATCAGAGGATGTCTCTCTCTCTCTCTCTCTCTCTCTCTCTCTCTCTCTCTCTCTCTCTCTCTCTCTCTCTCTCTCTCTTTTTCTTAATTTCCCTCGTATTCTGTTGGAGTAAAAATTTTAGAGATGTGTTCAATGATGGGCTGTAAGTGACATAACACATGCGCACACACACACACACACACACACACACACACACACACACACACACACATACATACGCACACAGATATATCCCACATGCTAGTAATAGTACGACCATAATTAATGCTCATGGATGGCGTGTAAAGGCCATCCATGAGCATCTCTTAGCCTCCAACGTTGCCCCAGATGGGCCATAATAGAGCCGAATTGGACCCGAATGCAAACAGCAAACAAACTTAAATCCCCATTAGAGCCTTGCTGGGAGCCCCAGTGTCAGGTAATGGACAACAACGTGGCTCTTGAATCCGGCTTCAAAAAACCCCCTGTGCCACCACAGCTACCCAGAGGCCCCGGGCGCTTCATCGGTCCTGGCAGTTGGGAGGCTGAAGCCTCTGAGTCTGTTGCCGAGCAACAATCTCAGACTGCACTACTATGTGCACCTGTGACCAGAACTTGGAGGAGAAAAGAAGCAGAAACTGACAGAACACACGTAAAGGACATGGCAACTCAATACTCCAAAAAAAGTGGTTATCCTTGTGCGCATTGAGGGAGCGTCCACGTCACAAGATGGAGAGACAGGGATGCGTCTTCCGGAAAAGGAAACGGAAAGTAGGTAAAAACATTATAAAATCCAAATCCAAATGAGCGGTGACACGTATGTCCTACATGACAACAATTGTGATCCACAAAACTACCTATTTCTGAAAGGCCCTACCAGGTTGCTATGGATACCACTATGTTGTTTCATTTCATTCAGTGGCTGGCTGCCACTGTAGCTGGTTTAGATAATGCAGCTCAGTCTATGGATGACATAATCTTTGTCGGTTACAAAAATGGCACAAATTAACGTTTGTGATATCATTTATCATTGAGCTAAGACGTTCACCCAGAATTCATTCAAACCGTTAGGCACGTTTGGCGCAATCGTCTATTTCTAACCACGTTTACAAATATATAAGAATCGAGAAAACAAAATGTCTCCCTTGGTAACGACGCCCACTGTGACGGAGTGTCTTAAACGCAGAGGAGTCTAATCTCCAAATCCACCAGGTCTCGTCTGGAAGAAGGGCTTCCCTGGCGTTCATAATATCAACGTCTCACAACATGGAAATGCCAATGAGGCGTTGGCCTTTAGCCCTCCGGTTCAGTCTGGACCGAATCGGATTACGTCCCAGCGAGAGAGAAGAGACCGAGCGACAAAGGGAGAGATGAGAGAGAGGGTAGAAACCGTCCAAGGCTGTTTTATAGCCGTTGACAATTATGAACCAACGAGAAATGTGTCATTCTGTTGTTGTTAAAGCCTTTTTTCTTTCCTCATCTCCATCTCTCCATTCCCTTCTCCTCTGCTTTCTTTCCCTCTGTTTTTCCATCTTTACCCTCCAATGCCGGCTTAAGGCTTCTTTGAAAAAGGGGTTGTTTTTTATCTTCACTCTGAAATATTCAGTACGATATCATTAAAACCAAGAGTGAGAAATCTGCATGACACATTGAACCGCTGTGTGTGAAGTTTAGTTCACTGACCCACTTTGCTGTTTGCGTGAACACACAGCTGTGTGTGTGTGTGTGTGTGTGTGTGTGTGTGTGTTAGTGTGTGTGTGTGTTAGTGTGTGTGTGTGTGTGTGTGTGTGTAAAGGGCCCGTGTGTGTGTGTCAGTGTGAGTGAGTGAGTGAGTGAGTGAGTGATCAAGTAAGTGTGTGTGTGTGTGCGTGTGTGTCACTGTGTGATTAATGAGTATATGTGTGGGAGGTGTAAGATATCATCTGAGCCCCTCCCCAAATCACACGGACCCCTAAAGTGTTGAAGCCGAGCAAAGAGGAGGCAGAAGTGAGTGTGTGTGTGTGTGTGTGTGTGTGTGTGTGTGTGTGTGTGTGTGTGTGTGTGTCAGGTGATTCTGATGATTAGCCGCGTGCGCCAGAGTCAGCATGTGTTTGCGGGTGCGGAAGGGCTTCGAAGTGAATGTGAAAGAAACAAGTGAGGGAGGAAGGGAGGGAGGAAAGGAAGGAAGGATGGATGGAGGGACCCAGAGGAAGGAGAGAGAGGAACGAGGACAGATGGGTGTGAAGGGGAGGAAGAGGAAGAGCTACCGCTGGTTGGAGGAAGAGGAGGAGACATGTCAGGGACGATCTGGGTGTCTGATGACGCCACCGGTCCTCAAAAGGAGAGTTTGGGCAAATCACTTATCTTGACGTTCACCCCTTTTACCCTCGGCACCTAAACCCTGTGTCCTTACTTTCCATTTCGACACGCAGTCTCTCCCCGTCTCGGTGCGTCAATAAAGACGTAATAAAAGGTGCAAACGGTGAGAGAGCGAGGCGGAGGAGGCAGAGGAGGAGGAGCAGGAGAAGGAGGAGGAAGGAGGGAGGTAAGCAAGCATCGCCGGGGGGGGGGGGGGGGCATGCGATGCGTGCCCATCTGCGAGCGTCTGTCTGGTAAGGTTAGCGATTATAATGGCATCTGTGCAATTTCACAGAGGAAGTGAGATGTTGGAGAGACAGGTGTGGGGAAAGATGGAGGGATGGTGAGGGGGGAGAAGAGAGGAGCAGAAGAGACTTCCCCAGGAGGGACAAAGGGACCAAGGAGAAATAAAACACTCTGTCACTCGGCGTGTGGGTGTGACGTCAAAGCAAAAAAAAGGACATTTGTACAGAAAGACCCTAGAGGTGTGCTGGTTGAGGTGTGTGTGTGTGTGTGTGTGTGTGTCTGTTTGTGTGTGTGTGTGTGTGTGTGGGTGCATGTGTGCGTGTGTTCATCTGTGTCTGTGCAGTATTCATGGAAGGCGAATAAAAGCTAATTTTGGATGATTGCCAAAAATTGCCAATTTCTTATGCCTAACTCTTCTAACCAATGACTGATTAACTGAATATTATATTAGTTGTTCATTCATAGTCGTGCAACGCATCCTTTTGCAGAGAAATCGAAAGAAACATTTTATTCATCTTTGGTCGCCACGTATGCGCCTTACCGCATATGAATTATGCATCAGACACATGTTTGACACTTCCAACGAAGCCAGCATCATCTCTCTCTCTCTCTCTGGCCTAATGAATGAGAATAAAAGCCCCCCCCCCCCCCCGCTTACTCTCACAAATGCAAATGACAAGCGGGCCGACTGCATTAATGGGACTCCAGGTTGGGGTTATTTGCATACGCAGCGTGCAAGTGGAGCTCTGTAAATAATAATAATGACAATAATAATAGTAATAATTAATCCTACGCGTCGTCATCACCATTAGAGAGTCAGGAAGGGTCAGAAAGAGACCTCTCACTATGAACTCCTGGTTCATGGTCAATAAAAACTAAAACTACAAGGTTATTTTCCATTGTGATACAATTTAAATTGTCTTTTGATGGCAGTAGTCAAGGTTGCTATGCGGCGGTGTGTCGGTTGGATTTAAATGAACTGCCAAGGTAAGGAAAGCAACGATAACTTACAAATTGTCCACTTTAGTAGTGCGTGTGTGTGGGCCTTTGTGGTGTGTGTTTGTATTTTTTGTGGCATGTACATGCGAGTGTTTTTTGTGCAGTGGGTGTATTTATTGAGTGCTGGTGTTTAATGGCGTATGTGTGTGTTCTGTGCAGTGTGTGTGTGTGTGTGTGTGATTTTGTGTGTGTATGAGTGTGTGTGTGTGTTTGTTTCTGTATGTGAGCGTGCCTCCTCTCCCATCTCCTCTGTAAGGTTTTCATGTGCCTCAGTTGAACGGCAATCAGCGGCAGGAGGAAGACGAGGAAGAGATGGGGGAGGAGGAAGAGGCCGGTGACGAAGATCAGAGAGCACAATCCAACAGGAGATCTAGCGCTGTTTAGGAAATACTAACATGGTGGAGAGAAATAACCCATGAAGCAATGTATGCGCACAAAATAGTATTCTTCCATTCCATCTTCCTTCCCCATCTCCCACTTGCTACACACACACACACACACACACACACACACGCACATACACACACTCATCTGCCCACGCACAAGGGGAAGAACTGCCAGTTTGGCTTCCGCAGCACAAACCAGTAAGAAGCCGTTGTTGGAATCGTTCAGCGAACGCTAGCTTAAAAGTGAGCGACCCCGCAGGGACACGTTGTGTACCGTTAGCCGCGATGTTCTACGCACCGTGTTGTTGGCTGGCGGGAAGTGCAGCTTCTTCGGCCGGAGGACGTGGAGCTGGGGCCGGTTCGCTGATCATACGGATAACATATTTAACGTGTAGGATTGAGCGGGTCTTATGGAGTGAGGACACCACTGATTGTACTCATGATAAGACACACACACACACACACACACACACACACACACACACAAGCCATCTTCATATAGGGAACCAGCTGAAGGGCAACACAAGGTGTACCTTCAGTGACTACTATATTACCTGTCACGGAGAGCCAGTACACAGCAGCATAGGGAGACACACAAAAAACACACACAGGCTAAACCGCTATATAGCGCTCTTCCCATAACATGGGGGGGGGTATCAAAGGAATCCAGTATCTCTTTGGCTTGGCATTCCCGGGTCCGTCACACACCCCTGTCCATCACACACCCCAGTTCATGCATACACACGCACGCGCACACACAAACACACAAACCCACACGATTATGGCCATCAGGTTTTATTGTCTGTAATACATTGCATCCCGCACGCCCGTTTATTGACAGTGCCATCGCTGTGTGAGAGAAAGAAAGAGAGAGGAGAGAGAGGGAGAGAGAGAGAGGCAATGAGATAATGAATAAAAGAGAGGGAGGCAATGAGAGAGAGAATGAGAGAGAGAGAGTGAGGGACAGGTCGAAAGAGGGAGGCAGGGAGAGAGAGAGACAATAAGCGAGAGAGAGAGAGAATGAGAAAGAGAGAGAGAGAGAGAGCGAGAGAGAGAGAAAGAGAAGCAGGGAGAGAGGAAGTGGAGGGGGTTGGTGAGGGGAGGGTGAGGGGAGGGTTGTAGCGAGAAGAGGCAACATACAATCGATCTCCGTGGAAACAGCCTAGGTGGCGAAATGGTAAGGTGAGTGGAAAGGTGAGGCAGTGGCGGAGAAGCGGAGAGTGTGTTCACAGGAGTCCGACTCCAGCTGTGAAAGTCTCCATTAACGAAGATGGGGAACCGCAGGAGTGTGTGTGTGTGTGTGTGCGTGTGTCTGTGTGTATGTCACTGTTTCCTCCTCTTTCACTCACGGTGCAAAGCTTTTACGCAGCGGCACAGAGATATTAGTGGCCAATTACGTCCAGTATACATCCCATGGGTTGATGTGCATAGGTGTTTGTTTTTTTCTCATGATTATCCTTCTCCTAGCCACCCAGACACACATGATTATTGTGCCCATCTTCCACTCCACTGACACTGCTCAGCTAATTATGCCTTGTACGTCGTTGTTCTATTTCTTTCCCCGTGCGCCTCACGTGGCAACAAAACGTTTTGTCCCGGCTCTATTGGATCCAGTTATCGCTGACTCTGCAGGGCTCTCATTTTTGTTTTGTTTTCACTCTGCAGGTACCTTGGTATACGACCCAGCAGGAAGCAAGGTCTATTTTGCTCTCCCACTCTCTGAAGTCAAAACATATAAACCGTCTCTGTGGGATCCAAGGGTTCCCGTTCTGAGATGATCCCACCCCGCGTCTTGATGTTCTGGGATGGGCTGGGTGTCACGCGTTAGCATCTATCATGCTCTAATGCAGAATAGTACCAGCATGGTTTTTAATTTGTCCCAAAAAAATACAAACACACAAAAATGAATCACAACCGGACATAAAGAGAAGGTTGAGATAAGAGGAGACTGCATATTCGGCAACAGCCAGACAACCAAGCAAGGGAAGGGGTCAGGAAAGGGCTGGGGGGGGGAGCTAAGAGTGTGTATAGTCTGGCCCACAAGAGGAATAGAGCAGCGGGGAGAACATGAGTCACCGGAGCAGCTGCTGAGAGGAACATGGGTCCAGGAGAGCTTTTCTCTGACCCACATCACCAGGTCCAGAGATAACAAGAGACCAAGGAGGCTGCATGTCAGGGCTGCACCACATCGGTACTTAAAACAACCACCACCTCCCTCATAAATACTTAAAACACGTTGGGAGAGAATGAAAGCGTCTTCCCGCCTTGACTGCATTTTAAGCAAAATCAAATGCATAAAAAAGACCTTGATTAAACACAAATGACTCACTGAAACAAAAACGGTGCATAACGTGTTTGAAGACAAACCTGCCGAGATCGTGTTAAATAAAAGGAGATTGGGCATTGTTTTGGATGCGACCCGTGGCATTTCAAAACATCAATAACACGGTGCATGGTTTATATCGAGCTAGCCACCACCAACCCCTATAGTATAAGTGAGGGTAAAAAAATTTACGCAATAATTACCACAGAAACACATTTTCCAAGGGTTTAACTTAAAATTTACATTAGCTAAATATTGCACACTACAGTACACATTGTCACATGTTTATTGATGTCCAAACACGATAATCAAATAATAGAATGAGGATCAGATGGCTGGAGTGGTGCCTCTATGTTAATGCCAGATTCATTCATCTCCCGCCTGTGAACCACGTGGCAGCCACAGACCATCGCTCAAGGTGGCAGTAGGTCACATGATCTTGTGTCACCTGTGGTATATTTCAGGTAATGATCAGTATCTTTATATTTCTCGCTCCCTCCCCACCCCATTGTCCATCTCCGAAGCCCTTGGCTGTCACTCGCTCAGCTTAGCACAGCGGTCCAATGGGCGGGGAGGATCGTGGAGTTGGTCTGCGAATTGGCTTGCTGTGCCCCGAAGATCGGCCCCGCTCATCCATCAGCGAGGAGCCCCGTGGCCGGTAAAAGGTCAGCTCGATTCACCGTTCTTGGTTTGTGGTTTGTTCGTTTTATTTTAATTTGTTTATTTTTCAAACGTAATTGTGTTATGGGAGGTCTCATCCATAAGGGTATGTCGATATGTCGATGGCGATAATCCAAGATAGTAACCCTGTTGGCGAAGGACAGGCCACGATGATTTCCCAAGTGCACAGTTTGAAGGTTTTCGTTGACCCGCCCCAAGCTCCATTGTACTACATAATGAAAAGGACACGCGTTGGATGATAAACTCAACAGGAAACTTAATTGAAACTAGGCCATGCCAGCTGGGCCGCGAGATAACTGTGTCGTTACACGCGTCACTACAACACATGAGTGTCGCCACCTATCCAAGAAACGTGACAGCCAACACACTGCACCAGATGCGCTGAAATATACCAAATCATTCATGGGTTTCGATTTTGCCCGACATAGGGACTTCGTTGTGAATTCAATCGAGATAACCTTCCCCCTGGAGGCAGGATCATTACAGCCTTTGACTCGTGTCCTTGAAATATCCGGCCACCTATGAAACGAATGCTCCGCTGAATAGACACTTCATTTCCCAAGCAGAGGTGTGTATGTATGTATGTATGTGTGTGTGTGTGTGTGTGTGTGTGTGTGTGTGTGTGTGTGTGTGTGTGTGTGTGTGTGTGTGTGTGTGTGGTGTGTGCAGGAAATGAGTTTTCATCATGAAAAGGGCAGAGTTTAATGTGTCCCAGATCATGGCATGATAAATGGCTGATCTGCTCCCCCGCCGCCCCTAGCTAGGGGAAGGTCCAGCCTCTGAAATATTCCCAGACATTACGGTTTTGAAGTGGATCTTCTGTGTCATCCGAGGGGCAGTTCAAAAAACGAATGGTGTTTGTTCAACCTCTATGTGGCTGTGCTCCAGCAGGGGGTAGAAGAACAAAGGACACGTGGAAATCAAAATGGCCCCAAGTAATACAACTAATGACTTTCATGTACAAGAGCATTATGCAAAAATGCATTATGTAAAAACAATGCAAAAGTACAGCGTTGGAGGCAAAGCCGTCTTGTCTCTTTGAGTCATTTAGTCCAAATTCAAATGATGAATTACCAAATGCGTTTGGTAATTTTTTGGAATTACATTGTTCGTATCTTTGTCGTATAATGTAGAGCAAAACCCAATCTGGACACCGTATAAATGCACTTTTTTTCCCCGTAGTTTAATATATTTGACACACGATTAGGGATTGATCTCTGACCTTACCATGGACTGCATTTACACTTTAATAGCCTCTACTGCCACTGAGAGAGTGCTCCAAATGACTATCCACGCACGCACCCACAGACTCATGCATTCACTTGTATGACAACAATCTCTTGTCCACCTCACGAGACGACCGGCCTCTCCAGGAAAAGTTAGGGGGTGAGATGCCTGGCTCAAGGACAGGTTGACAGGAGGAGACGAGGAGCAAACACGCAACAAATTGCCTAGCAAGCCAACGGCTCCATTCTTCAATCCAAATCTTTTTTTAGGACTGCAAACACAGAAACGGGAAGATAAATGGACTTTGGGATTTGCATCTAAAGAGGTTTTGCATATTACCTGTCACACAAAAATACATTTAGCCAACAAAGCTCTACCGCTCTACGGCAGATGAATGAAACAGACTTAATCACTTCATATCTTGGCGTCAGGGACTGACATCGATTGCTTCTAACAATTAAACATTCACACATTTCATCAGATGAGGCAGAAGTGTGTTAAAAAGAAAGTACAGCCCACGGGAAAAGGGGAAATGAAAATGAGAGTCAAAGTGAAGGAGCGCCAAAACAAAAGTGATAGACGGGGATGCGGCTGCAGCTGTTTGTGTGACAGAGGAGCGCGCGTGGATCAGCGTCACACTGTCAGCCAATCAGGCGCTCTCACAATAAAATGAGTGGGAGCGGGAGAGAGAGAGTGTGGAGGAGAGAGAGAGAGAGAGAGAGAGAGAGAGAGAGAGAGAGAGAGAGAGAGAGAGAGAGAGAGTGGAGGAGAGGAGAGAGCGAGCACAAGTGAAAAACCTGAGAGGGAGTGTAGGGGGTGATGGTGGTGGTGTGTGTGTGTGTGTGTGGTGGGGGGTGATAGGTGGGTGGTGAGGGGGGGGGCAGGCAGAGGAGCATTTATTTTCTTAAGGTTCAAAAAGAGCAAGAAAGAGAGAGAGAGGGAGAGAGGAGAGAGACAGACAAACAGTGATTGGAGGGGGGGGGGTTAAATTCCTCCCCTCTATCTCCATCCATCCCTGTGTGTGAGAGAGCGAGAGAGAGAGCGAGAGCGCGCGAGAGAGAGAGTGTGTGTATGGTGGCATACGGCGACAGTGGAGGCTCACAGCAGTGGATGTGGGGAGAGCCAGGGGAAGCGAGAGAAAAAGTTTCTTCTTCTCTGCAAATCGGCAGCGCGACTATGGACGGCTCGCGAGAAGCAGCAGTCTGAGGGTGTGTGTGTGCTTGTGTGTGTGTGTGTGTGTGTGTGTGTGTAAGACAACAGAGGTGGTGGAGGTATAGTGGAGGAAGAGGTGGTCGTTGTAGGAGTTAGGGGATGAGGGACTGCTGTCAGTGGAATTGCGGAGGGTGGAGAGGACAGACACATCAGGACACCTCTGGCTGGAGATAGGAAAAAAGGAATCGGGGAATTTTCGGACGAAGAGTGACGGAGACTACTCGGTAGCCTTCATAGAAAATGTGAGTGCGACATGTTTAATTTACTTTTGTCTGTAAGAAGTCAATTAAGTGTGTGTGTATTGACGCCATCTCTATAGATGTAAAACAAGCCTTAATCATGTCAGAAGGAACACAGTGCCAAGTTGGAGACAAGTTTGAACCATTCTCAAAGTTTTTTTTTCACAAGTTAATCAGAAGATTTTATATTAATCCCACTTCTCAGCTTGTAAAGCCGTACCACTTATCGTAACATCTTCCAATTTTCCCTGAATGAAGATTTTGTTCAGCTCACTTCGAGCTAAGTTGTCTTTATTACCCAAGCCACGCTTAAAAGGTTATATGATGAGACATTGCGCAACATAATAAAGGAAAATGAACACGGTTACCGACACTGCTAATTTCCCCCAGGGAGCCAGAGAGATTTGGCAAATGTTGACAGCTATTCGGCGCATGTTGTGACTGATGCGGTCTAACGAGGCGAACAGATAACGGAGATATGAAATCCTGATGGCTTTCTGACGGGTATATGAGGACAAGGGGTTCACCCTCTTTTTCTACATTACATCAGAGGCGGACATGATAGCGCTGACCTCTCCCTAGAATGGTCAATGCCTGGTGTGTGTGTGTGTTGTGTGTGTGTGTTGTGTTAGTTGTGTGTGTTTATGTTGTGTATGTATGTGTGTGTGTGTGGGTTGTGTATTGTGCATTGTGTGTGTGTTGTGTGTGTGCGTTGTGTGTGTGTGTTGTGTCTGTGTGTGTTGTGTCTGTGTGTGTTGTGCGTTGTGTGTGTGTGTGTGTGTGTGTGTAAGTGTGTGTCATGTGCACCAGTCAAGACATTCACAATTGAATGCCGTAGCTGGCTGCTCCGCTCGTGTGGTGTCAGGTTGTGTCTTTGCGAGATAAAAATAACAAACAGGGCTGGCCGCAGGGAGCCATCTTATCATGAACACACAATAGTGCTTGTTTATCGCGACGTCACATCTCAATAAATGACATTTTGGAAGCATAGGCGCATTGGAATGCTAGTTATTGTGTTGGTGTTAATCTTATTTTGGTCATTGTTTAGTAGTTAATCGCGAAATGATTGGTCCTTATCGGACAACATTGCTGTGTTTGAAACTGCCACAGCGTTTCTCATTGCTGTGGCAGTTTTATTAGCCTAGGTTACGGCATAACACATTTTGTTTAGGTTTTTACAGTACTATAACTCTCTTGAGTACTCCATATGGCGGAGTATCCCCAACAACAAAATCCCATGATGCATTCTGATGAGCAGTATTTACGTTGCGTCAGCGGACCGACAGATGGGGGTAAGCAGGCGGCACGGCAGCCGCTCTGAACTCCACAGATGTATCAACATTAGCAGCAACAACATGGACACTACAGCCTCCCCACATTACCTGAAGTCTGACTGATCGGCCGTGCCGTTCCCATAACAATCCCCCTTTAAATAAACACCCATGCGCCCAAACCCCGACTCAAACTAAAGGCTACCGCTTGGTTCAAGCTTCTGTCTCCCTGTAGCACCCAATTGACCCCCCCCCCCACTCCCTCCCTCCCTCCCCCACACCCTGTCCCTGCGGCAACCTGCGATCCCATGCTAACCAGCTGCTGTCACAGCTGGACACTGCGCTGTAATTCGTCTTAATTTAGCGCTCGTCTCCCTTCTGCTCTCTGCTCTGCTAACGCTGACTCGTGAACTGTGGTTTCTGTCTGATGGTCTCAGGGCGGGTTCCAGAGGGCATGGGGCGGGGCGGGGGGGGGGGGAAGTAGTCAGCGGTTTGCGGGGTTATTGCATCACCGGCGTTGTTGCTACGCAAGATATGTGGTGGGAGCAGCGCCGTTCAGTTAAGAAGAAGGTTTGGGGATGAGAGACAGTCCGGGTAGAAGCGGACCAAAAATAGGGCAGGTGGTGGGTGTGAGTTGGGAGGATGGGAATCCAGGCCGGCCTCGCCAAACCTGTCATGTTTAATTGGTCAAAGGCAATATAATTACAGTTGAAAAAGCAAAAAAAAAAAAAAATTTGAAATAGAAGATGAGAGGTAACAACGGCATTATTAGTGGGTAATGACTTGGGGATTTCTGACCCGTGGGGGATAGACTCAGGGGCGAGGGGGCGACCCCCACTAATCTGAACCCCAGTCCTCCCCGCCGTCGCTCGCGTGTTCCTCAATCTATCTACCCTGCCACATGACCGGGGGACTTGCGCTGACAGCTGAGGCAGAGCTCCACCGCTCTGTTTCCCAGAATGGCATGACATGCCCGCCACACCTTCTGGAGGAAGAAGAAATTAAAAAAGAAAACTTAAATAAAACATCCAACCAATCCTTCGTCCTCCACTCCCACTGAAAGCTCCTGCCTAATTGAGTTTTCCGGTGAAGACCTAGGACCTGGCATGCTCTGATTAACCCCATCCAGTCTATATGGAACAGCATCTATAGGTCAGTTGCTATGGTTTCGGTGCAGCACAGGTTAAGGGGTGGAAAAAAGGAGGGGCGGAGGGGGGTTGGTTTGGAGGAGGACGGGGACTGCATGTTAAAATGTCCTCCCTTCTTCCCCTCCTGGTGATGAGCACTTTTATTTGAGAATTGACGGACAGGGAGCCCACGCGCCCCCACACACACACACCTACACACACATACACCGCACACAAACACACAACAAGGCATTTGCCATGACGTTGTTGCGCTAACCACAAGGCTATTAATTGCCCCGTGTCTAAATTAGCGTAAGCTCCCGTTCTCTCAAACCTTATCTTTACTAATCAACCGGCTTTTGTAGCTGGTCTTTTGAAAAAATATAATAGCCAGCCACCCACTCACACACCCCACCACAATCTGTCATCGCTCGAGGAGGAGAAACGTTTTATTTTATTTTTTACAATCAATATAATGGTTCAGATAACACACCAACTTTTTACACGCGCAGCCACCCACACGCTGTCTTTTGGTGGCGGCTACTTAGTTCATTAAAAGGCATGTGTGCCATGAGCTTGTTTTAACACAAGGTCAAACTCAATCATAATGGGGAGTCTGTATATATAATTATTTCCTCTGTAAATGTACAAAACAATTGATTGAGAGGTTAGGCTACATGTTGTATAAACTGTTATGTTTTTTTAATCTTTTTTCTATTAAGACGCATTGATGACGACATACGCTGTTATTCCTCATTGCTTACTTCATTTATATTTGAAGGAAAACAAAGGACAGACGGTAGCACAGAAAGCCTGAAAATGATGACTATTTCAGTAACTGATGAGAAAAACTGTTGTGAAATGGACATCTAATTGTGTCATAGCTGATATTCTGGCCATATCAGCCATCACCATCCAGCACCTAATTGGTAGATTGAATTGAGCATTTTGAAATGAAATGATGTTGTCATAATGATCAGTGTGTAAATAGAAAGTCTGACACACTGTGGCATCATTAATGAAACCACTCATGAAGCTCCAACGGTTAACGGCTGCCGCTGAAAAAGATGGTGATGATTGTAATAGATTGTGGTGCCTGTCAAAGAGTCTGCGCGCGCGCGCGTGTGTGTGTGTGAGTGTGGTTTGCGTGCGTGTGGGTTGAATCATGAGGGAAATTGTGAATTACTGTTGATTATAGAGCAGGGTGTCAGTCTGTGTGTGCGTGCGTGTGTGAAAGCCAGTAGTGCACAGTAGGGTAGCTAGCTACAAAGAGTGCAGAAATCCCCGGTTGGGTGTACAGATACAGATTTTGGTGTGTTTGTGTGTACATGCGCATGTGTACTGTGTGTGTGTGTGTGTGTGTGTGTGTGTGTGTGTGTGTGTGTGTGTGTGTGTGTGTGTGTGTGTGTGTGCGTGCGTGTGTGTGTGTGTGTGCCTGCATGTGCGCATGAGCTTGTTTCGTGGTGGGAGGACGAAAAATAGAACCACTGGAAGATAGTGTTGAAAGAAGAGAAAAAAATGGAAGAATGGAAAACATGAAAGAGAAAATCAAAAGCTCATGCAGAGGGGTGCAGGGCTCCAAATCATGGGTTGGCAGGAAGGCCGCGGACGTCTGTGGTTCCCAGTGAAGTGTCAGGAGCACACAATGGACACCCATAGTTACGCTGTTATGGTTAATTTAATCCCTGTAATGAATATGGATAGCCCTGTACACCCCTTCCCCCTTCGCACCAGTGTACAATAGAAGAAGAGACTCGGACACGGCGGCTGAATGGCAGGAGCGCATGCCGCGATGTGTCTACCTGCACACTGCTTCTTCTGAACAGTGTGAATGTGTTCGCTCGGCGTATTGCCAAGACATTTCTTTCTTCTTTTTTTTTTTTTTTCACAAGGTCGAAGTTGGGCCTGGGCAATATGGTCCACGGTTCATCGGTTCATCGGTTCATCGCAGTTTTTGGGCCGAATGTTTGAGTCGATGTTGCAGACCGCGATTTATTCACAACGCGCGTATGATGCGGTACTCGCTTGTGTAAGAACGTAGACAAGCATGACGGTTCACCGTTAAAAAGCAAAGGAAGAGGGAAAATTTGTACACACAAAAATACATGCGCAATACACAAAACCTCTCAAACGGAATATACGCATATGAATAAAACAAGAATCCATGAAAATCACTTGGAGAGGAGCAATAACTAAGCAGCAACAATGCGTAGACAACATTGGAGACATAATCAGTTTGGGAGTGATTGTTACATACTTACGACATAGATTAGTGCGATCATACTTATACAGCCCATTAGTCTCTCACTGGGAACACAAATGCAAGTTATATAAGCCAGAGATAAACTATAAATGGTGGGTGTTCATCCTACCAGTTATTGGCTGTTGTGAAACCCATGCTGATGAATCCCGCTTTTTTACTATCGTCGAATGGCAAAGATATCGAGTCCAAAAACAGAAACCAGCCATAACTCAGGTGAGCAGTTCCTATCTGAACACATCTCATCCAGTGTGTGGACAAAAACAACAGCAACATTGATTAATTTGATGTGCAAGGCAAACCAATTTGCACCTATAGGTCGGTAGCGTGGGAGTGTTTGGGCGGATGCTGCGCAACCGCTCTTGGCTACCATCAATCTCAGCCCGGTTCTTTAGGCTCCTTAGTTGTTCAGCCTTTGGCCTAAGCGCCTCCCCTTCTGTCAACTAATGGATCGCAAACATCTCGCACTTGTCCATCAGCCTTTCTGTTTACACAACATATCCTCTAATGGCTGTGTTGGAATAGCAGCGTTTCCACTTTATTCGATAACGATTCGATAACTATCTCAGCTCTCTCAAGGGCCCAATTGCAATGGTGTGTGATTCCCTGGTGGTCCATTGGATTGCCTGATAGAAAAGTATTTGAGTTTGTGGCGGACAACCCACAAGGCTGTGGTATCTGTCAATCCAAATTCTTTTTTTATCTTTGTGCTTTTCAAAATCCTCAAAGACACACTAGACATAAAATACAAGAGTAAAAAGCAGGAGGTGGAGATGCTAAAAAAAAGCCTCAGAGATGCATTAAAAGACAGGAGAGAGAGGTTGAGTCATGGATCTGTTTGGGGGGGGGGGGGGGGGGTCCAGATGGAGGGACTGGCGATGGAGATGGCCCTGTCCCCCCAGGATTACAACTCTGTTAAATCCTGAACAAATGGACCAATTTAATGCCTAAAGCCAGGCACAAGCGATGTTCGGTATCTGAACCGGCAAATGTTTGTCAGTGAGCAGGGTATATTGAATCATCATACATATTTCATTCGATCTGGGCAGCAAAGGCTATTAAGTGGGAATCATGTCCTCAAATTTGAATGAAACAGCCTGCTTATCATAAATCCAAGACATTGTACCACAATGAATAGTGATTAGAATAAACAGGCAGGCAGTCTAGGTGAGCACAATCCACAACAGCATGCGCTTGAGTTTGGTAATAATGTTGATATACTTTGCCTGTGGGAGACAAACGCTTCTTGGGCATGTGCCTGGTCTTTTATGCACCTCTTTGTTTCTTTTTTATTGACAAAGTTGCTGGTATACATTGCCTGCATGTACCTCTTTGCCTCTTCTTGAGTGATAAAGTTACTGGTAGCAAACTTTAAAGAGTCATTAAATGGTGAATGTAAACCACCTCTGGTGAAACACATATTATGGCAACAATTTTATTTTACGACTTCAGCCAAGGGCTAGCAAATATCATACCGATATTATTAACGAGGAATAGTGTCAAACAATAACTGAACAATGCAATAGCATATGTAAATAGGCCAACTGCAGCATTCTAGTTGAGACAAATATTTGTATGTTGTCACAAAAAGGACCCAGAGAAAACCTTTTCTTTGCAATCATTTGTATCACATGGGTCTGAATAACCTAGCCTTGATGTTTCAGGTTGCCATTGCTCACCTGTTTGGCAAGTTTTAAGACATGGCAGGAATCAAACCACACTCTTGTGAATGAAAGGCATGCCCACAGCCAAAATCTCAATAGAAACGCCTGAATTGACGGCCAAGAACAGGCTGTTTGTGTGGAGGAAATGTACGTTGTTATGGGCACACGCTCCAAAAATATGAAGGCTTTTGTTGACTTAAAAAAGAACTCAGGAACAGAATCGTCCACACGGCAGCCCGGCATTATCCTGGGCAACAACAGCAGGAATGTGCTTATTAAATGCGTCCTGCGCAGAATGGACGACTCAATGACAATTAAACACCTCATTTATTGATGCTGTGACATTTCTGAGGGCCTGCTACAAAGCTACAGCTAGCTTGCCCTCCATAAAAGCATGGATCAGTGACGCTGCCCTTTGGTTATAGGCCTATCAAGTGCTGTGTCGTTGTCATCAGCAGGTTCACACTCCTTGTCCAATCAGACGAGACGGCTTGGATTCCGTCCGTGTTGTGTCTTTATACCACGTGGCGAGATTTTTTATCCCACCCCTGATACCTCTCCCGCGAATTGAGACGCCCTATTATTTGGGTCAGAGAGCGCATCTGGATACATATACAAATAAAGACCCTGCGTGTGTCCCTATAAGGACACCTGTTTATGAGGTCACCTCTATGTGAGGACACCTGTTTGTTAGGACACCTGTTCCTTGGGACGCATCTGCGGCCTGTTACCACGTCTCAAAGGCAGAAGGCCGGGAAGGTATATGGCAGGGGAAATGGTGCGTCAGATGATTCATCAGGGATAACGGCACTCGTTTCCATGCCTGTTCCTACCTACCCTGCATGGATGATTGAGAAAAATCGGGGGAAATAAAGTGAGATATTTCTCACAGTAAGTGCTGCACTAATAATAACCAGCTGAAACACTAAAAATAAAGAGGGCCGGGATCGAACGTTTAATGTTGAGGAACGTAGACAGTGGTTCATTTGATTGGTGGTGGGATTGTGGCAGTTGAGGACACCTCTGTCACACCATTAGGCTAGCTGGTTATGAACCACTGCAGATACAGGGACGTTATTAGAGAATAATATGTAGTGGAAGTTCCAATGTATCCTCTTTATCTTCCAAATTGATCGTCACATTGGTCCAATTAGATGTCCTATTTAGTTTACAGAAAGAGAAAGAAAACCCTGGGAATTTATCAGGAAAAGTGTAGCTTATTGCATGACAAGAAGAAATGTTAGTATTATAAAATTGGCACAAATTAGCTACTTGCCATATTGTACTAGGCAGAAATAGTTTCTGTAAAAGCAGACATTTGTATCGATATTCACGGCACCAGTCCACAGTGTGTGGTTATTAATTAACTTCGATTTAAATAAACAGAGGACTGGCCAAAAAAAACCTGAAAGTCTTTAAATTATTCAAGTGGGAACTCATCCCTACAAGGCCTTTTTTGGCTTATGGCTCTGAGTCATAATACTCTGAAGAGCCTTTTTCAAGAGCAGTGAACTCAGTCTAAGTCCCGGCTGCGAACGAGTATAGACTATTTAATATGCATGCACATCCACCTAGCATCTTGTTAAAAAACCTGTGTGCATTTAATTTTATTGTAACTATTATTATCATTTAAATATTTGTCTTATTTTACACATTTATATAAACATTAATACAAATGCTAAAAGTTTGTGATACAAAAACATCCACTGTTATAAAGTCATTTCTCTGGGCTATGGGTCTGCACCACTACCATCTCCTGATGAGCATGAAAGGGTTAACGTGTTGAAGTAGCTTGTCAATCAATGCTCATCGTGTTATGAAAGCATTGACATGCATCCATCCCTCCAAAATCCCTCCTTGCGATTGGGGATAAGAACAAGTGGAAGCAATGGTTACATTGGGATGATTTAGGATGTAGTAGAGCCGCTGGTGGGTTAATGGACTGTATCTGATAGGTTCTCATATGGTAAGATGGGTTGGAATTAACGGCTTTCCAACTCATGGATGCGGTACCAGTGGAGGAGAAACATGAAAAGTAGTTAAAGACTCCTCTAGTAAACATTCAAAGTAGGCATTTGCTACTTAATGGATTGATTGAAAGTAGTGTTTAAAGTTAAAGTACGTTCTCATCTTCATGGTGTAATATTGGGAGTTATTTAGCTAATAAAAAGTGTTGCCGTTCCAGTTCTGTAGATATCTTAAAATGCTATATATTTGAAATAATGCTAAAGATATGTGCATTTATTGACACACATATATTAATAATATTCAAAAACTGTATTTATGGTGAGTAGAGGTGACTGAAATGAATTGGATGTCACAGATGACAGCTCCAAAGACATTTTCAGGTTGAAAGCGATATTCTTATCAGTCCCTTGCTCATCCTCCCAGCTTCATATTTGACTTTGAAATGTCAAAGCTACTAAACAAACAGAATTATTGTGTTGAAAAATAACCCATAACATTTAATAATAATAGTATTTTTCTAATACAGTATAATGGACTTAACGAGCATAACATGACTTAGTACCGAAGGAAAGAATTGGAAAAGCATAAGTACAAAGTCAAACACAGATTTGGTGCAACAGGTGCATTTGGCAACAGATTGCATCCTCCGTAAACATTGCTTTCTTTTTCTATTTATTTTAGTCATGTGTTATTCATTTGTATTATTTATATTAGCTTGATTAATTATCATTTAACTTTAGGCAAATTTGTTTTAATCACATGCTTGGTAAACCAAGATTAATTGTCTTATGTTATTTATTCTTGACTGAAAATTAAGTGCAACACTGGTAAAAGAGGAGGGGGGGAACCAAATAATAATAATAAAAAGATAATAAAAAGATTGTCACGTCCCCTCCAAACAACCCCCCAAAGTGCATCAATGGGTCCTAGACTCAACAGGTGTTAACACCCTCCTCAACACCTGTGGTGGTGCACGTGTTAAGCCGTGGAGTGTAGGAGCTCCTCCGAGAGTGATCCCCCTCCAACAGGGAGTATGAATTATTATTTATTATGAATGAGAATACAACTGTAAATCATTGTACAGTTGCCATTGTATGTACATTCACTTGGTCATGTATGAATATGCAATGCAAATGAAATGTGATGCATGCTGTATATCATGAATGATTGAAAGTGAAGTGTGACGGGCTTACCGTGCATTGTCTTTTCTGCATGATATTAGCAGCTGCAATACCATTCAAATACTATTTAATTATTTGGCAGACGCTTGTATCCAAAGCGACTTACGGTGAATTTTGAAGACGTCATTGGTGAGTGGGTATAGGCTTAAACGTGTGCACCCACCCATGTGAGGGCTACAACGTGCGGGAATGTCATTACACAACAGTGGAGAACTCTGCGCATTTGGCGATGTTTGTCCGACACAACAACACACACACACTTATTGTATTTAGGATTGTATTAGAGTCTATCATACAATTTCATTGATTCACGTAAGAGACCATTGGTTTGTTTCAGACAGATGGAACAATAACACATAGATAATACACATTATATCCGCGATGATGAATTCATTTTGAGGTTCAATATTCCACGTTTTTTGCTTCCTATCTCAATAGCTCATTTTGAGCCAATTTACTTCAGATTCGACTTGTTTGGACATTGGACAATGTGTCACACATATTTCCCAGAGTGCCACACAACCTGCACAATGAAAGAACAAATAATAACGAATCAAGCGGTTGAAAACGCAATCTGTGCACATGGCGATGTGTGATAATATATACACACACAGAACACAGTTCTATTTCACATTGCTGCTATCATGACTGCTTCTATCTGAAGCCAGCTTCTATCTGAAGCCAGCTTCTATCTGAAGCCAGCTTCTATCTGAAGCCGGCTTCTACCTGGCGAAGCCAGGTTCGGATGGCGGTTATTCGGAACTCTAGCTTCGCCGTCCCCTTCCTTCGCGGGCCACTCCTTTGAGGGCATTTCATCTCACGTCCTTTTAGTCATTCGCAGATGGTGGCTAGCGTCTATTTTCCTGCGACTGTTTTTTTTTTTCCGCATTCCCGGGTTATTTCCGGGGTTTAAGGCCTCTTCCTCGGGGATGCCTTTTGACATTTGGGTTCAAACTCAGAACCTTTCGGCTGGGAGTCAAAACACCTTAACCACTACAACATCCTCCAGCACTAACTAAAAAGCTACGTGGTACAACGACAGTAGTCATGCCACCTTGAGCCTGTTCAAATGATCAAGCCTCATTTGACAGCATGATTCACTTCACACGCACAATATGAAAACATAGATGCTTCATTTATATATTTATTTATACACATAAAATAACACAAAGGACATTGTTTATGTTCCACAAGCTCTCCTCGGTGTCATGGCAACCCCCATTAGGGAGCTGGGAGGATAACAAAGACAGAAACACAGGGGATGGGGGGATGGGGGGAGAGAGGGAGAGAGGGAGAGAGAGAGAGAGAGAGAGAGAGAGAGAGAGAGAGAGAGAGAGAGAGAGAGAGAACCGTGCTGACATCCAACGCTCTGAGGTTACACTTCACCAAGCAACTCATCTGACATTCAAATCCAAATGTTTCACTTTGTTAACCGAAATAATGGAGAACAAGCCCTGGGGCCACCTGCATAGAACTCTTTAGGTGTCTGCGCAAATTAATGCTCAGCGAGAAAGTTAGAAATCTGTGTACAGGGATTTTTTTTGTGCAAAAAGTGCGTAGCACAATGGTACAGGGTTTCCTCTTAATACATTCCAATTTTCCTGAGATGGTGCGAACACATCAACGCCCATAATTGACCAAACATGGTTATAGCAATGCCGATTATCTCTGGGATCTCTGAAATAAACTGATTGCTCATTCAGAATCAGTGTTTGTTTTTCATTTATATTGCAAAGGGAAAGAAAAAAAAAAGGAAAAATCCGTAAATGGTGAAAAACGTTATAGCGCCGATTACATTTGGAAAACTGATTGTCACTGCTAATTGCGTTTTAATGTTGACTGGTTCAACTGCAGTGTAAAAGAAACAGATTTACTGCATAATCAGGCGGATAATGCCATCCCAAACGGCATCACACGGCTAACGGTGGACTGGCATATCCCTGACCTGTCTGAAATCCCCATTGTCTGTCTCCCAAAAGGGGCTTTATCATAATCTCTGCCCTTCCCTCATGGTGTCGTCCCACTGACGCCACTTTCAGGACATGAAGCCTAACTCTAATACACAGGATGATATTCAGTAGCCCCCCCCACACACACACACATTTACATTTTAATGACACTTTGTTCTAAAATGTACATCATATGTTTGAGACTGATAGTTTATGATGTTCTGAAGACGTTAAGGTGGTGAAATGGATAGTTGAGTCAGTGGGTTGTCAGGTGGGCAACGGCGCCGACAGAAACTGGCTGTCAATTGTTTAAACCACCCAGTGTGGTTTGTTCTTAACTAGTCTCACAAATCTCAGACTTAAAATGTATATCTTAAGTCCGTTGGCAGACAACCTCAACTCAGGGGGAACGGAGCGTTATACTTTCTTTCGCTTCATATTTGTCTCGACCAATCATGTGGCTGGAGGCGGGATCTGTAAGCGCCTAAATGGAGAACACAAACTCAGCCAGCAGTAGTACACTGAAGGAAAGTGTCGGTAAAGGTTTCAATTCGACACTGTGTAGACTGGCCACTGTAGAAATACACTCATTAAAATCCCCTTCTGAAAGCTTCATCCACTCGCGCAAAGGCGTACCTCTGTCAGTCAAAGTACTGGTTTACAGGCTAGGCTCTGCTCCACCTGGATCCAGACCTAGTTAAGCTTAGGGCTTAACTAGCATCCCCCCCCACCCCCCTCGCTCGGGTCCTTGTTTATTTTTTTATTGGCACTAATGAGCAGCTCAAGGACGATTGTCATTGGAATAGCTCAAGACAAAACTGTGAAATGGTGTGGGAGGCAGAAGGCGCTGGCATAATTGTGGTTTATTTGCGAAACGCCTGTTTATTGGCAGATACGTTATCCGTGTGGGAGACGCCATCCCCCCCAGAGACTGACAACACATCAACAGCTCAGAGCACGGCCACCATGGGTGCGGAGGTGGCGACATGGCCGGCGGGCAAAGGTTTTCTCCTCCGTCGGACCGAGGTTGAGGCTCCGGAGAAGGTCTACAGCTGGCACGGCCACTCGTCAGCCAGGTGAGATTGACCAACCCACACAACCTCGGTCTACGGCATGCCGCAGTGGTCAAAAAAGCGTAAAAACATGTACGCTCTCTGATAGCGAACGATGAAAATGGTTACACTGTCAGACTGCACAAGCATGGGAACAGTTAGCTCTTAAACAAGAAATGGAACGTGTATTATAAGAGCTTGTCTGACAAATCAATCATATACATAGCAGATTAGTTGAGTCTTTCTGCTTGGTCTAGGAATTTTGTAACAATTGTAATAACCTCCCATTAAACACTTCGAAGCATGTGATTGGACAGTCTGCCATTATGGTGAAGTGATTCTGATTGGTCAGTATCAGTGTAAGGCTTCACACGTTTTTACACATTTTGCTGGGCAAACTAATGGAAAATTGCACCCAAAATGAGACCCATACGTTGGAAATCTCAGGCTCACACTTTCACCTCCAAGATTACATTTCTCTTTGAAATGGTTGTCTTTGATTGATTGTTCTTTGCATTGCTTTAAAATGTGATTCCTGACCATTTTATGTAAAGACCTGTGAGCTGCATTAGTGTTTTTGAAGGTTGCTCCACAAACTACAAAACTCGCCTCGCCCCGTCTAGATGTTAGCCGGGAAGAGCTTCTGTTCGGGGCCTCCATCATGGAAAACGTGACGCCCGGCAGCGCACCCGAGGAGCCGGCGGAGAGGAGCTACAACTACCTGGCCCTGGTCCTCGGCATTCCCCTCATCCTGATCATCATCCTGGGCAACGTGCTGGTGTGCCTCAGCGTGCTCACCGAGCGCTCGCTCAAGACCGCCACCAACTACTTCATCATCAGCCTGTCGGTGGCCGACCTCCTGCTGGCCGTGCTAGTGCTGCCGCTGTACGTCTACACCGAGGTAAGCTGCTGCCGGCGGTGGTGGTGGGAGTGGGGGATGTGGGGTCTTTGTGTGGTCCGATGGGAAAGGATTGCTGAGATGTGGCGCAGCATTTCAAGAACATTGAGCGCGTTCTTTTGGTCGGTGGGGTCTTCTGGCATGGCACTCCTTCGTTCCTTTGGCTATTCATTGCTACATTTGCTAAACTTCTGACTTTAATCATGTGAGGCCTGTGGAGGGCTCCCTTTTCCTTGATTGTCTTGTTAACTGTGTACATACGTTGGCGGTATAGTGTTGTGTGTTTCGGCAGAAGATAGTATCTCCCATTGGGGATGGAAGATAACGATTTTGAACTTTGAACTTTTGGGAAAGGGATGGTAGGAATGTGGACCTATACATGAGTGAGTTGTCCCTACGAATTTATTTATCCGAGTCTGACTGAGCACAATCAAAAGCATACAATCAAAATGACCTTGGCTACCACAAAATGTAAGCGCTTCAAGACCAAGATTGAACAAAAAAGAATCAGAAAGACACGGTTATTCGATTTCCGGTTCATTTTTATTAGTGTACTTATATGTCAAGGTACAAATACATCACAGCAAAGTGTCTTCAAAATTGAACCGATAACTTTGATGAATATTCCCTACCGAAAACCTTTCAGATTCAGAGTAATGCATTATTCCAGGGGGACATTTTTACTGACACAATGGTGATAAAGAAAGAACTGTGCACAAGTAGAAAACTGAAAATAAAGATATCCGTAAAAACACAAAAGTACAGCAGGGCATTAAAAAATATAGAAGAATGTGTGTCCCCCCACCAACTCTAACTCTTATACATTGTTTTACGCTAGCTGCCAATTCTGACTGTGATGTGTGTATTGCTATGTTTAGTTCTTGGGTGGCATATGGACGCTGAGCACCTACATATGCGATGCTCTGATGACCATGGATGTCATGCTGTGCACTGCCTCCATCCTTAACCTGTGTGCCATCAGCGTGGACAGGTAAGGCCGATAATCGCAATAAGCGACTTGAATTGATTCCTTGCCTTCATGGGTCGATTTGGACAATTTGTTTTCATTGAAATATGAAAAATACACCTGCTACCTAATCATTTTGCAAACATGACACTGACAAACACAAATCATTATAGCGACCTACGGCCTGCTTTGAAACACCCTCTATACCATTTATATATATTACATATTCCTCTCACATCTGAGCCAACATTTATTTTCCATCGAATAATTTGTCATTTTGGAAGACAGCTTGCTCACCTATCAGCCAGCAATGACGGATAAATCGTTTTATTGTGCCATCCTCCTCAATCATTATAATAATCACAATCCTCAGGGCCTGCAACAAGGTGACGAGGATATTATTGGGTGGCATAATTTAGACTCAGCGATCGGAGGTGACAGATTGAGCTGTCAGCGGGCTAATAAAACGGTGACAATGAAGACCTCAAATTACAGCGTATATAGCAATGAGTGGACGATTGCATTCGCCACGGCACCTGATGCTATTTGGGCATGGCTATTTTGCTAACTGATTTGGATGATTTGGGGGTAAAATGCCCCTCTGAGGATTGTATGGTTACCAGCGTTTGAGTACATTACATGAAATATCGATTTCGATATATATATGAGATTTAGAAACACCGAACCATGTCATGTTTTTTCCTGGGGAATAGACTCATGCGCGCACATCGCTCCTTTTGTCTGCTACCCCCGCCCCCTCCCCCACCACAGATACATCGCCGTGGTGGTCCCACTCAAGTACAACAGGAACCAGTTCAGTGTGCGCCAGCTGGCCCTCATCACCGCCACCTGGGTGCTGTCGCTGGTGGTGGCGAGCCCCGTCATCTTCGGCCTCAACCGGGTGCCAGGTCGCGACCCCAGCGTGTGCAAGCTGGAGGACGACCACTTTGTGGTGTACTCCTCCGTGTGCTCCTTCTTCGTGCCTTGCCCCGTCATGCTCTTCCTGTACTACTGGATGTTCCGCGGCCTGCGGCGCTGGAGCACCGGCCGCAGCCGCTCCCAGGTGGCGCGCGGGGGCCGCCGCAGCCTCTCGCTGCAGCTGAGCTCGGCGTTGCGGCGGGACAAGGCGAGAGGCGCCGGCGGCGGCAAGGAGAAGGCGGTGTACCTGGTCCCGGCCGGGCTGAGCCCGGCGTCGCCGTCCGCCGTCTCCGTGGTGTCGACGCCCTTGGAGACGCCGCTGGGGCCGGAGGTGGAGGGGGAAGCGGGGCAGGACGGCGTGGCGGGGACGGTGATGGCGGCGGAGAGCGACCCCATGACGACGCAGGGGGACAGCGCGTCGGACGCGGACCCCGCCGAGAGGGCTCCCGGGGAGGCCGCGGGGAGCGGTGGCAGGGAGAACGGCCTGGCGAAGGCCTTCGGGGTAAAGAGGGCGCGGCGCAACAGCAAGAGCAGCCGAGTGAGCGGGAGGGAGCGCAAAGCCATGAAGGTCCTTCCGGTTGTAGTGGGTGAGTTGGCGCACCCTCTTTGCTACATTCAGCAGACGGTTTTATCGCTGACTACATGCAACAATACATGTCAGCAATGAGCAGGTAGGCATCTTGCTCAGGGATGATTACAGGTGAACCACTATGCATAATGTGGAGTCCACTATAGATTGTTGAGTCAGCTATCTGGTTTGACAAGTGGACGAATGGTGAGGGCTTTACCGATCTGGTGTTTCAGGGGGTTAGAAGAAATCGTAACCCAAACAAATTTAAAACAGCATCATATGCATTTCTGTAAAACACACACACAAAAGATAAAGCTGGGAAGAATTGCATTAAGGCAATGCATACGAGATTGGCAACGGGGCTTTATATAGAAAGTGATATTTGTAGTTTTTACATGAAGCCCCGTGATGGAAAAGTTCTGGCACTGTGAAATCTCATCGGGCTGCGTATCACCTTGGAAACGACCTTGCCTCAGCTTCCTAACGTCTCTACTCTACACATAGCGGACATGTGCTGCCTGAATATAACGTTTTTCTAAATCGATTGTAATACTTCATACACACAATAGAGAGCTACATGACCCGCATGTAAGACCCGTCGTAAAAAGCAACACAAGCTAGCCTGGTACCCGTCTTCGTAATCATAACTGCGATCCACACGGCGGTCACTCCTTAACCATTTCTTTCTTCGTCCATCCGCCTGTTCGTCCCGCCACAGGTGTGTTCCTGGCCTGCTGGACGCCGTTCTTCGTGGTGCACGTCACCAATGTTCTGTGCGAGTCGTGCGACATCGGCCCCACGCTCATCTCCGTGGTGACGTGGCTGGGCTACGTCAACAGCGCCGTCAACCCCATCATCTACACCGCCTTCAACACCGAGTTCCGGAATGTCTTTCACAAGCTGCTCTGCTGTCGGACCTGACCCAATCTGGAGCCACACGGGCGGTTGAACCTTTGAGATATATATCTTTATATCTGTATATATTACTAAACATTATTACTACGTTTCGGTACTGTGTGGAGTGTATGGATCCTAACTGCTTTGGATGACAAGAATTCTCAAACATCTTTCTTCCAACATTAAAAAAAGAACATCTCTTAACGGATGTTTTGACTGACCATTTTGGTGTTTACCGCAGATACTGATACGCATATAAAACGATTTAAAATGATCGAGAAACAGAGATATATATGTATGTAGGTTGACAAGACGGGACAAGACTGATTCATAACTTCCCCAAGGCCAAAGGGCTCAACGGTTTCATGGATTTAATACATTTTCCCTTGGTAATGACAATGTTTACCTTGACAATGGAGGACTTTTCTCTAAGAGATGCTGAACAATGCCATGGATCACTTTATTCCTCAGAAGATGCAGTCAAAGTTCTTTGCAGTATCTGGGTATTTGAGGGAATTTAGGTTTTAAGGGGGTTTGTGTACAACATAGTAATACACAACATAAAAAAAGAATGTATTTTGTGTTTTCCCCTATCTATATGAAAGGGATAGTCCCCAGGCAAAAAGAAACAAACAATGTGATTTCCGCTATGGTTAAACACCACACATGAGCTAAATGGATTTGTATATTCAAATAAAATGTGAATCTTTTATTAGAAAAGGTTGCGGGATTATACAAACCTGTACACCCATTCACAGTGAAGTATCTCTCTCTCTCTCTCTCTCTCTCTCTCTCTCTCTCTCTCTCTCTCTCTCTCTCTCTCTCTCTCTCTCTCTCTCTCTCTCTCTCTCTCTCTCTCTCTCTCTCTCTCTCTCTCTCTCTCTCTCTCCTCTCCCCCCCCCCCCCCCCCCCCCACAAGTGAGCGACTACACCCTTCTGATAAGGTCTACTGCATTTTATAATTTTCCTCTACAATATCATGGCTATAAATGTTGGTTTAACACAAGATGCCATGACGATGCTACTACATAACGTTCAATTAATTTTCATTAACAATGTCCTGTTCTCCATTCTGAAAAAAATGATGACAGGTGCATGAAATGGTGTTGAATGCCACTGCAAAATATCCCAGACAATGAAAAGCAATTACGTTTCCTTGTATTCCCTTGTGGGTTACATTGCTTCTCTTCACAATGAGCTGCTGTGAGCTGAAGTGCCTCAAGCATTTTCTGAAAACAAACTGGGAATTGATCGTCAATTGTCGTCATGTTTGTGTCTTTCAGTGATTTCCATGAACTGATGAATGACACGATACAGCCAAGGTGACGTGGAGGTCAAAATTGCCATTGTTGGTCATATAGATGCAAACCTGAGACAAGATGTGCGTGTGTGTGTGAAACGTTAAAGTAAGTTAGCCTACAAAGAGCGCTCTCATTCGGTACATAATATGCATGCCATGGTGGACTCTGGCTTTGACGTCTCTTTCATTTCACTTTCACTTTGAACAAAACTTTCAGTTGGATTTAGAATTTCCCTGTAGCCTTAAGCTCTATTTTCGCCTTTGCAGATAGGGAGATCCTAAAGAACAATTTACAAGATTTAGTGAGCATTTACAAGATGTAACATTTAAATGTAGCATCCGTTTTCCAGAAAATCATAAACATACAGCAATTTTCAACAAAGGGGGGGGGGGGGGGGGGGGGGGGGTAAGGTATTGGTTCTTACGTATATTGTCCTCCTCAGTAATTCAAAGCAATGTTCTCCTGATAAGACTCACACAGTGGGTCATAATATGCCGTCCATTGTTCACCAAGAGTGAGGACTGAGCACTAAACTATGTAATGAAGGCACTTCTAGAGTTCTCTTTTGTCCAAGGTAATAGGGAATGATTAGCTAGCAGCACTAAACATTATGGGTGCTTGTTAAGAGGCCCTAGATTTCAATATAATTGAGGAGTTCATAATACTACGTACACCCAAAAAGATGGATGATTATTGTTATATGATATTAAAATGTGTCGCTGTAAAAAAAACGATAGCAAGGGAAGTGAAAGCTGAAAGCCTGAAAATATACAAAATAACCTTTTGGTGAACAAATGCACATATCATTTCCATATTCTTTCCTCAGGGGATTCAAAGCGAGAATTTTATTTGGCCCGGTGTGGTCGGTGTGTGGGAATCCTGTTCATACAGTCACAAGACTCACCATCTCTCTGGATGAAGATTGGCCCAAGTCTTTAAACCACAAACAGTGTCACCCTATTTCCACCAGTATAGGATTTTTCATTTTCCTATCAAGTGTTCGATTGAACGTGTCTTGATAACATGACCAGGGCCAGCAGCAGCGGAGACTGAGATCTGTCTGGCGGGCTTCAAGGTTTTGAGGGTAGAAAGAAGGGAAAATCCACACATCAGCACGGATTATCCATAACCACGTTCGTATGCTGATCCGCGGATTTCCCCGTCTTTACCCTCGTTACTTCTGTGCAGTCGAGACCTCCCATATCTGCAGTGGTGTAGATCTGCAGAGTCCAGTTTGCGGATGGATACCCTGGGTCTTTTATCGTCTGCCATACAGAACCGTTTCATCAAATACTCATACTCATTTGGAATAAGTGGGTTGAAGACAGACTACAGAAAGATTCTTTGGTTGTTGGCTATGTGGGAAGCTGTACTGTTTGATCTATGCCTTAGTTCACACAGCAAGACTCAAAGATAATGACTGTATCATGTTTCTGCAATATGTCTTGTGAAGGGTGTTTTATTTCCTGTAATTTATGAATTGAATAGAGTAGATGTTAATACTATAATGGTAACAGCCCGGCGACATAAAATACGTGATTGATGACTTATGACATGATTTTCAAATCATGCACAATTATATATATAAACATTTTTGGATGTTCTTTTATAATTTTCATTCATGAAAGTTTGGCTTCGCAAATAAATATGCGTTTTGTTTTTACTTTTACCCTCTCCATTCAGAAGAATAAAAATGGGAATATTTTCCTGGCTCAAAATCGAATATCTCAAATGGAAAACAATTATAAAAATGTATGTTTACACATCGGTATTCAAGGCAAAAGGAGACTATTGTGGAAAAGAAAACAGATTTAATTTGTCAATGTGTGGATATCATTTGTGACCTATGTATCTGTTAAGTGCTATAAAAGTGCAGTGAAGAGGTGAATAATTTAAACCAACAATCTTTGTCATTGGTGGAAAAATAAAAAAAAGATTTGTATAAACAGATGCATATGCTGCATGTAGTGAGACTATGTGTTTGTGTGTGTGTGTGTGTGTGTGTGTGTGTGTGTGTGTGTGTGTGTTACACAAGCTCAGAGGTAAATGTTGACATTCAAAACATCTGGGATATGGCGTGGGAGGCGGTCTGTTCCGTGGCATCACCCCCCGCCAGAAAGCAATCATAATCATTCCCATTAAAACGTCATTACATGTGAAATTGTCCTCAACATTGAAAAATGTGTTGGCTAGGTGACTCGCCATGCTTAGAGGTGGCAAACCAATTCCCACCCAGAGCTGAAAACGTCAACGGGGCAGACTATGGGATTAATGAGGTGTCTGTTTTGTTTTCCCTGCAACCGATGGATGTGGGGCGGTGGTTAACCTGAGAGCCTGAAGCTGAGACGTCCAAACGGTCCAAATGATCTTATGATGGAGGCCATGACTCAAAGCAACCATGAGGCCGGGTCTGACGGGCACTGGCAAGCGGTCCGATGGTTCAGTACCTATCTGGAAATTGTTGAATGTATTTCTTATTCTATAGGAAGGACAAAAGGCCCAAAACATAACTAAAAACTCTCTCTGCATTTGATCTTTGTATCATCAGCCACACGCGGTTGCTATTTTGGTTTCGCCAAAAACACCAGCGGAAACCAAAAGGTAACCACGGTAACAACAAGACGAACAGACACAGGAATCATGTGAAGACGCAGCATGACAATATTGTGAAGGCTCCGCGAGGAGGTAGGTGCGAAAAGCTGTGAGGGTACAAAGAATGTAAATCGCCACGTCTGCTTATCTTCAATCGATAACAACTTTTCCTAGTAGAAAAAGTGAGCTATAAAAAAATAAGAGTACCGCTTTTTAGTTTGACTGTGTAGTGCAGAAATTATTTAGCACAAAATAGAATGAGAAATAATATAACAATAGAGAGCCATGTGAATGGTTATTTAAAACCCTGCTTTTTAATGCTCACAGCTTGAGAATTTGATTCTTAGTGAGCCACCATTTGGGTAAAAAAGGATAGAATAGGTAGGAACAAATACAAGGAGATTCTAAATATCAACATCATATATCCGTACCGTTGAATATAAATGATTTTTATATACAAAATCCTTATAATGTTTCATACATACAAGTGTTTTTTTATAACTGTATATATTACAAAGTGTTTGAAGGTCGCCTGGTTTCTAGATCCTCTAGATAACAGAATGACTCCCAAGGAATTAAGTTGATCTATTAGTGGAGTCAGACAGCATTTAGTGGGGGTCGTGTCACTTGCCTTGGTTTGTCTGCCAATTAACTCTCAGCCAATCAGAAAGAGTGACTGTAACAAGCTCTAATGCTGTAGCTCACACCAGTGTTGTTTTGAGTTTGGTCCTATGGGAAATAGAAAACATGAAACTAAACATGAAACAATCAAATCATGAATGTCTTTCAGATCTGCATGTTTCCAGAACTGTTTGTGTGTCTGACGAGGTCAAACACTGATGTTGTTGTCGTCTGATTGGTAATGGTCTACTTGCTGGATGTTGGTATGTCTGAATTGTACTATGTTGCCCAAAAAACTATTTGACAAGCTGACAGTTGCTGTGGATTAAAAGTGTGATTCTTACAGGCTTTAATCTGGGATGGAGCAAGATCTGGAGGTCCATCTCAGTATGGCTGTAAAATAAGCCGATACAGTATGAGAATATCACGATAATACATATATAAAAACCTATACAGTGCTTACTGTGGCGTATATATGATATAATGTAGGGGTGTATATAAACACTGCAGTGTATGTGCAGAAATACTTCAGTGAAGAGGAACATTGCTGGAGGCTAATAACATGAGTTGACGAAGGAATTGGATTCAGTTCAACCGAACAGGGAAGGAGAATTAACTTTGGTGATCTCTTGTGAAACGGGAAGGGAAAAGACTGAGAAAATTAACTCAACATCACAATGAGTGAGTCACAATTGCGAATGACACTGTTATTGACACTCTTATCCGATATCGGCCCCTATAGATCCATCACATTGCTACACTTACATAATGAAAGGCAATGAAGACATGTATGCAATCCAATATATATATATATATATATATATATATATATATATATATATATATATATATATATATATATATATATATATATAGGGCTGCAGTCTCTCTGTCTTTCTCTCCCCCTTGCTCTCTCCCTCTCCAGTCCCTTTCCCCCCCTCCCTCTACTTCTCTCTCTCTCCATCCCTCCTTTTCTTTCTCTCACCCGATCTCTCTCTCTCTCTCCCTCCTCTCTCCCTTCTGCCATCCCCCTCCCTTCTTTCCTAATTTTCTCTCTCTCTCTCCCTCTCCCCATGCCCCCCCATCTCTCAGCCATGGAGGACAGAGATTCAATGTACACTACATTGCCAAAAGTATTGGGACACCCCTCCGAATCATTTAATTCAGGTGTTCCAAACACGTCTATGGCCACAGGTGTATAAAATCAAGCACCTAGGCATGCAGACTCCTTCTACAAACATTTGTGAAAGAATGGGTCGCTCTCAGGAGCTCACTGAATTCAAGCGTGGTACCGTGATAGGTTGCCACCTGTGCAATAAGTCCATTCGTGAGATTTCCTCACTACTAAATATTTCACGGTCAACTGTTAGTGGTATTATAACAAAGTGGAAGCAATTGGGAACAACAGAAACTCAGCCACGAAGTGGTAGGCCACATAAAGCGCACAGTGCCCAGAAGTCGCCAACTTTCTGCAGAGTCAACAGCTACAGACCAAGATTAGATCAGAACAGTGCGTAGAGAGCTTCATGGAATGGGTTTCCATGGCCGAGCAGCTGCATCCAAGCCTTACATCACCAAGTGCAATGCAAAGCGTCGGATGCAGTGGTGTAAAGCACACCGCCACTGGACGCTAGAGCAGTGGAGACGTGTTCTGTGGAGTGACGAATCACGCTTCTCTGTCAGGCAATCCGATGGACGAGTCTGGGTTTGGCGGTTGCCAGGAGAACGGTACTTGCGTGACTGCATTGTGCCAAGTGTAAAGTTTGGTGGAGGGGGGATTATGGTGTGGGGTTGTTTTTCAGGGGTTGGGATTGGCCTCTTAGCTCCAGTGAAAGGAACTGTTAATGCTTCAGCTTACCAAGACATTTTAGACAATTTCATGCTCCCAACTTTGTGGGAACAGTTTGGGGATGGCCCCTTCCTGTTCCAACATGACTGCGCACCAGTGCACAAAGCAAGGTCCATAAAGACATGGATGAGCGAGTTTGGTGTGGAGGAACTTGACTGGCCTGCACAGAGTCCTGACCTCAACCCAATAAAACACGAATGATGAATTAGAGTGGAGACTGCAAGCCAGGCCTTCTCGTCCAACATCTGTGCCTGACCTCACAAATGCGTTTCAAGAAGAATGGTCAAAAATTCCCATAAACACACTCCTCAACCTTGTGGAAAGCATTCCCAGAAGAGTTGAAGCTGTTATAGCTGCAAAGGGTGGGCAGACTCCATATTAAACCCTACGGATTAAGAATGGGATGTCATTAACCTTCATGTGCATGTAAAGACAGGCGTCCCAAAACTTTTGGCAATATAGTGTATATATCCTTCTCACTACCCCCGTCTTTTGTTCTCTCCTACCTCTCCCCTCCCGCTTTCTCACACACACACGGCGCATGCATTGTGCATGTCTTAATCAAAAGGTAACCTTGGTGGTGTAGGAACACAAATAAAGTCAGAAGTACACAAGCACCATTCAAGCATTTAATAACTTTTGCTGAATGTGGACTTGATGGCTTCTTGGGTAGTAGTAAGTACCTCGTGTTCTAAAGATGTGTGTGTGGTACAACAAGTGTGCTTCAAGTGGCGCACACATTCCTTTAAATACATCCTGGTGTTGAAGGATAAAGATAATGATAACTGTTATAGGCTACATACTTTTACATTTGCAGCCTTGAAAGAGAAGTAGAGGCTTAGAAGGGGGATTTTGTTTAGTTGTGTGGTCGAATCATGTCGGGTTACTGCTCGCTGTTTATATTCGGAGTCATGAGTCAACTGTGCCCACCTCCGGGGAACATCCTACACGTCCGTCTTGAGAAAGAGAAATATTAGACAAGCAAAATAACTGACCTGGACATGGACTATACAAAACGAAAAATGAAAACTTCCTTAAACTGTATTGCGAGTTAACGTGGAGTTGATAAAACTATAGATTTCCCCAGTGTAACGGGTGTTAGGTTGAAGGTAAAAAAATGCCACGATGACACAGAGAATGTGCTGGAGCGAGAGGCAAACTTTTCTAAAGGTTGTGGAAGTGGATCATTAACGGGGACGAAGATAAGGTTCCCCTTCGAGAAGAGCATTCATCCTCCGGAGATGCCGATATCTGATGGGGGTCTAATAACTCGCTGCGGCGCAAATATATATTTTGATATTTCATTGGGATCTTCTCAATGAAAGGTCACACCACAATGGAGACAAATTAAAGGCTGTCTATAATTGTTTGCTGCGGGTATGGTTGGGTAGAAGACTTCAAATAACAATTGAATTGAAAACAGGTATTAATCGGTATGTTTGGTTCAGAGAGTTGAGAGAATCTGAATAGCTTGGTTTAATCAAGCCTTATTGGAACAAGACTCAGGCTCCTTGGTTTTAGTTTTGTTTCAGGTTTTGTGCTGCTTTTGGAATGCCATACGATTATTATACTGCTCTTCGTGCACACACACACACACACACACACACACACACACACACACACACACACACACACACACACACACACACACACACACACACACACACACACACAGACACACAGACACACACACACACACACAGCAGGCCTCCATCCAGCGTTTAGCAGGCATTTAAATAAGTCTTAACCTACTTCTATATTGGCTTTAATATAATTTGAATGCTTGGTTAACCAGGTATCCCTAGTCAATGATGTAACAAACCAGCTGCAATTTCAATAGCACAAGGTTTTTGAAAAAACCCATAATTTCTTTTTGCATCTCAGGGTGCTGAGTCTTATAATCTGAAGTGTCCTTTAAATGCTCTGCATGTGTTTCAATTTAAAATATCATATCGCTAAACTATTCAAATAAATGAAAACAATTTTGATATTGTCCTCACTGCACAGGTATATGAATCAGAGTGATAACCATCAAGACAGATTTAGATATCACAACGTTGTTTATCCCTTCAACCAAATCCTGTTATCCTGTTATCTAACTTCAAACAAAAACACTCTATGCTCACCAGTTTTGATGGATGTTTTTCATTTCTGTTAATTTCTGTTGCGTGGGTTGAGCGATGGGGAATACGTTAGCTATACAAGGTAAAAACGTATCACCTTGTACAGCAACAGAGTCTCTCACAAATTGAAACTACTACTTTGGTGTGTAAGTGACTGTGCTACTTTAATTGATAACAGCAATATATTGTTTTTCACTGTATTTTTAAGTTGCAGGGAATGTCTAATCTGTGTGGAGTGAAAAACACAAATGTAATTCATAAAAGTGGTCTATAGTAGGGAGTGATTAAGGCTTGATGGAAGCCTTTAATAACGCCTGGAGAAACAAAATATTTAACATCATTACAACTGTGGTCCATACAATGTGTTCTTGTATGTAGCATGTATTAGATATCTATTACCTGGACAAGACCTTAGCAATTACGGTTTTGTTCCTATTACCAACACCACGAAGCACACAACCATGGGGCGACAACATCGATCTCCTTGTCACACCAGTATTGTCTGTGTGGCGAATGGCAAGGGGAGGCAACTTTAGCTGTGCTGCCCGAGGCCTTCTTTGTTTTCTAAAAGAAAACAGTACAGAGACAGAAACTTTGATCTGCAGAGGCCTACATGATGTGATTCATTCTGCACTTCCTATTGATAAAAATCCGTCTTTGTGTAAGAAATATTTTCCCTTTTAACAAGTGAGATCATGAGTCAATGCTTCTGAACTTGAACACAAAATTAAATTTGGTTTGATGTAGTTAAATTGCATTTGAATCCATTCGCACCACACCGTACTACCTCATACTAATGACTTCTGCAGAACAAACTAACAACACTGACTTGAGACTCTGTTTAGTGTCTTTTTTATGCGACAACAATTCACAATTTTATTGTCCGACAACAATGCAGCACAGTTTGTTCACTGCTGATGAGACAGAGAATACCAAGCAGGTATATATATATTCATAGTTTTTTTAATATTTGTTTATTGATGCAGCAATAAAGTTAATTTATATAATTTATTAATGTATTGTTATAGAATCATTCTGCCCTTGTCTTTTAATTAAAAGCTCTATTATATGCATATTGCATACACAGCCATGCAGCTCATTGGGTTGTACTCATTTAATTTACAAGGAATCGTTAAAAAAAATAAGACAAATGTCGGTGTGTACCGGCTTCCTCACCAGACACAAGAAAATAACAAACAAAGTGTGTTATTACGAATGATAGGATCAGGGAAAATCAAAGTCACTGTATTGTATCTTTGTTCCACCTCTTCATTACCAGGACGATACCGGGTAAACACAGACCCTGCGTCTGTACTTTGGGGCTTATCTGGGGGAAGCAGGTTGGGAGACGCTGTTCATAGATGATGTGAGCTTGATAGATACAGCTGTCTGAGTCCCACCCACCGTCTCCTTCCTCCCAAGGTCCCCCAAAAAAGAAACTGGAATAATTGTATCGAAGAGGAGGAGGAGGGGGAGGAAGATTTGCAGCTGCCACTTTATTGATCCCCCCTCCATCTTACTGGCTTAGAGAGTCAAAAGAAGTCTAGATTTTCACCATAAACGCAGTCGAGCCCCTGGAAGTATAGTTGGTGCTTCTAGGTATAATCTCCATGATAGAGTGTGGATAAACAGCAGAATCGTACCATGGCTGAACAGGCACCTTTCTCAACACATATACAGTTTTATCAAATTTATTCATTGCAAAAATAAGCAAAATGGGTCTACTAAAATGGTTGTGATAAAGACGTTTTGGTTGAAAGGTTCTGGGTTCAAACCTGACAGTCCACTGTCTACTTGTAGGCATCCTTGAGAAAAATGCCAAAATGTCCTAATCCTTAATTGTTCCTTAATGACAATTATGAAACAGGAATTCAGTTTGAGTCGCTTTGGGTAAAAGCTGGTGCAAAATGAAGACTGAATAGAAACTTGTGAAATCATTGACAGAAGGTAACAAATTTGTAAATATAAAATAATGGTGACTCAGGATGTTATACGTAGGCTTGTATCCCCGCATACAGTCTTTGCTGTCTTATAGTCTTATATACAATGTGTAGGATTCGCTTCGTGATTGGAGATTAAACTCCTTAAACATGCACATTCAGCAACTAGGGCCAGAAACAGACAGGTTGAATGTAAATTGTCCTTAAAAATAGCACCTTCATAGGCTGAGACCATCTGAGCCAAATGTCCTTAAGACAAATGCTTTTTTTTTTTGTAATATCATACTCTCTCTCTATTTATATACATCTGATGTTCATTACATTACAACATACCCAAATAACTACCAGAGATGGAACACATCCTCATAAACCCTTTCAAACATACTGTGCAGAAATGTTTCTTTAAATGCCTATATTTCTTTTTTTTTTTTAATAAATGTATCAAGGGCTTCATCTTTACTGGGACAAATGTTTCTTATCATGTACTTTTACAGGAGTATATTTCAATAACTAAATATAAACAGTGAACAAATTTCCCAGCATTAAGTAAATGTCACTCATTTTCAGCTATGATGAGCAGGTGCTAAAGTGGAAAATTAACATTGATTATTTGGATGATGGAATTCTTATTACTTTCCAAATACACCATTACCCAACCATGTCAGACAAAAGAGAGCTTTACAGACCACACATACTTAACACCCTCCAAGTACCTCTCATTTCAATGATGATCATAGAGAACCCAAACACACAAACACACACACACACACACACACACACACACACAGAACACAATTAAATGGAAATAATTGTAGTTTAACATTTATGCCCTTTAGCATGGAAGGTTTCATTGTCATGCAAGGCGTGACATTTTGTTCGCGCGTGTTTCATTACGCCTCCACTGTAACTGATTCAAAATGTCAACAATTCTACTCTTCGCCGTTTTTGGGGGGAATTTGGGGGGAACTTCGGCTTGTTGAGGAGATAAAACAAGTGATCATACACACACATACACATGTGGGAGCGCACACATACACACACACACACACACACACACACACACACGATTGGAAGATCCACTACACTCACACACACACTACAGCTTTCATCTGTCTGAGAGTGGATCAGATGAAAACACCACACTACACTACACAAACATTTGGGACAAATTAACAGAAGAACAGCCCTTTCCACCTTCTCAGTCAGCTGTGTGGTTCGGAGGATCCCACAGAACATATTTATGCACTTTTGATGAAGACCTTTTAACAAATTATTGATGAAGATAAATGTCCCTGCTACCAACCGTGCTCATATTTGGAAATGAGTGTGTGTGTGTGTGTGTGTGTGTGTGTGTGTGTGTGTGTGTGTGTGTGTGTGTGTGTGTGTGTGTGTGTGTGTGGTTGACAGTCTGACAGTATAATTTTTAGATTTATGTCTACATGTCAAAAAATGTAGACATGAATGACACAACTAAAGATAAAAACAGGAAGTAGAACTAGCCAAATACATCTAAAAGGAAGAAGAAAAATAAAGCTTAAATCTGGTAATAAAAATGTTACGGGTGTGTTGTATACTCTTGCTGACAGAGAATGACAGCCTTGTAAAAGCCGGATGAAAATGCCTTCTTCTAATACTGGTCTTATCGTCACAGCGTTCCTCCGCGGTTTTGAAGATGTGATGCAGAAGCCATT
The DNA here is from genome assembly GCA_026745465.1 of Lota lota. NCBI lineage: Eukaryota > Metazoa > Chordata > Actinopteri > Gadiformes > Lotidae > Lota > Lota lota. Next base: position 4,543,659 of record JACYXH010000416.1, on the reverse strand, counting down.
AGTGACCTTTAGAGTTAGTGGTGGATGATTGGATGCACGCAAGTCTGCGGGATACTCAAAACACATCACTATAATAGCTTCAAAATTAGCTTCAGAAAGACTTAGAAGGCCCCATAAAAAAACGACTCTCCCAAAGTAGTACAGGAGGGTTTGTTGTTTTCATTTCTTAGCAACAGGAAATATAGGTTTGTCACAACAAGGACAAAATAGTCTTTAAAAGGTTTGAGAGAAGGACAGAGAGAGGGAGAGACAGAGAGAGAGAGCGAGAGAGACAGCGAGAAAGAGAGAGACAGAGAGAGAGAGAAAGAGAGCGAGAGAGCGAGCGAGAGACAGAGATAGAGAGAGACAGCGAGAGAGAGAGAGAGAGAGGAAAAGAGGGAGGTTGTATTCTCCAACTCACCCAGAGATCAGGCTTTATGATACAGTGGATCTGTAATAAAAGTACAAATAAAAAAAGTATAGTGGAGGCTAAGAACACGAGTTTAATACCTGCCCCGACCCCGATTCCCCTTTCAGGATCCGTGTTTTCCATCCAAATGGAAAGACCCAGAATGGTCTGCTATGGATCTCCACAGGGGGAATGCTGGGTAATCAAAGGACAGAGGGGCGATGAGTCATGATCCACCCAAAAGTCTAATGGAAAAGGCCTAGCGTTCTGCCGACTAATCCCCTCAACTCGACAACATTTATTTTACCCTCGCTTCCGGCTCTGCAACTCTGTGCTCATCAGGCTTTGAAAACACCCACGAAAGAGACAAAAATTACATCATTGCAGACTCTTGCACTGTTATTGATGTTAGAGGGATAGGGTGGTGGGTGTGGGGGTGGGCGGGGGAAGTTAGAAACAACTCCTAGACATAGCCGATTGTGGAATGCTAAGATTGGGATCCTGGCATCTCATCACCTCGTCCGGCTAGCCTGCTGGGTGAGTGAGAGACAGAGAGAGACAAGAGAGACAGAATGTGTACATGCGTGCAAGGGTGTTACACACATCCTGTCGGCCTACGTGATTGATTACAGAAAACAAAACCGAAAACCCCGACAAACTATTAGTTTGCAATTAGTTTGACCCTCTATAACTCAACGCCATGGACCTCGTCCGCGGACCGCCCGAGACTCAAGCTGTAACACACGTAGAAACAGGTTCCATCCGTCGTGGACCCGGGGAATAAGGAGATTGCAGCTAGACAATGGGAGCCATCCACCCCCCCCCCCCCCCCGGTAGCCAGAAAGCGCTCGGACTAGCGGGGGACGTGTTCTGATAAAGACTGTCAGCAGCACGCATTACTAAGTGTGAGAAGCTGACGTTGCTCTCGCTCGCTATCTCTCTCGCTCTCTCGCTCTCTCTATCACGGCAAGCAAGCCAGAAGTGCAGTGGGCTATTCGTGGAGTGCTAATGATACACCCACACAACCCCCCACACACCTACCCACACACACGCACACACACACACAGAAGCACGCTGCATAGAGAAGCAGAAGGTGCTAATCAGACCGACTCGAGGTGGTAATATGGAGAAAGAAAGTGAGCTCTGTGAAAAAGAGAGACATGAATAGAGTGTGAGCTCTTTGTGCATGTGTGTGCGTGTGTGAGCGGTTTGTGTGTGTGCGCGTGTGTGTGTGTGAGCAGTGTGTGTGAGGTGATGCGTGACAACTTTGCAGGCAACTTTGATAAATCTATTAAACTTTGTGCTTTGCACAACCATGGTGCGCACACACACACACACACACACACACACACACACACACACACATACATTCGCGCCACAACCTTACCTCAGCCTAATTTATTTTTAAAAAGGTGGAGTGAGTGAATTAAATCAGTTTGGAGTGTGTTACTTTCATGACTCATTTCAGCGCTCAGTCACCATCTGCCTTTCAACAAATGCAAAAATAAAGCCCGACATGCAGATCATTCATTTACACATCTATGGCGCGGGCTGCGGTGCGTGACGGTACACGCTGTGCCGGCTACAACAAAAGCAGGGTGAAATCGGCCAGGGCCAAGGGCGTAGAGAGTATTTGCTGGAGGGGACATCAATAATATCACCAGAGTTTATCAAATGTTCTGCTTTAACAGACACACAGGCATTCATAGTAGCATAAAATGTATATGAATGAATCACTTTTGGGCCATCGCTATACATATTTACCTATTTTACAGAGTCACACATCACAGCACCATTTGTCCTCTGAAAATAGTCATAGATGTAGAACGTGTCTATCATATATGCAACGGTTAAAACCCCTGAGCAGGATACATAGGGGGGACATAAACAAAACCTTTATTAAGTATATCTTTTCAATTACATAATTTATTTCAAAATAATTGATATGAAGACAACTTCATGTTTTTCAGATGTTGGAGAGGATGAGCGGTCCCTCCACCCCCCCCCCCCCCCCCCCCCCCGGGATCTGCGCCCATGGGCAAGGGCTGTGTATTGGGCGGTTACTCAGAGGCAACTCCATAATGCAGCCTTACAACCCAGTGATATTTAAAGTGGCAGCCCAGTGCGGATGCAGGGAGATTCATTATGAGGGCGGAAAGAGAGGAAACACCCTGAGCTTCGAACGTGCGCGTTGCAGAACTCAATTTCCACCCGCTGATATCCGCACAGGGGAAAAGGTCAGTGGATGAAAACAATTGCAGAACACGTCACCTGGCGCGGATCAGGTGAAGTGGAGAAAATTGGCCTTTAGAAATAACGGGTCGGGAGGGCACGGAAGAGAGAGAGAGAGAGAGAGAGAGAGAGAGAGAGAGAGAGAGAGAGAGAGAGATGCAAAAACTGTGGTCACACATATATTTTTTGGAGTCTATTATTTTTTGATATATATACACATACACAAACACACACACATACACACACAGAGGTGGGGAGATATAGAGAGAAAGAGACCCAACCAGGGGAGGTCAGCTGGAGAGACCAAGATAGAGGAAACGTGGCGAGCAAATGGCAGACAGGATTCACACCCCACTGGTGTCCAGGAGATGCGGTTACCGGCCCAGTGTGACTTAGTTCCACCACACTGACCCTGTTTGGCTCTTTACAACACAGACACTGTACTGTGGTCCAGAGAAGGTGGAGATTTCAAATCATCTGTGGCGGTTGAGAGTAGGGAGGTTTGAAGGCAGCCATAGGGAAGAGGAGAGACGGGGGGGGGGGGGGGGGGGGGGCATGTATAAGTATCACAATACTAGCATTTTCACTGGCAGTTTTACATTTATTATATATGCATTAGCAGATTGCAAGACTGAGTCTGGCTCTGTGCGTCATACGTCTCCCCCGGCGTAAATTCTGTTTATTTATGCCGTCATATTAACAAACCGTGAAGGGAAGCGGTGATCTGGGCGCACTGCTGCCAGTCAGCATGACATAAATGGGCCTATGTTCCCGTGGTCCTACGTTCACAGGGTCCTATGTTTAGGCCTATTATATTGAGAGCCGTACAGCAGTGGTGGGGAAGAGAAAACCCATCTGAAGAGTTCCTGCAAAAGCCCATGTCATATTAGGTGAATACAGAGCTTGAGAACATAGGATCCTGGGAACATAGGGCCTTTTTCATGTTTCCATTATGTGCATATACATCTGGGGAGCATAGGACTCTGTCATGGTCCCATTATGTGCCATATAATTCTGGGGAACATAGGACCCTGGGAACATAGGACCCTTAATCATGTTCCCATTATGTGCCATATAAGTCTGGGGAACATAAGACCCTGGGAACATAGGAGTCTTTGTCAATTAGTGAGTTGCTTCTCCTCTTGCAGTAATTGCTTGCTTGCTCAGTGGGAAACTACAACAGAGTTTTGGTTGTGAGGTTACGCTGAGAAGCACATTGCTTATAAACAGCCAAGCTGCACAGTGAGCACACACTGGGTGGATGAGTTCAAGCTTGTCCATTGTGTTAAAAAGTACAAAGGACAGCCACCTCTGGCCCCACCCTCATCTTTACGGTCCTCTACTGGCAAGAAACGATCTCACTCTTTCAAGGGGAACACAAATCAATGTCAACTCATGTAAAGTTAATTGACAACCGTTCGTAATGAGGTCGACTCACGTCATCTGTGGGTCGTAGGTGTACCTGCGACAGGGACATCCTCTTAAGATGATGAATAAAATTAATAATACCAAGACCTTGGGAGGTGGACTTTCTCATTTGAAGGGTTGAACACAGCTTGATGGGAGGAAGGGGAAAGGAAGGGCAATGCACTGCTAAAGCAAGGTGAAATGGAAAAACCTTTACAACAACCTCATTATGTTGAACATTGACATTGAGGATAGCCCCTTCCCACAGTAGGATCACACAGGTGCAGGTCAAAACATTCATAATCGGTCCATTTGATTTAAAAGATAATTTAAAACAAAATGCAAGAGAGATTATACAGAAAGGAAATATTTGTCCAACAGTCAATTTAAGCAGCTGTATGGCAATATGTTTCCTGTTTAGCTGTGACAAAATAAATATGGAGTCTTTGGCATCAGGGATATTTAAATGTATATTTGACAACACTTCACAAAGTGAGATGTGATGTGAATGATGTCTGTCTGTCTGTCTGTATATGGAAAGCCAAGGAAAAGTTTTTCGTCCTTCTTTTATTTTTCACCTTTATTTAACCAGGCCAAGTCATTAAGAACAAATTCTTATTTACAATGGCGCCCTGGCAAAAGGAAGGTGAGGGGGTAAGGGATAAAAATGTGTCAAGTTAAAAGGCAGCAGCACACGTCAAAACATTCCCAACCCACCCACTACTTACATACAATCCCAATAAGTATGACATAAATAGCATTGAGTCTAGCACACAGCATCATGCAGGTAACCAACAAACAGCAGCATCAGGCGACACAACAGCAGAACAAACAGGCAGGCAAGACTAACAGGCAGGCTACACAGCAGCAGCAAGATAGCAAGATCATGAATGAGAGAACAGGAAGCGGCAGACAGACAAAATGATAGGGAATATGAGTGGGTCGGGAAACAGCTGCATGTATCAGTGAAAATGTATATAATAAGATTATACATTGTCTGGATTGTACCATTCTCTGGCTGCATCAGACCGGAATGACGAAAGGCAGAGTACGGTATTGGTTTTGGCCACTTTCAACAGAAAAAGGTGTGCAGAACGGGTAGGCAGTGTAGGCAGCAGATGTAGTTTGCAACAAGTGACACAGATGGGGAGGGTGTGTGCGTGTGTGTATGTATGTGAGATGCCTTTCCAAGACTTGTGACCATAGCGTGTACGGTGGCTGTTCTTTTAAAAGGTTTAATATTTGTAGAAACAATTCACTCAGCTTTCATTGCACGATCGGATAAAGCTGAGATATAAGTTGGAAAAAAAATCAGCAATGACGTCATTGACAGCAGCAAAGGAATAATCTTTTTGTCACAAAAACCTCAGCTGCTGAGGTGTGCAAATGACACAAATCTGTCCGCAATGTTCTCTCCTATTGAATGTTTGCCGGAGACTCCCCGGGGAAGTTCAGCGGGAGAAGCAGATGGGAACACACGCTTGTGTCCATTGTGCAGGTGAATGGCAGTTGCTCTTAAGCCTGACCACGAACACTAATCCAACTCCTCCATTACCACCTGGCAGACGGCCCATCAAATCGGCAACACCCAATGGGAAAATGTAATGGCCTGGTGTAAAAAGGTGGCGATACAACGGCTATCTTTAATAAAACAAAAGGGACAGACGAAGGCCATTTAGACAAAGAATAAAAGGGTCATGAGGTGGATTATGAGCAAGTGTAAGGTTACCCCGGCGTATTTAATCCCCGACCTGACAAAAGTGATTAAGGATTGCCGCTGACACTGAGCGAGTCTTAGTGGGAGGGCAAGACAAAGGAAGAAGGGTCATCAAAAATAAAAACATTCATTCGATGATCTCGTAAAACACAAAACGCACATCGGAAACTCTGCAACCGTTCATCTGTGTTTAGCGGTTGGGGAATGGGTGAAGGAAAGAGGGGTGGAGGAGGGAATTCAGGCTTGCTCCTCAACCCTGGAATTCATCCTCATTAAATCCGGTCATGGCTATGCCTAATCACCTGCCTGCGATCTGTTGTTACCCCCCCCCCCCCCAGACAGTTGTATAAATCTACGCCAATCTAACAGTGTGTGACCGTTAACCCCACCCTCCCCCTCCCCGGCCCGCACCCCATACCCCAAACCCAACCAATGGTGGGCTCAGCAGATAGAGCGTGAAAAACAACTAAAATGCTCACGTTTCGGTGCTTGACCTAATGATCCGCTCCCTGTGGAGATCCCCCATGGAGGATAGTTGTACCTGTGGGGGCTGGGGGTTAAGTACGCCACAGAATGGGCGTACTTAATGGGCGTACCCCCCCACCCCCACCCCCCCCACACCGTGCACATGGTCCCTGTAAGCCGTGCGTGTACCCAGCAGCAACTTAAAGCCCTCGCAATCCAGTCCGGAAACACCCACACACTCACATATATACACACACACACACACACACACAAACAGACACGCACACACAGGGCTTTGCTATTTTGTTGCCGAGAAGACAATCAAGCTGCACATGCCACTCTCGTGAGTGCACCAAGAAGTGCGAGGAAGGTGAGAATGCAGTGGAAGGCGCGGGGGAGGGGATCCATGAGCACAACCGCCATTACTCCGCAGAACGACAGCCGAGGAGAATAGAGGTGAGGGGTTTGGTGCGAGGTTCAACTTCAGCCTTTTGTCTGTTCCAGGGACTGTGAGTGAGTGAGTGAGTGAGTGAGTGAGTGAGTGAGAGAGAGAGCGTGTCTGTATCAGCTCAGACCTTTTTTATCAAAATGCTGACACTAGCCACCCGAAAGCCTGTGTGAGTGAGTGAGTGAGTGAGTGAGTGAGTGAGTGAGTGAGTGAGTGTGTGCGCGTGAGTAAGTGCATGCGTGTGTGTTTCATAACGCCGCGCAACATGACTGGACCAGAAGAACGCTGTGATATGGTAGCAGATTTGATATTTCACTATTTCCTATTATCACCTCACTGCTGAGATGGCAGAAAATACCTTTCAGGGGCGGGCGACAGCACTAGCATAACAATTACTTTACAGGTAATTAACTACAGCGGCACATGCTGTGGCCGACCATCATCTCGCAGAAATTGGAGTCTGATTAGTCCACAACGAACACGATCCAATGGCAAGCAGGGAGCACGTGACAAGTTGAGGGATCTCCATTGTTGTTCCCTCTAATCCCTGTTGTAATGCTGGTCATTGATTCCTTCAGAGCCTTTTGTTTAAACCTCCACAAGCTCATTGGCCGGTCGAGTGGTTTGTCCATTTATCAAAATATATGCTAATGAGGCTATTTCATGGTGAGTACAAATAAAGTGGGTGTCAGCGGGAAGTTCATGTTGAGATAAAATGACAAATCATATACATTGGACTGGTATTGTTTAGTATCAAATTTTAACAGTGCAGATTCTCTCTCTCTCTCACACACACACACACACACACACACACACACACACACACACACACACACACACACACACACACACACACACACACACACACACACACACACACACACACACACACACACACACACACACACACACACACACACACACAGAATGAGCAGAGGGCTGTTAGTGGCAGGTGTGTGTGTGAGGACTTGATTAGGATTATTATATTGATAATGATCAATTTATTTCGAAGCTCAATTAACCCCACAGTCCCACTTTTCAATTTATTATGTATATTTGTAAGGCATAATTAAAAGCTAAATTAAGAAGCTTTAAAGACATTTAGACATTTGTCCATCACAGCACATCACCATACCTTCAGAACCTGGCCAGTGCTCCCTAAGCTGTGTTTGGTGCTACTGTTGCACAGAAGACATGTTCAGTCACCATGGTTCAAATGGCCTACGAACTGCTGAATCTGTTGCCGTTTCCCATTCATTCCACGTTCGTACCGCACTGAAGCGTATCTTTCTTTCCTAAAGAAAGCAAGCAGATGCACAATCGGCGTGCCTTGGCGCGTGTGGCGTACCCCGTACTTACAAAGCAGACACCTGGTGGGAGATGAAATTGTTGGCTCAAGACAAAAACGCAGCGACAATTGCCTGTCTGAGAGGAAAGTGCTGCATATCACAACTTGTTGTTGTGAGCATTTGAATGACGACCCCAATAGCATTAACAAAGGTGGGACGGGTGTAGGACTAGCAGCCAAAAAGTACTAGGATTGATCCCCCATGTCAACAGCCTACATGTAGGCATCACTGAGCAAGATTCTCGGATAAGAAAATAGTACTGCAAAGCATCAATATAATAATTGGAAACTGCTTAGCATTCCAAACATTGAACATCGACCACAGAATATGATCTCCCGACATAGAGCATTGTGTTGGGCATTTCTAACTACATCTGCAATAACTTCATGTCATGATTGTGCTTCCTGGACAGAATAACACTGAGCTCTGAACCAGTAGACCGTAGAGGAATAACATACACCTACTGATATGACTGGCTCTACACGTAGGAGTTGGTGGGGACGAGATGTGTGCTAGCAGGATTGAACGTAGGCTGTATGTTTTATCATGCGTTTTTTTGTTGTAAGACAACTGTCTAGGGAAAAAGACAGAGAGCGAGAGATGGAGCTACAGGTCAAATGTGGCTTGGAGGGCATTCAGTTTAGGCAAATAATAAATAACATGCACTGGTGTGTTCTGGTGTCAGATAAAGCAAAGAAAAGAGAAAGGACCGCCATGACAGGAGACTTGAATTAATGCGTTGTGTGAGGCCTATATTACATTGTGGGTAAAACTTATTTTATGGAGGCCAGAGTATCTTTGAATCATTTATACGATGTTCAGAGGCGACAGATACAAATAACAGATCATAATTACATGCTTTGTGGGGGCATTTATTATAATTGAAGCATATACAGGTATGGTTGCCTAGTAGCCAACGAGTGGGAAGAGGGGTGGGCCAGAGGTGGATTAATTATTAATTATTAAAGTGCCTCTATATTTATATGAGAGAAAAAACTCTAGAAAACAAATTTATTTTAATATTTCCGAACCAATTATTCAGTTGATGTTCAGCTGTTGAAAATAAAAGTGATTTTTAATCCCTTGTAAAGTGATTCGCTAAACACTTCATTTACATATTTAATTAGATAAGAGTAAATAGAGTAAAATTGCAACAATTATTGATGAGAGAAATAGCATTGGGATGAGATGGTACTACTCACTGTGCTTCTCAGGCTGTGCTGAAGTGGGGAAGCAAGGAGGAGGAGGAGAAGGAAGATGCTGAGCCCATGGAGGCTGCTCCTCTGGGAGCTAGCTGTGAAGTTACCCTACCATGTCATCACAGGTAGGTCCTACTTCAACACCCCAACACTTATGCAAGAAACCGTCCGGGTGGCTCAAAGGAGATGGGACCGTACCATGTTGCTTATCCTGCCCAACTCCACCTGTGTGTTGGAAAAACCTTTTTTGAATTCCACTATGATTGAAACCTCGACTGGTTATAAATGATCAGGAAATGGAAAGCAACATTTGAAGTTGTGTGTTCGCCATCGCAACCAATGCTGAATAGCCTTGGCCGTTTAGCCCAGGAAATCATGCATGTCATGTCACACTATGTTATGGCAGGTCATGGTCCGGTAATCTATGATGTCATGGCTGGCCACCGCCTTGTCATCTATAATGTCATGTATGTTACGTATGACCTGAGCGGTTTATCTCCCAGCCAGCCTTTGTCTGGGAGGGTCAGACATCTTCGCCACGGTGCGGGAGAACAGCCCTATGGGACAGTTCATCGCTAACCTCAGCATCAGCGGGGACCCCGGGCCCAACACTATTCGCCTGTGCCTCAGTGGGAAGAACGCAGACTGGCTGTTCCTAGATGGCAGGGCCATCCGCTTGAACTCCTCGCTCTCAAGGGTGTTGGATCGAGAAGTAAGGGGCCTTCTTCCTTGTTTGGCGCGTAAACCCAAATCTCAATAGGCAAGGTTGCTCCTTGACATTTGATTTAAAGACCAATCTTCTTGTGTTCCCAAGGTTCAAGGAGCGATCCTCTTGGCCGAATTGATATGTTATGAAGACAACGTTATGCAGGTGTGCATTGTAAACAGCCTTCAAGGTTCAACCAATACACATTTAAAATGTTTTTCCTTGTGTAATGAAAGCAAATGCTTTCAAATAATTGTATTAAAGACCTACATGTATTTATTTCCAGAGTTATTACAGGGTCATAGTGGAGATACTGAATGAAAATGACAACACACCGCAATTTGTGGAAAAGACAATACAACCGCTGTTCATCAGTGAGGTATGCGGTTAAGGTCGGCAACGGTAGGCCCTTGCGTGCTATAAATATCTTGACTTTCAAGGTGTTCCACCGCCTCGTCTGAGGCCTGTATATGCTATCGCTGGTTATAATGCTAGTGTCATGTGCACAACAATTTACATAATAATATGCATTTATGATTTCTCTCTAGCTTGCAGCGGTGAACTCTGTGGTCTTCACCGTCAAGGCAACTGATGCAGACGAGGATATACTACTCTATATCATCGATAAAGCTTCGGTATGCTTTAACTTAAACACATCAAACAAACACCTCACAGCAACAAAAACATTTAACTAATTGACTAATTTGACATCGCAAAAGATACTGCAATTATGGTAGTTCCTGTGGTATGTTTTTTAGTTTCTCTTTAACCTCATATCTTTGAGTAAAATTATGTTTGTTGTTCGCTGTCAGGGCACAAAAAGGCCACAAGCCAAATTAAACATCAACGTTTTAATTCCACTTGTGTCTCGACCGATCATATGATTCATGTTACTGGTCTGATTAGCATAACCCAGGGATATATGCTGATGACCAATACTAAGTATGAATGCCATGTCCCCCAACTGTAGCCGGACGCCAGCTTCTTCAGGATAGATATGCCCAACAGCGGAAATGTGCTGCTGGACAAGCCACTGGACTATGAGAGCAAAACACATCTCCAGTTGGTTATCTACGTTGTGGTAATGCATGCTAATCCGACATTAATTAACTCAACAGGCTGGCTTTGAGGCCACTGGACAATAATCAAGCCGTTTTACAGTACCTCAAACCTCCTAGCCTGCTAATACTGTTTAACAGCTACCCACAATATAGGTACAAAAAACAACAAGTGCAGTGCAAATATGAATCGTTCAGAGACGAGAGAACACTATAAAATATGCTGGTATCCCTCCACCGAGAAGAGTTTTTTCTGACTGCTGCTCTGACTTCCTGGTATGTGCTTCAGGAAATGAACACCAGAGACAAGTACAACACGACCGCCACTTTGACTGTCCACATTAAGGACGGGGATGACCAGTATCCACTGTTCCTTCCGTGCAACCCGGCCCCTGCAAACATCAGCCTCCCTGTCTGCACCAACCCAATCTACATGGCGAACATCACAGAAGCAGATCAGGTGAGACCATCTCTACTCCAGCTTGGTGGACTCTAAACTGAAGTTAAAGCCCTGAAGGACTGGAATGTCCATGGTTTTGAAACTGTAATTCCTTTCAGGACATGGTTCTGGGGTTTTCCCCTGGTCCGATTCATGCGGTGGACGGGGACAGAGGCCTTAAGACTCAGCTCACATTCACACTCCTTTCAGGTAGAATCCTAACTGTTACACTGTTTTCTGTTTTAAACTATATGGTTGGAAACTGTGCTTTTTTACTACAGGTGTTAAAAGCCCAAAATTGATCCAAAGAAATTGCCTACAGTTAGTCAGATGCAGGATAGTCTAGCGGCAAGGGTTTTCGACTCCCAGTCAGTTATGAATCAGGATGAACTACATTGTCCTTAGCCTATCTGCAAGCATCACTGAGGTTAAGCAAGATGCTTAACCTCCACCTCCTACTTGATGACTTCACCCTGTATTCACTCTATATATAACTCTTACGATACTCGCTTTGGATAAAAGCATCTTGTAGAGGAATAACCAGATCTTGCATTACCATATCATATTGTACATTATATTCGCTTACACAACTACCTTTACTGATAGCTACATACACATATTTTATTACAGTTGATCTAAAAAGACACTCTTCAACACTGAACAAGACGAACACCCCTGGGCTCCAAGGCCTCGGGCTAGCAGATAGGTCTCACAGACAGTTAGCATAAACAGTATCATATTATAGTCACACCCTTTCAGCCCATGACATCCCTGTTCATTATGTTTTTCATATACATCTCCTCCTGTCTGAGTTCCTCATAGAACCACAGAATGCTTAGCTCTATGTACTGTATGTATTGTTCATTCTGGGTCTGCGTTTGCATTTCGCATCTTCTTAAATCCTTAAAAATCCTCGACACATCTTCTAAGTGACGTATACACAAGTACTCTCAAGCTATAAAATAACACATTTTCATTCACCAAGGCCACATGCTCTCACTCCCCAGGTGCAGACAACGGCAGATTTGCAATCGACAACGAGACGGGAGAGGTCAAGTTGACAAGACGTGTGAATAATAAATATCAAACACCAATATTCAGACTTCGCATTATGGTATACCTGCAAAGGTCTACTGATTTATTTACATGTCAGTCATGACTCAAGCTTCACAGGGAATTGAGCAACACATGTATGATCACACTTGCTATTACCACAGGCCTCCCAACTGAACGACCCCAGGAAGTACAGTGTGGCGACAGCACTGGTGAGAGTGCTGGCAGAGAACAGCTTCCCTCCGACCTTGAACAGAACGACCTATAAAGGCTTCGTCATCCAGAGTGACAGCCTAGCCACTATCGTCTCCTCCTATGGGAACCAAGTCCTCCTTGTTCTGGCCACCGACATGGACTTCGCCAATGTAAGTCATGGTCAAACATTCTAGATGGGTTTTATCCTTTAAACACTGCTCATTTCAAATTATAAAGGGATGGCTGCAGGGACAAAAAGCATGTTCATTTTTCAATCTATGTCTCCAGCACCAATGCATTTGAGAGGAAAAGCACTTTTCTTTGACTACACTACCATCTTTCTTATAGGGACTTAATCCGAATATAGTGTACGCGCTCCATCCCCTGTCTGCAAGTGAAGGACTGTTCTATATTACCCGGGAGGGGATTGTGATTGCGAGGACTGAACGCCTTAAAGCCTTTGACAGGCACATTCTGGAGGTATCCCCAACATAAACAAGATACACTTCTGCTACAAACAGTATATTAGTCGTATTTGTACTAGACAATAACTGCTGCTACTATGTCCTGATCCTGAAGGTGGTTGCTAGGGATAAGGAATCAGGAGAACGGGTCACAGCTTCCCTGGACATTGAGGTTCTGCAGAGGGGCCAATCAGGTATGCTCCATAACACAAAAGGGTGATAGAGCCATCTCACATACACAGAGAAAATACCTAAACACAGAGAGCACTTTGCAGTGCTACAAAAGCCCATGGACAAGCCACAACAAACCAAAGCGAATCACAATGAGTTAATCCCTTTTGAGAAGGTCAATAGCCTGCATCTGTGTTGCATGGTCCCTGAATGCTAAGCTATAGGGCACCTGTAGGTCACCTGTACGAGTTTGGATGGTAATCAATGGGTAATCTTCCTCTAGAGGAACATTCATAGGCCCTTAGGAGATAAAGCCCATTAGCCCCAGATCCTTTCCCTGCTCACTACTACACGCTTGAGCCAATACAACAACCTATACAGACATATCATATTTTTGGATGAGGGCGTTTCAAAGGTGTGGAAAAGTCTAGTAGCTCATGGCCCAACTGCAATTAGGGAATAAACCGATGAGTTTAGCTATTAAATGGCACAGTAGAGTGTGTACAGAAAAGTACAAAGGCTGTGTGAAATTCAAAATCAGAATTTTCAGATTAATACCAATATTTCAACAAAATAAGTCATTGTGCCATCGGTGAAATCAACATAGGAACTATACATGTCACAGCATCATTACTTTGAGTAGACTGCTTGGATTTTGAATGAGGTGCAATCGTTTCAGCAGGAACATAGCTTCCAGCTTGAATAAGCAATCGGCTAATGCAAAGCTATGGATGGCTTCAATAGACCTTGACAGCCACTGTCCATATATTAAATTGGAAACATGGTTGTGGCATTTGAGCTAGCAACAGACCCATGGGACTCAATTCAAACAAAATGGTATTGAAACAGTTACAGCAAAACAAACAACACTGTTCATTATCAGGCCAAATTAGCCACAAAATGACAGAAAACCACGTGATTTTTCTTAAGCTCTCTACCATTGCAGTCCCCAGGGGTCAGTTCCAGGAAGAGCCTCTGTTTGGGGATGTGGACACAAGGCTGGCAGGGGCTATTGCAGCCATCCTCTTGGTGCTGTTTGTGACAGCCGTATTTCTAACGGTTCACATGGTCAGGAGAAGGAGAGACAAACAGAACCCAGTGGACCAAGGAGCCCTTACGCTAGGGAAGCATCCAAATGTGGTAAGGGTTCGAGTGGTCCCGATCCTTAACATCCCCCTCATCCACATATACACACACACACACACACACACACATATACACACAAACCGTGTTGTCGATAGTAATGGTTGATCCACTGAAGGCTGACGCTGATGCATCTTAATGCTTACTGTAGAAGCAAAAGCTACTCCTTTCTTCCCTCTTCATCTTTGTTTCTCTCTATTCCCTACACCTTTATGTCACTAATGCTGCTTTTCTAGAGCTTAATACGCTTTAAAAGGGTGAGTTCTGCTTTTGCAGTGTGTGTTGGTGTTGTGCACGTGACTATGTGTACATCAGTACTTACAGTACTTCAGGTGTACTACCCCTTGTTGTGGTCTGTGACAATAGTGTTGTGGTAGTTTTGTAAGCTAATAACAAGCTGATGCTCATAGAATAGCATGGTGAATATAATAGATCCAGAAGCTTATTTTACAAAACAGAAATCTTCCTGTCACTCAAACTGAAATCCGTATAAACCCATACAGGTCCTCAGTGTGACACAGCCAAACAAACCACAATCAACCTAGTGACCGTCTAATGTGGTTCCAAGCGCTGCCGTAATCACATTCTCGTTTTTCGCTCTATGATTGTCAGGTGAACCCGAGTCAAGCTGCACACTCAACTGCCGACATATCCTTCACGGCTGTATCGCTCTCCATGGAACAAGGTGAGCACTCCCGCTCCGAAAGCCTCCGCGGCAGGCCGGGGGTCTACACCAGGAAGAAGTCGCTACTGCCTCATCCTTTGGTGCACCGCCCCGAAGACCAAGAAGACAGCTCCGGGACCCCGAGCGACCATCCTCTCATGTCGGGGGCATTCCAAACAAAGTCCCGAGGCTGTACAGCTTCATCATCATCAACATCTTCATCAGCTGCCCCGTCCAAAGGCCGTAGGGCCGATGAGGTCACATTGAAGCACGTCAGCAAGACATTGAGGAAAGTTCAAGAGGAAGAAGATGCGCCGTGGTCCCTCGACACCATTCCGAAAGACCCTCACTCAGCGGTGTGGCGGATTGAGGGGAAGCCAACAACGGATGAGTTTCAGACAGACTATCACAGAGCTGGTCACGGGAAACCATACATATTCATGCCTATGGAGGAGGCCGCAACCGGGAGCAAACCCACAGTGGAGGACGCCTTGGAACAGGACATTGAGAACCCTTACAGGTCGAGGCACGCCGTGATCTGTGTCTCTGACCACGAGGATGATGAGGAGGACACCGGCGCAGACAATTAGACAAGATGATGGACTCTGTAGAAGTAGCCGAGGAAACCGGACAACGAGGGGGGAGAACATGTCTGAGAGTTCAGAATAACACAGACAGATCCATTAAATAACTTAGCCTTCAAAACAAACCACTTCAGGGGGAGATAGGAATGAGCTGGAGGCTCTGGTTTGAACAAAACTCATTCAAAGTTTATACATACTAGAGAACTATCTCAAACTTGTACAGTCAAACTAATGCTGTTATATTAGGTTGATACTATAAACTTTTTCTTTTCAACGTGGTTTACTTTTGGCCTTGAAATGTTCTTGATTGTCATCAACTTGACTTCTTGGAGAATAAAAATAAAACAGCCTAGTTTGCCAATTTAGTGCAGTGACAATGATTTAGTTGGACGCAGACGCCTAACATAATGAGTATAATGACGTGCTGTGGAAAAATGCTCTTCAATTTACAGTTTTACAAAACATTGCTGGTTTCCTTTGTACAACATTGAGCATTTTGAGTCATCACTGACTCACTAGTTAAACGTCTTGCACAATGGAAAACAATGTCTCTCCTAACGTAACTACTGTATTAGCCACAGTCATCAATCACATTCTGAAAGGAACAACCTCCTCCAAATCAAACCTGTATCACCCTTGCTCCTATGGATTGAAATTAAAGATCTCACCTGTACTGTCTCGCTTTCATTTGGCTCTAGGTTCAAGCAGATGAACTGCTTCTCCAGCCTCAGACTCAGATAGACACCAGATAGATCCCAGCTTCTTACCAAATTAATGAAGTAAATCACCTCATATGAAAAGTTTGCAATGGGGTGGGGGGATTTCTATGTCATTGCCTTGATTGAATTAATCCTTCAGAAAGATGAGTGAGATGAGGTTTGAGTGCACAGCTTTGCTGCTCTGCTGCTGTCACTAGCCAGCCAGCCGTGGAGCTAGAACCCTGTATGTTAGCATGCATCACTTGTGCTGAGGAGAGGTTGGACAAGCAGAAGTTGTATTGTTTTGAATTACTAGAGTTGATCTAACCCTTTTCGTATTCCAATGTCTCAAATGCACTTGGCAGGAAGTGAGGGCTTGCTGCAGCCTATTCACGGAACTAGCCTATAACTAATTCCTAATGTGCCCGAACCAGTGTGTGTGTGTGTGTGTGTGTGTGTGTGTGTGTGTGTGTGTGTGTGTGTGTGTGTGTGTGTGTGTGTGTGTGTGTGTGTGTGTGTGTGTGTGTGTGTGTGCGTGCGTGCGTGCGTGCGTGCTTCAATGTTTAGTTAGGTATTACTCGTGAAGTGTTGCTGTCCCCAGCACAGTCTGCCATTATCTTAACCACACAAAACGTTTTGTAAACTGAACAATCACTCACGTAACACCTAGCCATTTCAAAATGTATAAACTTAACCATGCTTCATTGTTACCTAAACGTTTATGAAACATACATTTAGAGCTAAAAACAACAACCACAAACTTCATGCATATTTGAATGGTAATTTATGGATATAAGTTATATAAGTTGTCCGTTTGCCAATCATTCAAAATCATGCAGCTATAATCAACCGACCATGTCATTTATGTTGATTCACGTCCAAATGATGTTGTTGATGGTCGGAGGCGGAGCAGCATCACTGCTGCCGTTAGCCATTCCACATAACATTTTGATAGATAAACCGATATCATAATGGATTTCTTTAACTGTTTGAAAACAGTTCTTTAAGAGACTTTGTGTTTAATGTACGCCTTTTTCTACTACCATTAAGGCAGCAAATACTACAAATGCAAGTTATGAAAGCTACCTGTTAGCGTTGTCTTGCCAGAGTAGACGTCTCGTGCGCAGGTAAACAGCACCATCTGTTGACATGGGACCGGAAGGCCATCGGCGCGTGATGTTATGCGTGGCATACGATACAGCCGCGAAGACATTGACTAAAACAAGTAAAACACAGGGGTTTTATTTTGTCCAGTTGTGCTTACCGTTTGAATGTACATTTGGTTGAATGTTGGCATATTATACATTGTACCTGGAGAATATTATGGAGGTAGAGTTGTGCCTTTCTGTCAAGTGCAAAACGTTTTGCATTGCAAACAAAAATTATTATGAAAGCTAAAATTAGCTTTTAAGGTTCTAACAGACCAATTTTTTCAATCAAGTATTATATAATCGAGATCAAAACGTTATGCATTTCAATCAAAAATATTTCTATTTCAAACAAAAATAATTGCTTTAATTGCTTTAAAAGTTGAAATGCATTTGAACACAAAAACGCATACATTAGCATTGTATTTAATCATGTTACAATATATGAACTCATTGGAATGTTGTTTTATTGCAGGTGTTCTGAGCCAACTGGCTTCCGAGCTATCTGGTTCCCGAACGCGTGCATGTGACATGCGTGATAGCGTGTCAGCCCATTCGTCGCAATTCCACAAACGCACTATCTGTATTTTGTACGTTTCGTCTCATTGTCCTTGATATAAAAAGGCATGTCTTGCAGAGTACCACATTAAAGTAACGTACAACTCAAGTGATGATCTAAACTACTGTCTCTTTACTTATCAAAATATAATGTCATGAGCGGAATTCGATCACGCTCTCTGATACAATAGTATAATTACAAGGAATGTTGAGAGGTACTGCAAACACTGTTGTTTGAAATGTATGAAACTTGAACTTTATGTTTTGTTTGTGCTTCTTTCCTGTTAAAGTTATTTTTCTTTTTTTTCTCCACATTGAAGGAGACATAACTAGTAAGGTTATTGTGTACATTTTCAGCCAGGCATTGTGGTTCACAGTTATGTGCAATCGCTTTGTGTTCTTATGTTAAAAGAGATGTTACGAGAGTTAGCCAGTAGGTGGCACTCAGGTTCAAACATGAAGCAAGAGCGACTGACTGTGAACGTGTAAGAAGTTTATCACAGCATTGCAATAAAGAATTTATCAAACACATGGACTAGACTGGTCACATGCATATAAACAAGCCTAACGTTTTTTTTTTTGCCTACAATTCAATCAACAGTTAAGTTGATAATGGCCGCCTACTGTACATCATACAACCAACCTTAATCGTAACGATCGATTTTCTTTCAGCCTCCGCAATTGACACACGCCGTGTCAATGACGTGTTTACAATTAGAATCCACTCTACAAAGCGTGCAGTCAGCTGGATATATTGTTTGTGGTTTATGAACAAGGCTACACTGCCTCCCTCTGGGTGGTCCCAGAAACTACAAACCCACACCTCATCTTTGTTTAAATCATTGTCTACTCTGTAATTTATTATGTAGGCTACATTCAATAAAATACATAATACCAATCCAAAAATATTTTTATTTACAGATAGTTTTTTTTGTGCATACGGAGAAATGGAATAACCTAATTTAAAGACACCCCACCGCATTGATTTGGACTCGTCCCCACAATAACCTAGTTGGGTCGTCCAGAATAACCAGTGTTTATTTATTTATTTAAAGATGACTGCGAACACAAGATACAGGAGCCGCGTGCTCCGCTCAGGTAAGCGTAATCATAACTACATATTTTATTATGAATGGATATTACATGAACATTGAACCACAGTTTATTATGTGTATCGCAAGACAATGAGATTTTCTCCTCTCTTCTGGAACCTCTGGATGATGGGTGGTAACGTCTTTCGCCGACAAACACAATTGAAACGAACACCGGCTGGCGCGGGACTGTTCTCGTACAGATGATGTAGAGGTAAGAGTACAGAATGGTAGACTAGCAGGCAGCTGCAAAGAAACAAATAGGATACAACAATCTTGGGTGTGTATAGTCCAGCGCTATAAATAGATAGCCCACAATTAAAGACACTCGTTCTGATCATGATGGTATTTATAATGTGCATTTCAAGCAAGGCTTTGCTGCATGCTGCATGCATATAACCAATTACTTATTATTTGCCGCACTGCTACTGCAGACGCTATTAAAGTGGCCACATGTGCTTCTCTTGTTTTGGTTTCGTTTCACCGCTGGTGTCTTTGTTGTTGCAGATATCACACCAAGATACCCGCGCATCATCTCTGCTGTGCATATTGACATTCAAGGGAATGCCAGTTTCCGTTTCTAGTCCGGTTGTATTAATAAACCCAAACAATTGGCTTGACCTAATTATACGATTTAAATACTGTTAACTATATGTGCCAAGGGTAAATCATCAATCAATCTATTGTGTAATCAATTATTTTAGGCCTACTATATATAATTTAAAAAGCTTATCAGTAAACAACCAAACGCGAACACATCCAAAGTCTAATCTAATTCTGCTGCATCATCACCATCTCCTTACTCATCATCACCATAGCAACCTGATGGTACCCCCCCCCCCCCCCCCCCCCCAACCCCTACCATACACCCCCATATCAAGAACTTAAATGACTCAAACGTTTTCTCACATTTCGGATGCTATGTGGCAGTGAGCAGGCTGCACACAGTGATGCTATAACTTTGATGCAGTGCAGTCTGTCTGTCTGTCCAGCAGAGGGAGGGTGCAGGCAGTCAAGCAGACCAACCCTAGGCTACTTTCTCCTGTCTGTCTTTCTGTCTGACTGCTGCATCCAGTGTAAGGTTCCATGGCTAAGACCAGGTTTTAAAGCAGCTCTGATGCTTTCAGGAATCTGAGTTGTTTCAAGACATGATGTGGGAGGAAGGCTGGTTCCATGTAGTATATCTATATTATAGTTTCTACTGCTTTCTCTCTGCCTCCCACACATACATACCACACACAGGCCTTAGCTTGCTGTAAGTGTGTCACCATCAGCAAATAAAAGGATGTATTGACTTACATTTCCATTACATTTGGTGTGAATAATAACCCCCCCCCCCCCCCACACACACACACACACACAGACACACCCCTGGGGTCCGTGGGTGTCGTCCCCAGTTCATCATGAATGCATGACCCACTTCGGGCCCTGGATCCTCTTGTTCCTCCTATTCCTCCCCCTCCTCTTTCTCAACCCCCTCTGCCCTCTCCTCCTCTTCCTCCATCTTCTCCACCCCTCCACCTCCTCCTCCTTCTCCTCCACCTCCTCCTCATTCTCCTCCACCTCCTCCTCATTCTCCTCCACCTCCTCATCTCCTCCACCTCCTCCACCTCCTCCTGCTTCTCCACATCCTCCCTGGCAACCCCATCACGACTTACAGCTTCAATAAAGCATGAGAAGAAGAGGGACACACCCAGTGGCCTACTGACATGACTGCAGGAGTGTGTGTGTGTGTGTGTGTGTGTGTGTGTGTGTGTGAGTGTGTATCGTCGTACACAAAGTACTGGAAGGGTAAAAATAAGTGTTCAGTGGAGGATGGATGTTGATTGGTTGCTGAGGAGTACAGTGGTGCCAGCCCTGTGCTATACTCCTTTTAATGTGTGTATTTTGTGTTGTGTTCCAGGAAAAGGAGTATGTTGGTTTTGCAACATTGCCCAACCAAGTACACCGGAAGTCGGTGAAGAAAGGATTTGATTTCACCCTCCTGGTGGCCGGTGAGAGAGACCGCATGTTGAACAGACTCTAAACATGCAGGGCAGGAGGAACACCATATATTCATACGAGTGTTGTTGTGATTCAGGATCATTACTAGGAATATCAGTCTTCAACCACATATGTTGTGTGCATAGTTGAAAATGTGTAGAAACATAACGATATGTATGTATGTATGTATGTATGTATGTATGTATGTATGTATGTATGTATGTATGTATGTATGTATGTATGTATGTATGTATGTATGTATGTATGTGTGTGTGTATGTGTGTGTGTGTGTGTGTGTTACAGGGGAGTCTGGTCTGGGTAAATCCACGCTGGTTAACAGTCTGTTCCTCACTGACCTCCACAAGGACAGGAAGCTGCTGAACGCTGAAGGTGAGTCTCTGACCAATAACCCACATATATATCATGTCCATGTATATCATTGGTTATTAAAACAACTTATCCATTAGTTAAGGAAGGGACCCTTTAATCTCTATCTCTTGTTTATATAATGTTGCTCTTAAAGCAGTTGGCTTATTTGATGAATTTTATGTGATTGCATGATTCTTGCACTTTTTGAGCTGAAACATCTGGTTGAATGCACTTATTGTAAGTCACTTTGGACAAAAGGATAAACTAAATAAATGTAATCTGGGTGGACACTCCCACTTGTGATGTCACCACTGGATAGATTTTTAGATGTATTGTAAGGATTAAAATGGCTTCACCCTTTAAAGATGGAATGAAACAGCGTTAGTGCCTATTTAACATGATGCATTTCCAAGTTAAACAGGAAATCGGGCCATGCTAGGAATGTCTATTGATCCTTCTAGATTTGATTTGCAATAGTGGGAAACGTTTTCAGGTGGTTCCAGCAGTGATCAATTGTGAATCCTGGTTGGAAATGTCTCGGTGGCCTCGCTGTGTCTCACTCTGTGACACCACCGTCACAAAAAAACAACAAATCTGTTCTCAGAAGGAAATGACCTGACAGAGCAAAGATAAGAGATCCATATCTGGGCTTGATTGATCCTGTCTTGCAGAGCGCATCAGCCAGACGGTGGAGATCACCAAACACACGGTGGACATAGAGGAGAAGGGAGTCAAGTTGAAGCTCACCATCGTAGACACGCCCGGCTTTGGAGATGCAGTCAACAACACTGAGTGGTGTGTGTGTGTGTATGTGTGTCTGTTTGACATATGTGTGTGTGTGTGTGTGTGTGTGTATGTGTGAGTGTGTGTGTGTGTGTGTATGTGTGTGTAATTGTGTGTGCGTGGGTGATTTAAATATGAGATTAAATCGGTATATTATCTGGTTCAATACGATTACGGAGACACAAATAGTAGTAACATTTTACTAACAATTGTACCTTTTAACAATTTTAACATTGTACGATTAAACAATTGTAACATTGTATTCTCCCTGTCATTCCTAGCTGGAGGTCCATCGAGGGCTACATCGACCACCAGTTTGAGCAGTACTTCAGAGACGAGAGTGGACTCAACCGGAAGAACATCCAGGACAACCGAGTCCACTGCTGCCTCTACTTCATACCACCCTTTGGTCATGGGTAATACACCCTCACAGCCAGGATAGTCTGGTGGTCAGCCGAAAGGTTCAGGGTTCAAACCCTGATGTCCTGTAGACACGCATGAGCAAGACGCCTACCTTCCCTTCTCTTAATGACATGTAGCTGAACTCACTGGAAGTTGCTTTGGATAAACGTGTCTGCTAAATGACTTAATAGTAAATAGTAAATACTGTTTGCTACTTTTTTTATTTCCATAAATGAGTCAGTCATACTTAATAGGTCTGCAGCCTAACCTGTTAGCATTATTGAGCATTCACTGTGAGTCCCTTTGGATAAAAGCTTCTGATAAATGAATAAGCAGTCCATAGTAGGATAATACTTGACACCTTGGAGACCATAGAAGGAGCTAAACACACACGTGCTTAAGTGAACATCTGACCCTGCAGGCTCCGTCCGGTGGACATTGAGTTCATGAAGGCCCTGCAGGAGAAGGTGAACGTGGTTCCTCTCATCTCCAAGGCCGACTGCCTGACGCCCGGGGAAATCAAGAAACTCAAGGAGCGGGTAGGACAAAAGGACAAAATAGCATAAAGACTCACTCTGTCTGGTCCATAAGTGCAGCACTAATGCTAACACCAATCAGATATCAATGGTTTTTGCGATGGAGGATTAAAATAATTCGATTTTCATAATAAACACAAAAAAATGTCTTCCATCTTTTGATCCTGTGTGCTGCTTGTCCAGCTGAGAGAAGAGATAGACAAGTACGGGATCAAAATCTACCAGTTCCCTGACTGTGACTCGGACGAAGACGAGGAGTTCAAACAGAAAGACAAGGAGCTCAAGGTAACGAATCCACTGATCCCTGATTTAGTTACCGAACACACTCCTTAACCTGTTAAAACCCACGCCCCCGGCGATGAGAGTCATGTATGACAACACGGCTTTCCCTTTGCTGATCACAGCTTCAATTGCCTGTATTGTCATTCACTATAAGTCGCTTTGCAAAAAAAAAGAGGCAAGTCTGTAAAGCGTTAAAAACAGATAAACATGTATGTGTAAATAGGAGAGCACTCCGTTTGCGGTGATTGGCAGCAATGCCGTGGTGGAGGTGAAAGGTCAGAGAGTGAGAGGACGGCTTTACCCATGGGGCATCGTGGAGGGTACAACACACACTCTCACACACACACACACACACACATCTCTCTCCCACTCAAGACGAAGTGTTGAATAATCCATTTACCTTAATGTTACTTCCTGTGTGTTTGTGTCTCTGTATGTGTGTGTACATATATGTGTGTGTGTGTGTGTGTGGGTGTGTGTAGTGGAGAACCAGGCCCACTGTGACTTTGTGAAGCTGAGAACCATGCTGATCAGGACTCACATGAACGACCTGAAGGAGGTGACCTGTGACGTGCACTATGAGAACTACAGGGCCCAGTGCATCCAGACCATGACCAGGTGTGTGTGTGCACGTGTGTGCACGGGTGTTAGTAGCAAACTTATGTAGCAATGTCCATGCTACACACCACCTATGTGGCTTTTCTGGGTTCCTCCATAACCAAGGACGAAGTTTGTTTATTGTAAGGTTTGCAGACAACGACACATGAAGATGGTGCTCCATGTTGCCATGCAGGAGATCTTCCTGAGTGTGTGTGGTGATGGCTGGTTTAAAGGGATGATATTATGCCACCAGGTGTGTCCACCTAGATGTATGATGGATAGATATGCAACATTTGCTACAGTCCACTTGGTAGGCTGGTAGACTGATCTATCCATCACACATTTAGGTGGACACTCCCACTTGTGATGTCACAAAAACACAGGAAAATGCAAAATTTTTAACGGCTTGTAATGGCTAATCACACTCACACCTAGTGGCATAATATCACGCCTGATTCGGGCCAGGTGAGGCTGCTTAACCCAGCCATCATCCACACACACTCCACAACTTGGAAGTACACTTTTCTTTTAATGAAAATACAGAAAATGATGGAGTATGATATTCATAAGAATCTGAAACCGGCTCATTCGCCACCCATGATTTATTTTACACACTTGGAGGTTGACTCTGGTTTACCCTCTCCAATATACAGACACACAATATGAAAACGAAGTAATATTAAAGCCTCATGAAGTAATACATTTAAAGACGTGACAACGTGTGTGTTTGTGTACTGCAGCAAAGTGAATGCAGAAAACCGGGTCGAAAGCCCCATCCCTCTCTTCCCCATGGCCACACCGGACGCTGACACAGAGAAACTCATCAAGATGAAGGACGAAGAAGTGAGTTAGAAATATATATTATAAATCTATAAATTGTACTTGGTCCCTTTTGTTGTTCTTAACTGGTTGTTCTAAAATGCCCTCATGCCTTTAAGTAATGAAAGCCCCGTCAAAGACAATTTTCGGTCACTGGACAATAAAGATGTCTATTCCAATTCGATTCGATTTTCTTCCTTCCTTCTCTCTCCCTCCCACCCACTCCCTGCTCTCTATCTCAACTCTCTCCCTCTCAATGTCCCTCTGTCGATCTCCCCATCTTTCTCTCCCTCCCCTCTCTCGCTCCCTTATCGCCCTCTCTCTGTCTCTCAACAGTTGAGGAGAATGCAACAAATGCTTCAGAAGATGCAGCAACAGATGCATGAGCAGGACCTGTGAGACGGACAGCTTCATCCGCCATCTTGAAGAGAAGCGGCGACAAGAAGAAGAGACACACAAACACAGCGATTGTAAACAGTGAACACACAATAAACTGTAATGTAAAAAAATCAATGAAAAGTCACACAAAAAGTACAAGGAATCCCGTGTGAACAGGGTAATGGGTTTGGTGGTGTTTTAACTCTAAGTTAAACTCTCGTTAAGTCTAACTCTAAAACTAAAAGTTGCTTTATTGATTTTGCCATATTGACGTAGAAAATAGCTTGCACCTTAGAAATAGTTAACTGCCCGTGAGGTGGTTTTGTATGACTGGCTAAGACTGTTTTATTTGTATCACTGATGCACTATTGCCATATAACCCTACATATTTAATGAATGTTTTGTTTGAAATTTTGTATACATTTAAGAGCATGCTGAGGTACACGTTCAATTAAGTTTGAGCACATACATTTTCTAACTGATTCATTTATTAACGAATCGACTAATCACATCCCACTGACCGCTGTGTGTGTGTGTGTGTGTGTGTGTGTGTGTGTGTGTGTGTGTGTGTGTGTGTGTGTGTGTTTATGAGTACATTTTTTATTATCCTACATTGTATTAACCAGTGTACGTTTGGTATGATAAATAAGTGTGGCAATTAAAAGGGAATGCAAATAAAAGCATCATCGAGGCTTGAGTGACATGTTATTCGTGTCTGTGCGCGCCTGTTATTTGAATGTGAGACATGAGACAGAACAAGCGTTTTAAAACGAGATCTTCACGCGTATTCGTCCTCTCCAGGCTGTCTGTTTTACTCCCACGGTATGTGTGTGTGTGTGTGTGTGTGTGTGTGTATGTGTGTGTGTGTGTGTGTGTGTGTGTGTGTGTGTGTGTGTGTGTGTGTGTGTGTGTGTGTGTGTGTGTGTGTGTGTGTGTGTGCTTGTGTGCGTGTGTGTGTCCAACGTTGTTTGTGGGACGAATCTTTTTTTTCCTGGCGCAAAATAGTCATGTAACTGAACTGTAGAATAATAACGCCTATTCTGAATCGGACTTTCCTCCCCCCTCGCGTGTGACAGCATGGACTTGCTCGTTTAGACACTGCCGCTACAGCAGCACGACGCGCGGAGCGACATGGAGAGACGAGAGGAGGAAGAAAACGCCAACGAGAGCTTGTCCCACCAAAACACAATATGGAAACAATTGCATGCGAAAGCCCAGCCCCTTCTCAGCCCTAAACTTGGCACCAAGGACCCCGGCTCCAAAAGGGAACGAGCGATGTGGGCGTTCAGAAAGAAGAAAAGTGGGGATAACAATGATTTGGACCGAGGCATGTCCTGCTCCCAGCCGGACCTCGTGTTCTCTCCGGTGGACGGGGACGCGAGAGACTTGCTCTGCGGCAAAATCGAGCTCTACTCCGGCCAACTCCGAGCTACCGCGGAGAGGTTGCAGACGTCCACGCACGAATCCGGAGGCGGCTCTCACAGCCCGAGGAAGCCCGCGGGTCGTCAGTGTGAGCCTTCCCATCACAAGAGCTCTTCTCTGGGCTCGGCATGTCTGGAGAGGCTGATCGAGGCGTCGGTCAGCAGCGGAGGTGAAGCGCTGTCAGCACGAAAGACACGGGTGAGAGAGCGAGAAAGAGACAAGATGACAAGCCTTGAAAAAAAACAAACATCCAAATACATTGACCACGTTTTCTGTGTGTACGCGCAGGTGCATGTGTGCGTGCTTGCGTTGAGTGTACGTGCGTTCTAGCCATGGATCATTTTTACTTGTTCGTTCTGTTTTTCAGTGTGAATCTCCAACTATTTGGAGAATAAGGAGGGCGCGCACGCACCCAACAGACATGTACGCGAAGTGCTGACCAGCGGAAAAATAAGATAGAAGGTCGCACACACTCTTTCGCTCCTTTTGTTTTAACAGCGTTTCGGCATACATACATACTTCGTCATCGTCAGGATGTTTAAGTATTTCATTGCAAATGACCAAATATTTGTTTAGAATAGTTGGTCAAAATACACAAGCAGAAGCATACATAAGGTCCTGGGTAGTGGAACCGGTTTTCTGCATTCGGTGATCGAGCACACACGAGCTGTTCCCTTCCCAGAATAACATTTCTACACGCGTATCTGTTGATCCAAAGTGGTACTCAAACAAACAGCCGATTCCTTGGAAGCCAAACTAGCGTTTCTAATCTCCACCCATTCCCAAACCCTACGTGACTCACACTGAGGGAGAGGGGGAGATGGTGGTCTTTATTTTCAAGTTAATCTTTCAGTCAATTTGTAATAAATTCTGCTTCACCAACCATATCCTGCAAACATATGTGCAATATTCATTGAATACATTTATAAATTGATTTGGTAAGCTAACATGAGCTTGTTTATACATTTAAAGGTGCAGTGTGTAGAAGGAAGTGGTACATAGTGGAACGGACTTGGCATAAATGGTATATAATATTCATTAGTATGTTTTGATTAGTGTATAATCCCATGAAAATAAGAGTCATTATGTTTTCGTTACCTTAGAATGAGCTCTTTAATACAAAGGGAGCAGTTCCTCTTCCAAGGGTACCGCCATGTTGCACCGCCATGTTTCTACAGTAGCGCAGAACGGACAAACGTCTCTTGAGAGAATGGGTTTTTAATTCAATCCAAAAAAGGACTTTTGGGCTAACAGTTCTAGGAAGGAGGGGGGGGGGGGGGGGGGGGGCTCTGACCCCATGGCTCTGACCTATTTGTGATACTTTTCGAGTACCATCGTTGTGTAGAAGCGTTATAATAAGCGATGTACTGTATATGAAATGCGCCATACACCGTGGGGTTTAACTGTCCGGGTTTAACTAACCTCTCTTGGACGTGGACATCAAAATCCACCAATGGCCAGACAAAGCTCAACACATCTTCACACCACACACCATGGCGTTATATTTAAGTGTCCGAGAAGCCTGATAATTATAGATCTATGAATGTAGTTTACCACTATGGATGTGAAAAGCAGACTGTGTTTTGAGCAACGTAAAAAGGCTGTTGCATCTGCACACCGTGATGCAACAGCACCGTGAGTGGCCACCTTCATTGGACCTTAGAGCTCTTTTAAAAATGGTTAGAACATTGTATCGCAAAATCGTGCAGTAAAATCGACCGGCGTTTCTTGGAAACCCACTTTTCCAACGCTCTACTAACTCGTTTTGTGTATGCAAATCGGCGACAAGCAGGACAGCCTACAGCTGCTCTTCTGGGAGTAATGATAGAGGCTCTTTAGGCATGAAAACATAGTGGTGTTTAACCTGCATGGTGTCATGTTGCCACCACTATTCATCTCCATACCTGCGTGCTGAATGGGAGCAGGGACCTTTTTTATTACTTTACATTTCCCCCCCCCCCCCCCCCCCCCCCCCCCCATTTAGGGCTACTTTTCTGCCCCTTGAGCAACAGTCTACCATCATAAACAAGTGAAGGCATGTGTTGGGGAATCTACAGCATTCAACCCGAGTCTCTGTAAAACAAGTGTAATGTGATGCGTGTCAGGATTAAAACGGATGGAATTTGGAGTCAAAGTGTGTATTTACGAGGTATTTGAAAATGGGCCATGAATAAGAATGCAAAGCTGTCGTTGCTCAATTCATATCATAGTCCGATAACCAGAGCTGTTCCCCCATTTATGTAGTAAATAACAATCCCACACATCCTCCCTCATACTGAACACCAATCACAACTAAACACCAAACATCTCCCTTCCCCCTGAGTAGCCCACTCAAAAAGAGCCCTATTTTAACACCTAGTGTCATGTTAACAAGGCGTTAACATGAGTCTGTGCCTCTGAATACACGGTACATCAGACCGCCCTTATCTCTAGATGTACCCCAGTGACGATTAACTTAAAGGAGGCCCCTTTAAGCCCCTTTAGTTGGCGACCCTTAGCTCCCAACTGCCATTATTCAACTAAAAACTTCATGAAGATTGAAAAATAAAGTCAAACAGCTTTGAAAAGCTGTGTGTGTGTGTGTGATATAACGTGTTTATTGCTATTGCTGACAATATAACTTTATGAAGATTGAATAAAAAAGTTAAGCAATCTTGTCAAACACGGGTGGCTATCGCTTATAAATCGTAAATGTGGTGGTGATCAGAATAGATTTGATTATCAATTGTATTTACAGTCAATATGAGATAGTTGTTGATTTGTGTGTGGTTGTTCCGTCAATATGCTGGTGAGAGCTATATGTTGTTGGCTCCTGCATCTTCACGACCTCACTCACTCACAGCTGAGTGTTTATAGTAAAGCACCCTCACACGCCGTGCCTTCATGCGGTATCTCTTACCTGCCTCTCTTTTTACCTGTCTCTCTCTTTACCTGTCTCTTTTTTGTACCAGTCTCCCTTTTCCTGTCTCCATCTTCACCTGTCTTTCTGTACCTGTCTCTCTTTCCAGTATCTCTCTTTACCTCTCTTTCCTGTCCTTCCCTTCCCCTGTCTCTCCTCACTTGTCTAACTTCTTATTTGTCTCTCCTAACCCGTCACTCTCTTTACCTGTCTGTCCTTACCTGTATCTTTGTCTTACCTCTTCTTACCTGTCACTTCCCACCTGCCTCTCTCCTCGCTTGTCTCCCTATTGAACCTGTCTTTCTTTCCTGTCTCTCTCCCTCTTACCTGAGAAACGGTAGGAAGGAGACTTTCAGATGAAGCTGTGGTGGTGTGATGTCTGAATTGGGGGTGGGGGGGGGGGGTGGCTGGGGGGGGGGGGGGTGGTTGTCGTGTGGACCAGGCAGTACTGATACAAAAAAAACAGATATAAAAACTCTGACCTCTGACTCTTTGGGGCTGACAGATACACATTGAGGTTCCTGTCTTCTCCACCTCCTTTCTATTCACCTCTATTTCAACAGCTTTTCATTTCACAGTCCCAGTAATATATCCCAGTAAGACAGGAAGGTAAGGGAGAGAGAAGAGGACATGCAGCAAATTACCATGGGCAGGAATCAAACCCGGGTCACTGCCGTAAGGGATGGTATGCTCTCTACCCGGTGAGCCATTGGGGCCCCAGACCCCCTAATCAAACTATTTGTAATTTGAATTTTACGCTGACATAAACTATTAGGCAACCCTGTATATCATGCTGATATTAAGGGTTGCTGTCAGCCCTGGCAACAATCCCTATGGTGACAATCAACTGACACACTGTTGCCAGTGCAGTGGGGCCTAAGACGCTTCAAGATAATGACAGAACCTTTGGATGCTATTTTTAAATTGCCTTATTAACATTGCCAATTAAGCCAGCCTAGCTGCAATTGGGACGATTAATGATTTTCATTCATTTATATTTATTATGTCTGTCGTGGGAATTTCTTTATGAGATATTGCGTCTAGGATAGATGAGACTTCTAAATGCAAAAAAGCACACAATAGTTGTAGTAAATTAACCTATTTAATGTATGCATACACCAGTCTCCTCTCTAGCAGAGTGAGCCCCGAATACAGTTTAACACAGCCTTTTAACACAGTTTCACCCCCTCCCCGTAATGCATTTGTCCATACATCATGTGAGGGAAATGTTGACATACAGGAGTTTTTCTGGTATATATAAGGGGGTCCTTGTGACCGGTTCACCCAAGGCAAAAGGTTAATAAAGGGGAACTAGATAATGGGGTGGCTAGATAACACTAGTTAACAGGTGGGATGGCTAGATAATACAAGGAATCGAAAACTAAGCTTAAATTATTAAAACAAACCAACATATGACATTTTCCATTACATGCCTCTATTAAAGCTAGGGTAGGACATTTATTTGTTGTTTGCATTTTTTGTCACATTTGTTCGTCTCAGCAGCAATCAATAAATCAAATGATCGGACAAAAAAAGGGCTTCTGTTGAAGAAATCTGTTGTTGTCACTGGCCTGTAATAAGCCCGTCCAATCATTTCGAACAAAGTGATGGCTCCAGAGAAAAAGTTACATAAATCAGGTTAATGGCACCTGTTTAGTCGAATTAAGAATTTATTCAGAGCTAGTGCATTTCATACAAAGCACATAAAACAATTAAGCCAGTAAATGCTGAAACGACAGCTATCGGAAAATACTACTATAGGTTCTTTTAAGCAAATAACTAATAATAACTGATCACTGAAAATACCACTTTGTAGAAAACATCCTGTGTTGTATCCTTTGACTAGGGGAACTAGCTAAGAAATGGGACGTTAAAGTCGGCCGTGGCACACCTGTTGGTTGAGCAGGTGTGCCATTCAAGGCCACACCTTTTAATAAATACAGACACTCATATTACAAAGGTGTGGGGGATTGTCTGTGCTTCTATAGGGAAATGTGAGTTGAAAGTATCACAGTTTGTTGTTGTCACTGGGGCTGATATTGCTTCTAGCTGTTTTGACCTACTATGGAGTAGACCTATTTTTACAGGTCTTGTCTGGATGCTTTATGTCTAATGAACGTCTGTTAAGGACCCAGGGGGATGCACTAGGTTAGAGGAATATTGTATATATATCTATATCCATTATAAATACATATGTTGTAAACTCGGTTTTATTGCTGGAATGTTTTCGTATTACTGGCACAAAAATAGTACTTCACTAAATTATTCACTACAATTGTGTGTGTTTTGTACCAGTGTTTCCATTGGCTTTATGATCAATGGCAATTGTTTTATATTTCTACTTTGACTTGTGATGCTGAGAATCATATGAATGTATGAATACAAACACAATCTCAACTTCATATCTGATATAAAACAACATGAAAATGAATTGATCTAACAAGGTTTATAATCGATAACATAAAGATAAAGGCTTTACTAAGTAAAAGTAAAGTCTGCATTGTTGGCCATAGATGTGCATGTGTGTGTGTTGTTCTGCCACAGAGCAAAGAGGGAACAGTATATTGTATGGGGAAAGGGTTGTCACAATATCCCGTTTTCATATTGCATTTATGAGATATCTTCCGATATTTTAACAGTGCATCTAAGTATGTTCATAACAGCAATGTTTTCCAATAATGTGATATTCAATTTTGCTGCACATTGCAAGACCCCTGTTGCAGAGAGCCAAGGTGCAACTTCTTGCAGCTTGCAAAAAACACTTCACAGTTAGGAGGGAAGCTACACTAGTGTAACTTCCTGTCAGTGGCGTCCCAGGAGATCGTTGATTTAGAAAGTGGTGTTCGAAATTGTGAACCAGAAGTGGTTTGAGCCCATGAAAATAGGCAGAGCTCTTCAGCGCAGTAGAATAATTTACTGCAAATATACCTGGGACTTTAACTGGGACTTATTCTGTGAAATAGTCGACTAAATGTTTGGCATTCGGAAGGTAAGGCAGATTTCTACTATGCTGATTCAGATGTCACTTAACCTAATAATGTATTGTATTAGTTGTGCTGGTGTTCATAGAAGACTCAAAATCGATTGATCATTTGAAAGATGAATACTTGACTGGTATTTCTTCCAGTATCTAACCAATCCACAAGACAGAAGACAGGTGTCTCTTCTTTCATGTGGATTGACAGAAATGTATGATTTAGACTTGAAACGTATGCAGAATTCTGTATTACCTTCCACAATGAGACGTGCAGTAATTATTACATGGATAACAAGTACAACTGTTATGACCCCCTAGTCTTGGGGATAGAGGGGGTAAAATAACAAACAATAACAGGACTTTTAAACAAATTATCCTTTTAATACCTCAACAACAACAAAAAATAGGTAAGTCTTGCCCCTAAGCTAAATAAACAAGAGAAAATGGCAAGCCACTCTGCCTGCAGGGCGCCTTTTGTGGTGTCGCTTTCAGTCAGCTCCACTGTCAGGAGAGGAAATGCAAGCAGAAAAAACAAACATATATACACTTCTTTCTCATTCAAGCTTCTCGGACACCTGTACTATAATGTCAACGTGTGTGTGTGTGTGTGTGTGTGTGGTTGTGGTTGTGTGGAGCTCCGTCTGGGCAGCGGTTGATGTTGACGTCTGCGTCAGAGAGGTTTAAGCTTCTCGGACACAACGCCACGGTGTGTGTGGTTGTGTGGAGCTCCGTCTGGGCAGCGGTTGATGTCCGAGTCCGAGGGGGGGTTAGGCTTCTCGGACCCTTACAAGGCTCCACACTACCATTTTTCTCAGGGTTAACTATTTTGCATGGTATATTGTGTGCGTGTGTTAGTGCGCCTAATGCTTATATCTTCCCTTTTAATTACTGCAGGCCATGGGTGCTGGTCCATTTGCGGCTAACCCCGATCAAGAGGCTCCCAGCCTGGGGATGCATAAGCTAGACATTGAGCTGAGGAGAGGACACAACCTGGCAGTGAGAGACAGAGGAGGTGAGGGCTACAAAACCTAGTGATTTCACTTGTCGGCCAAGTGTTCGGCCCAGCTCCAACTATGTTCTTATTGGTCGGAATGCAATAAGATGCAATCACAAACGTACTTGTCTGTTCTAGAGGAAGTGAAAGCTAGGGTAGGGATTTATCTCAGAAGAGTTTGTCATATTTGTAGAAATTCTCTTTGCATCCCGAGAGAAGATCTGGGATCTGTGTCGCAGGCCTGTATAAGCCCGTCCAATCATTTCATTCAGCCCGAATGAAATGTGATTGGATGGCCTACCTGTCTGTCTACTTACCTACCAGGATACCTGCGCGCACTCTGCCAGTGCACCAATTTGTGCTTGACCAGAGTGTTCCACAAGGCTAGGCAGATCTATTGCTAAAGCTAGCGAGCTAGTCATGTGTTTTGGGGGAGTGGCTTTTGAGGGAGGCCTGAAGAAGGGGTGGGATTATTGTTATTTTTTCTTAATAATTTTGTTCTAAAAGCTGCATGGTTCCTTCCATAGGTACAAGCGACCCCTACGTGAAGTTTAAGCTGAACGGTAAGGAGGTGTTCAGGAGCAAAACCATCAACAAAAACCTGAACCCCGTGTGGGACGAGAGGACCACTCTGATACTGGACAGTCTGAGCGAGCCTTTGTATATCAAGGTAACACCATGGGGTTGACCATCTTTCCCAACGTAACACAACACACATCACAACCGTGTCTTCAACAGACTTAAACAAAACTGCTGTATACCTGTCTTATTATTTCCCCTTCCTTTTTGTTTGAAGTGCTCAAAAAGTTATTATTTGTCATGCACACACAACACGTATCTCTGTATGCTTTGTTCACATACACATTTTGTTCAGTTTTTTTGTTGTTGTGTCGAAGATGTTTGACTATGACTTTGTTGTTATGTTGAAGGTGTTAGACTATGACTTTG
The DNA here is from genome assembly GCA_026745465.1 of Lota lota. Taxonomy (NCBI): domain Eukaryota; kingdom Metazoa; phylum Chordata; class Actinopteri; order Gadiformes; family Lotidae; genus Lota; species Lota lota. Next base: position 4,509,090 of record JACYXH010000416.1, on the reverse strand, counting down.
TTGTTATGTTGAAGGTGTTAGACTATGACTTTGTTGTTATGTTGAAGGTGTTAGACTATGACTTTGTTGTTATGTTGAAGGTGTTAGACTATGACTTTGTTGTTATGTTGAAGGTGTTAAACTATGATGTTTTTATTGTGTTAAAGGTGTTTGACTATGATGTTTTGTTGTGTTGAAGGTGTTTGACTATGACTTTGGACTCCAAGATGACTTCATGGGCTCTGCGTATCTTCCTCTGGACTCTCTGGAACAGCAGAGGTACCTTCTGGCATTCTCTTCTATGGCTAGTATGGTCAAAGTTAATCCGTGAGGATTCTCAACGTGTGGTTTAATCATTCATATTTTGATCCAGAGATTGTATATCTTGATATTGTTGTCTTGATATTGATATCTGTGTTGTGGTGACAGAACAGTAGTGGTGACTCTGGAGCTGAAGGACTCCCATTACCCAGATCAGGACCTGGGTTCCCTGGAGCTGTCCGTTACCCTCAGTCCTAAAGACAGTCCTGTAGAAGAGCCCCGAGACTGCAAGGTAAAGAGACCTTTTCTCTCTCTCTCTCTCTCTCTCTCTCTCTCTCTCTCTCTCTCTCTCTCTCTCTCTCTCTCTCTCTCTCTCTCTCGCTCTCTCTCTCATCACCGTTCTTTTTCTGAATTATATATAAGTACATAAAATACAAATATATATATCACATTTGAGTTTAACGTTTTACTGTTCAACGTGACGTTTTACTGGCCCCTGGCTATCGGGGACCCTGTTGAACCCTGTTCCCCCTCTCTCTCAATACAATTACATTCAAGTGCTTTATTTGCATGGGAACACAGGAGAAATTGGCATATCAATAACAATAATAACAAAAACGAGGTACAAAAAGGTCATAGGTCTCTCGCTCACTACCTCTTTCTCCACTCTCCCTTGCATTACTAACTTGTTTACAGACCCAACTAAACAAATGCATCCCGACAGCATAACGTGTGAAGTGTCAAGTGTGAAAGTGCGAAGTGTTGTGTAGGTTGATAATTCGATTGTTTAGAGGTTGTTACATGACGATGCCTACACTCCCAAGCAGCCCAAGGATCTTACGAGCTATCGATGGAAGCTGTATTTAAATAAAGTGAGTTGTCGTTAGCGTTAGCAATAGCGGGAGCATTAGCATGGGTTAGCACTCCCTTAGTCCCTGTGACCCTGTTCCTGTATCCTTTCTATAGACATTCGATTTTTTATGTAGTATTATGGTATCTGTTATTATCATTGGTATCCGTGTTGCGCAGACATAATACAATCAATTATATTGGAAAGTTTGGCTGAGTGATTACCATTCCTTGTTGGCATCCTCAAACATTTTCCATTAAGAATGTGACTTCAGGTACTTAACTCAATTTATTAAGTACAACAACAAACCCCTAAGGACACTTTTCATAATGGAGGCTCCATTATGTGTCTGGACGGTTTCGTTTGAATGCCAATCTTTCCATTCTGTATCCTTGAGCCACAGGAAGCAGTAGGATGGTGAAAGTGGGGAAGGGAGTAGTGTTATCAGAGTTATCCGTGGTAACTTGATTATAAAACAATTATCAAAACCTCAATATTTAGTCACAAAGAGTTATTATTGTGATGGGAAGTCTACTCAGACACAAATGGATAGAGAAATATATATATAATTTTTTAATATATTTTATGTGCTTTTTTGAGCATTTGTGGACAGGACAGGGGGTTGGAGAACAGATGGAAAGACATATAGCATAGGAGAACTGGTGGTAATCGAACCTGTGTCATGGTTAGCGCACTAGCAGGTTGAGACACTGAGCCGCCCAGAGAAAGGACATTTACGGTTAAATTCGGGTGAATCAATAATTCATAAATGAACTTATAAAACATTCATACAGAGTTAATATGCTGTCCTGCAGCATGAATTTTTACACTTTTAATTTGTAGGGAAGCTCAGCAGTCAAATGTTCAGTTGAATTCCTCCAATATAATATTCTTTGCATTTATATTCAGACCACGCTGCTCAGAAGGTCTTGGAAACGGTCCACAAAGGTAAATAATTCATTTTTAAGTGGATCACCGCACAATATTAATATTGAATCACAAACTTGTCACTACTCGGGGCAGTGCATTGGCCCTTGACGGCCCATTTTGATTCTATGTTTTCTGTCTTGTTTACTGCTGTGCTTAATTGTGGCTTCTTGTGTCAGTCGTTTTTTTGCGAATGCTGTTGTGTTTGTCATCTACCACTTGTGCGCTCCTGTGATCTGTGATGGTGTGAGTGATTCCAGTGGATGTGCACGTAGAGTCAGACCACACCATTTGACACATGGTGTCAGTGTCCTGACACGCTAGGCCTCTAGTGTTTCGCTTCGATACAATGGTTGACCGTCAACTGAGGACCATGTCCCTCCAGGAGACCCTCCCTGTGTGCATGTACCCTATATCCGCTTTTTACCCCATCAGCCCTGCTTGTTCCCCCGACAACCGGAAGATACAGTCAATTATCCTGTTTGTTGCTTTAAATATTTCTTTGTTTAGATCAATGTATTTTTTGTTTGCTATATTATGCTGCTGTCATTATCCCATTATTAAAAGGTCATACCTAAATCTGTGTGTGTGTGTGTGTGTGTGTGTGTGCGTGTGCTTGTGTGTGCTTGTGTGTGTGTGTGTGTGTGTGTGTGTGTGTGTAACAGCAGCAGCAGCAGTCGATGCGTCTCTCGGACATCCACCGGAAGGCCCAGCTGTGGCGAGGGATCGTCAGCATCGCCCTCATCGAGGGTCGCGACCTCATCCCCATGGACCCCAACGGCCTGAGCGACCCCTACGTCAAGTTCCGCCTGGGCTCCCAGAAGTACCGCAGCAAGGTGCCTTGCTCCTGGGCTCTTCAGTACTACCATTTGCCATCTAGTCATCAGGCAGACCGTTTTATCCACCTGCAGTGAATTCAGATGCATGTTGTTAAGGAGCAGGTAGAGGTTAGGGAGCATCTTGCTCAGATATTGGGGATTGAATCCACAACCTTCCGGCTTGGATTAAAACACGCCAACCCACTAGACCATCCTGGCCATACGTGGGTGTTAGGAGTATGTGTGTGTCATGTATGTGTGTGTGTGTGGTGTGCCACCGGTTTTGCAGGTAGAGCAGGTCCTCAGATGGTTGCTGGTTTGATTCTCAGTGGTGTCTGGTAAGTATGGAGATTTCCCAGAGGATAACGTCCGACCGCTTAACAGCTTTTCCACAGGCCGCTTAGTGTGAAGATGTAGATGAAACTATGAATTGAACAAATGTGTGTAAACGGTTTAATTAATGCGAGACCGCTGACCGTCGAAGCACTTTGTGCCCACAGATGTAAGATAGAAACCAGTATTGAGATATACTTGCATTTATCCCCGTGGGGGAATTTTAGTCTCTGCATTTAACCCTGCTTTGGTTATGGGCAGGTCATCATGAGAGAGTGTCATCACTCATGATTTGTGGTGTGGGGGTAACCCACGTGTACACGGGGAGAACAAGCAAACTCCACACAGAAAGGCCTCCTGGTGGCAGTGGTTGGCATTGAACCCTAATTTGGCGGCATGTGGCTCAGGAGGTAGAGCGGGTTGACTGGTAACCGGAAGGTTGCTAGTTCGATTCCCGGCTCCTCCTAGCTGAGTGTCGCGGTGTCCCTGAGAAAGACACCTAACTCTAACTGCTCCCGACGAAGCGGCTGTTGCCTTGCATGGTGGACACCGCCATTGGTGTGTGAGTGTGTGTATGAATGTTAGGCAATATTGTAAAGCGCTTTGAGTGGCCAATGGTTAGAAAAGCACAATATAAATGCAGACCATTTATATAATTGCTGTGACCAATACTACAGGTCCTTTACCAGACACTTTTATCCAAAGCAACTATCAGTGCATTCAGATACATGTCCTTAAGGTATATTTATATATATTACGGAGGTTATTGACCATGTGATCAACTGCACTCTGTATGCATGTATGCAGACTATTCCCAAGACGCTGAGCCCCCAGTGGAGGGAGCAGTTTGACCTGCACCTGTACGAGGAGACCGGGGAGGTTCTGGAGATCTCCGTCTGGGACAAGGACACCGGCATACGGGACGACTTCATCGGACGGTCAGTTCCCTCGCTCTGCTTGAGCCATCTGGTTTAGCAGCTCTGGCCATTATATGCAAAAGCTGTCCGGTACCTCAGGCGCCAGAAATGGCCAGCAGGGCTTAACAATAAATGAAAGTCCTTTCACACAGCTCGTTGAGAACCCCTAGTTTGAAACTCTTCTGCATCGCATAGCTGCCGTGGGCCCCAAATCATTTATGGCAGCTCAATTCGTCCATAAATACAGGGAAAACATGCAAGATATAGCCAGAAAGGCCAAGTGGGACATTCGCACACAAGGCTGCAGCTGAGGCCTCTGGCAGGGATGTAGAGATCTAAGGCTTGCCAATTAATTGACTCAGGAGTGCAATTCGTGTTAGGTCAGCTAGGGGGGTTGTCAGGTGGAGGAGGTCGGTCAGCTGAGCCGGTGCAGGGTGGAGGCGGATAGTCAGCCGGGCCGGTTTTTCGGGTGGAGGCGGTCGGAACTCCAACCTCAGCACAAAACAGCTATGCTCAAGCAACCAGCAAAATCAACTTAAACCACTTCAAACCAGTGCATAAATGAAGAAAGCTCAAGGTTCTGTTGTCCTTTTTGTGTTGGAGCACTCTATCGTAGAGACCAGGATGTTGCTGAGATAAAACTGCTGGGACCAAACTTACCCCCCTTCCCTTACGCCCCTTCCCCCGCTCCACTCTCATTTTCTCTCCCATTAGCTCTAACTAACATTTGCTGGGTGCAGGCCGCAAGGCTAATGGCACTCACGACTTTTCCCAGGACAAGCTGGGGCCCAGTATGTTGGTAGCTTCCTCGATTCCTGTCTTGATAGATAATAGAAAAAGAATGGGGAACCTGCTAAATAACAGGAGGCAGCCAACCGATTCTGTAATTCTATCAAATTTAGTACCTGTTCCTCATCAGCCACAGCCTGTCCTGAAAAGAATTGCTGAAAATGTTTGTAACACACTAAATTTAGCTTTATTAAATGTCAAGTCTTTGGCAGGAAAAACCTTTTGAATCAATGATTTTATTGTCAAGCACAATCTGGATTTTATGTTTTTAACTGAAAGTTGGTTAGACCAAGATAACACTGCAGCTGTTGTTATAGAGTCAACCCCCCCCCCCCCCCCCCAACTTCTGTTTTGTGAATAAAGCTAGATGCCATTGCACCCACTACGGTGAAGGTGGTTTCGGATAAGAAAAGATCTCCATGGAGAAATGCCAAGTTGGTAAAAATAGAAAAAAGACAAAAGCTGAACGCAGGTGGCGAAAAGTAAATGTTCAGGTGCACTGTGGTTGCTGAAATGTGCTATACAAATAAAGTTACCATGCCTATCAATGTATAATGTCTATAACAGGATCATCCCAAGACATTAAAGAAAATAATTTAATATTTAAAAATATATACGGTTTCAAAGTTACATCACTATTAATTGAAAAGCTTGTGGCATCTAACACTACTGCGTAACAATCTTTCATATTCGGTGAAGATTCGCTGATTCGTTCAGCAAAGAAAAATACGAATATATAACTACATACTACATACATAGTTTCATAGCACAGCCACCAGTGGGTGCCAGAACATTGCTATGGAGCTCTATCTCCATTAAGAAATCGAATCATTCAACAGAACTGCTGTCTACTCACCAGCTCACAACTGTCACCACAAACTAATTTCCTGCACAGACCTTTGTTTAGCCACCACCCATCCCTTCTCACTTTTGATGACTTTGACTGTGATGATGAAATGAAAATGTCCATACATATATATTTATTGAACAGTGCAGAAATCCCCTCAAATCGTTTTTTTGGGTTGCATGTTATGCTGGTGGTCGGTTATTTATTTAACCTCAACTTAGGTTTAGTTTTGAGTTTTTTGACTGGTTGTGTAGTCTTCAGTTTGCTATATTTGTATAATCTCAGATGACTATTTTCAACAAGTTTGCCTGTTGACTGGCACTCCACACAAAAGTCACTCTCAGCACGCACACGCACACAAACGTTCTCACACACACACACACACACACACACACACACACACACACACACACACACACACACAACACACACACACACACACACTAACCCAAATACAAAGGTCCAACCCTCTGATGTATTTGTGTGTGTGCCTCCCTCTCTCCAGGTGCCAGCTGGATCTGTCCACGCTGGCCAAGGAGCGCACCCACCGTCTGGAGCTGCCCCTGGAGATCTGCCCCGGGTCGCTGGTCCTCCTGGTCACCCTCACCGCCTCCCTGCACCTCTCCATTGCCGAGATGTCCGCCACGCCGCTGGATGACCCCCGGGAGCGTGCCCAGATCGCCCAGCACTACGTACGTATCGGAAACGCACATTTTGAGGTTCACGGTTTCCATCAGATCTAGGATTTGGGTTTTATGGAAGACAATATGCCTAATGTATGTCATGCATGTATGTCATGAGATACGTGACATGATGATGTCATGACTTACGTGACATGACGATGTCATGAGATACGTGACATGATGATGTCATGACTTACGTGACATGACGATGTCATGAGATATGTGACATGACGACGTCATGAGATACGTGACATGATGATATCATGACTTACGTGACATGATGATGTCATGACTTACGTGACATGACGATGTCATGAGATACGTGACATGATGATGTCATGACTTACGTGACATGACGATGTCATGAGATATGTGACATGACGACGTCATGAGATACGTGACATGATGATATCATGACTTACGTGACATGACGATGTCATGAGATATGTGACATGACGACGTCATGAGATACGTGACATGATGATGTCATGATTTACGTGACATGACGATGTCATGACATATGTAACATGACATTGTAGTCGGAGCGAAAAACTGTTTTTGCGTATTTCAAGGTGAGAGACAAAGGAGACAAGGATCGGATGCTCTGGACACCGTAGGGATCACTTCATCAATAAAACATGATCGATTTCATTTGGAATTACAACTCGACGCAACTCGAGCCCTGCTTGAAACACTATCAACACCTGGGGGGCGGTGAACACCCATGATGTTGACGACCATGGTGCGGGGTTATCAACACCCTTACCACCCAGTGGGAAGGGTGCTGGACACCCAGCCAAAATGTTATGGGTTCATTATGTCCTCAGTCTGTTGGCATCTGTGAGCAAGGAGCCTTAACCCCTACCTGCTCATTCATGACATGGATCTTGAATGGAGAACCCCATATATCAGAGATGTTGGCTTAGAGCAAAGCCAGTGGTTGAATAGAAAGAGGAACTGCGCTGAAATGTCTTGTGAACCGATTCTCAGGGCTTTCTGAGGTCCTTCTCCAACGTGCGGGACGTTGGGATCGTGATGATTAAAGTGATACGAGCAGAAGGACTGATGGCTGCTGATGTAACAGGTACACAGACACAAACACAGGCACACACAGGCACACTCACACACGCATGCACACGCAAACACATGCACGCACACACACCTACGCATGCACACACACACACACACACACACACACACACACAGTTTAATCTATTCATATGAACTGGTGTTCCCTAGGGAAGACTTTATTGTATTAATATGAACTGGTGTTCCCTAGGGAAGACTTTATTGTATTAATATGAACTGGTGTTCCCTAGGGAAGACTTTAACAGTAGTAATATGAACTGGTGTTCCCTAGGAAAGACTTTAACAGTAGTAATATGAACTGGTGTTCCCTAGGGAAGACTTTAACAGTAGTAATATGAACTGGTGTTCCCTAGGGAAGAGTGACCCGTTCTGTGTGGTGGAGTTGAACAATGACCGACTGCAGACGCACACCGTTTACAAAAACCTCAACCCTGAGTGGAACAAGGTCTTCACCTTGTGAGTCCCTTTTTTGGTGTTTATTCTCCTCGACATTATGTAGAAGAATGCATAATGTAAAAGAAAACCGTCGTATTTTAATGTTACTGGTTATTTAAATTGTATTTGAACGATACAACTACTGTGTGGTATTTAACCCTTTACAGTTATTTACCATCGACATGTACTTACTATTTAAAACAGTAGGTATTTAAAGCAAACACACAACTATTGTTAGTCCCAAATAACATAACACAGCTAGCATATCGTAAAGTTGTGACATCTGATACTTGCATCGATATTTGCACGTATCACAAACATTTTGTAGTGGGAATATCATTCTAAAGTAGGACCTCTGTTCTGTCCTTCCCGCTAGTAACGTGAAGGACATTCATGCAGTCCTGGAGGTGACCGTCCTAGACGAGGACCGAGACCGGAGCGCTGACTTCCTGGGAAAAGTAGCCATCCCCTTGTTATATGTGAGAGTTTGTGTTTGGTCTTTCAGAAAGTATTTTGTCTTTAAATATCTTGTTTCTTTTCTTTTCCCCTCCCCTTGAAAACGAGATGGTTGATCTCAAGGGGTTAGCCTTAAAATTGTAAAGCTAATTAGGCTATTCATTCTAATTATGCTAATCATGCTAACCAAGCTAATAATGATAGTGCTAATAATGTATTATATATTATTCTGGGCTTGTTTGTCAGGTCCATAACAGAGTGCAGAAGGGGTATGTACTCAAGAATAAACAGCTAACCGGACCCAAGAAGGGCGTTGTTTACCTTGAGATTGATGTGATCTACAACACAGTGAGTTTCACCATGCTTCTGCTGTTACTAAATGCACCGATCTTCTCCGATTTTGTGAGTCATGGTAATTATGATGAATTATAATGAATTGTAATTCCATATTTATTCAAAATTTTCATTGTATGTTATTTGTCCTCTTCCCCCAGGTCAAAGCTGCCCTAAAAACGATAGTTCCTGCAGAAAATAAGTATATCGAAGAGGATCCAAAAGTTTCTAAATATGTATGTTACTATTGTGGTAAAGTTGCATATATGTGTTAAGTTACCTGTATATTACTCTTGTGATAACATAGCATGTGTGTTACACTTATAATGCCTTCACAATATGAGAAACAAGCAAACTAAAGATGATGATGTTTGTTGTTGATGTGTGCTTAGTTGCTCCAGCAGAACTACAACCGGGTGAAGAGGTGCATCATGGTCCTAATCAACATTGGCTCCTATATTAACAGCTGCTTCGAATGGGAGTCTGCCCAGAGGAGCATCTTCTCCTTCCTGGTAACGCACACACACACACAAACACACGCACAGTCGCACACACAATTAAAAGTGTGTCCTAATATCTGACTGTGTGTGTGTGTGTGTGTGTTTGTATTGTGGTATCAATGTGTATGGGGCAATTACTATAGCAGAACTATTTACAAATGTGAGTGGAGAGTTATGTAACTGGATCTCAATCTGTGTGTGTTTGTAATCAGGTTTGTAAATGTGTAGACAAATCTGTAAATGGGTACATAGATGTTAATAGCTGAAATGTCTATGTATTTTGCTCCAAGAGCTGGAAATACAGAAGAAGAAGTAATCACTTCCTCCGGCCCCTAAATTGGCGGTCTTTTACATGTGACCATTGTGTGACTGCACTCCTGCCGTGCCAGAGATCTGCGGTTGTATAGATGAAAGGCAGACTACAATGACGTAGTCTGTCTTGCGTCGACACAGCTGCAACCACAACTTAGCCCAGCAATGACGCTTTAAAGCACTGCACAACCACACATACAGAGTGTGTGATAGTATCTGACTGTGTGTGTGTGTGTGTGTGTGTTGTGTATGTTGTGTTACCCAGGTGTTTGTGCTGGTGGTGTGGAACTTTGAGCTGTACATGCTCCCTCTGTCGTTATTACTGCTGTTGGTGTGGAACTACGTCTTCTTCTTCAGGGAAACTACAGACACCGTCAGTATAGTGTGTGTGCTTGTGTGCTTATTTGTGTGTGATTGTGCATGACAGATCATAATAAAAGTAACTTTTTCTGTTTGCAGTCAATGGAGGCCATGTTTGATTGGGAAGAAGAGGAGGAAGAGGAGAAGGTAACCAGCAGATTGAAATCATCATGACATTATGTCCATATGTGACATGACATTGTCGTGGCATGACATAAGTGACATGACATAAGCAAAATGACATCATGTCATGACAACTTGACATGACATCATAACGTCATGGCGTGCGTGAAATGATGTCATCATGACATACACGACACGATATCACAACATACGTGACATGACATCATGATGTGATGACATACCTGCTATGAATTCATCATGACATACGTGACATGACATCACCATGTCATGACATCATCATGTCACACATGTCCTCAACCTCAGGACTCGGAGCGTAAAGGTTTCCTGGACAAACTCTACGCCATCCAGGACGTGTTCCTCAGCGTGCAGACCGCCCTGGACGAGGTGGCGTCCTACGGGGAGAGAATAAAGAAGTGGGTATCGCACACCCCAAATGTGGTCCGCTCCCTTTGGATGTTGATTTCAAAAGTCATCTGTCGTTTTTTGGTGTATATTTTGGAATTAAATAGATACCCATTTACTATTAATCATGCTGTTTGTGGGAAATACATTTGCACCTTTTTTTTTTACTCTGAATGTGTTTCTCCAAAACACATCTGGATTATTCTCTGGATTATTCTTTTGTCATATTTTTCAAACGCTTTGAACCATCACTTTACTATTAATTATGCTTGTTTGTTTTGTTCTTATGTGTCTGTATTTATTTTGGAATATTCTTAGCAGCTTCATGGGAAATAACTTGTGTGACTTGTCCTCCTGCAGTACAGTGAACTGGACGGTGCCCTTCCTCACCTGGTTGGCCGTCACGGTCCTGTGCGTCGCCATGGTCCTCCTCTATTTCCTGCCCCTCCGATACCTCATCCTGGCCTGGGGTAAGACCTCATCCTAATTGGAATCGGAAAGTTAACACCTAGAAGACACCTGTCACTTGTCTCCCTGAAATGTACTCCCAAAACGGATACTATTAATCATGCTGTTTGTGGGAAATACATTTGCACTTTTTTTTTACTCTGAATGTGTTTCTCCAAAACACATCTGGATTATTCTCTGGATTATTCTTTTGTCATATTTTTGAATGCTTTGAACCATCACTTTACTATTAATTATGCTTTTAATATGGGGTTATGCAGCGTAACCCTGACAACCGCTAACACCAAGATTGGGGGCCGAACACTCTAACCTGCTGAAGCCAAATGACTCTGCGGTTCTAGCTTTCTTAAAGGATCCGTAACGATATGGGTGATTAAAACATCACTATCCAGCCTCTCCTGGCTTCACTAGAACATGACTTTGTTGTAGCGATTCTGCTGAAAAGACAAATGCAAGCAATAGCATAAAGCCCTTTGGTCTTTTGGAATCAACGCGCATCGCGTCACCACGGAGTTTGAAATGACATCATTTCATGACAACTTGATATGACATCATATTGTCATGGCCTGCATGAAATGATGTCATCATGACACACACGGCATGAAATCACAACAAACGTGACATGACATCATGATGTGATGACATTCCTGCTTTGACATCATCATAACATGGGTCATTGTATGATTGATTAAAACTCAGGGAACGTTTGTGGGCGAACATACAGGGGATTTATTTATTGACTTTGTTTACGCCCCCTAGGCATAAATAAATTCACTAAGAAGTTGCGGAACCCGTACTTGATTGACAACAACGAACTGGTGGATTTCCTCTCCAGAGTTCCGTCTGATGTCCAAGTGGTACGTGTGTGTTTTTGTGTGTGTTTGTTTGTGTGTATGTGTTTGTGTGTTCGTGTGTGTGTGTGTGTGTGAACTAGTGGGACTTTTCTCATTTGCATGGTGTTTGGTTTCACGTTAATTCCTGTTAAACTGATGATTTGAATTCAATGCTCTGTGGTGTGTGTGTGTGTGTGTGTGTGTGTGTGTGTGTGTGTATGAATGAGAGAGAGATAGACAGAAATATAAAGAGTTAGAGAGAGTGAGAGAGAGACAGAGAGAGTGAAATATAATCCTTGTGTCTATGTGTTTTGTATTTTGTGGCGCAGGTCCAGTATCGGGAACTGAAAGTAGATCCTGGACAGAGTCCTATTAAAAGGAAAAGAACCAACCCAGGCTAGCTGTGAACACAACACTAGCCCTGAAATGCAAGAAACAGTGTACACAAATTTTTTTTTTTATTCCGTAAATTGTTTTAGCAATTGCTTGTTTCTTTTTTTTTAACAACTGCACTTTTTTTTACTCTCACTTTAAGAAAGGCTGTCCTTTTACTCATGAAAGTGAATGTATATAAGGAAGATTACTGTGGAATAGTTGTCAAATATCAAGAATGCCTACAGACTGTTAATTGTGTTGTGTGATGTGCGCTCACTAGTTATTTAATCGCATAATATACTGTCTTCATTCAAATGATCACGTTCGCAAGCTCATAGTTTGTTGAGGAAATGGATTGATTGATTGATTGATTGATTGATTGATTGATTGATTGATTGACAAATGCCATCCAATGACTACCCTGTTGCACAATACAATTTGTGGACTTGAAATAATGGCCAGAATACTTATGGTACTTCAAACATATTCTTGTAAAAATGTATGTTGTTTACAATAGTGTAATAATATGTTTACAACAAAGGTTGATCTATGGAAGAAAAAGCCTGATCTCTCATAAAGCCATCCAAGGTTGATTAGATATTTACATTAAAAGGGCCCCTATTTTACCTCAAGGTGTGACTTCATTTAGCAGGTTTAGTCTAAATATCCTCTAAATCGAAAGGCTCATCAAAACCCACGTAGTAAACAACTATTCAATTATTTGTATTCTGTTTCTTTTGTTCATGCAATTATAAACCATGTTTCTATGCACTTTAGCTGAATATCTACTCTCTTGGTGTCAATGTTACGCATGTAGTGTTGTCTTTCTTTGCGTATGGCTGTCTACGTAAGCCTATGGCGCGTATATTTCATTGGAGCAAATGGACCCTATCCACAGGTCGTCAATAGTGGGGTAAATTAACTTCCTGTTCCTGTGATTTTAACATTAGGTCAGTTTTATATATGTCTGTCGATGCACCACCATGGTCTAGGTATCTTAACTTGACTAGTTGTGATTATACTGGCGTCCTGCCATACCTAATTCGAACAGGCCCAAAATGAATGTTACGAGCTACACCTGTGTTTTACCTACTGCGAAAAGGCCTGGTTCTTGCATGATGTGCACTCTAAAATGTAACCAGTTGTGTTTCCTGCATGTCTGTAAACCTACTGTGTATCCAAGTGCATTTATCTACTGAAGACTAAATGAGTTTAGCGTTGGCGTATCTCAACTATCCGAATGCATGTGTGTTGAATTCGGAACAAAGTTAACTCTTGTTAGCGGTTATGACAAACTGTTTCACCCACAGTACTAAAATGAACGACATTGAAACAGTCACAACATTTATCTCGAAAAGATTCTTAGCTTTATTTGGGTTATTGGGTTATTTTTGGTGAACATTTTGTACTATAATTTGTGGTTTTGTTTTCCATATTTGATATGATTGTTTTATTACAGAAATGGTATGCAACCAGATTAACTTTCTTGTAATGTACTGTATAGGACTCCATTTGTATACAAGTGCACATTGGTCTACAAAAATATATTTATACCCAGATCTCCATTGTTGACTGTTTTATTCAGGTCATGTGTGTGTTGTTTCCAGCCAACCAGGAAGCTGCCTAGCCTCTAGCAACTTGCTACAATAGGCTAAATGGTAGGCTAGTAGTCATGACATTTTATATGTTAATAATTGACATATAGGCCTAAGATTTAACTTGTTCTAGAGAATTTTCTATTTGACACTCAACCTGAACAAAAAACAAACAAACATTAATGCTTCTACTACTGCTAATGCTACTACTGCTGCTACTACTGCTGTTGCTGCTGCTGCTACTACTAATACAGCTACTATTATTACTACTACTATACTACCACCACTACACCTACTACTATTACTAGTACTACTAATACTAGTACTACTTCCAAATCACATCAGACAACTAAACACTTATAGCTCTTTCAGTAACCAATCAAAACAATGGATAATTATTACACATACATGTCATCACTAGAATCAAATGTTGCTGCTGCTTGCTGTTTGTCATGCTTATTTGCAATGCCATTCTATATTTCGTTTTGTCTGCAAGTGTTTTTCAATGTTTGCCTGCAATGTCGTTCTATTTGTCAAAACTGCTTTTATTGTTTTATCACAACTGTGTGTCCTTTTCCAATCTTTAAACTTTAATGCTTTAATGTATTTTAGGAAGCCTTTTCAACACCTTATCCAGTGACTGCTGATGACAAATAGCCTCTAATTCTGGCATTTTTTATACCATTTGCAATTATTATTTGCACTCTCCCTTTTCTCAAATAAACTAAACTAAACTAAACGAATACTACTAATATAACCTACTAATAATGATAATACTAATCGTCATCACGAACCACAAGCAAAAAGGTTAAAAAGCAGGTCAGAACTAAAATAACTGGCACTATTTGACGAAGTGTAAACAGGATAAATCGAACAGCATTACAAGTAGAGAGAGAGAATATCTAAGTGCTTGTGGCAAACGTTCGTGTTCCAGGCAAGCTATTTGAACGGTTGGAAATAGTGAAATAAATCCGCCGGTGACGGTTACACAGCCTACACACACACTTCTGTAGGCTGCACTTCTTTGCGCCGCAGCCTGCGCGCACATGCTCAGTGCGCACCCGGACTCATTGAAGAGCGTTCGCCACCACACCACTCCAACATACAGCAGGGAGAAGCAGTCGAAACGATCTCACACACCATGATCGACACTGCCGAGCCTAGATGAGACGTCCGCCAGCGGGCTTCTGACCCAGCTTTGCTGGTCAAAAGGAAGCAAGTGCGTGCGTCTGCCCCTGGCGAACACCCCTTCTCATTCTTCGCCCGTTCTGTGTTGTGGCAAAACTTGTACGCTTTCCACGATGGTACTGAGCAAAGTGAAGGCCTTTGCGATTTACTTTGACAATCTGAATGAGCACAATCTACCCGTGTTCTCCGGCGGAGACCAGATCTCAGGGAGGGTAGTGGTGGAAGTCATCGAGGAGGTGCGCGTGAAAAGCCTCAACATCCACGCGAGAGGAGTAGCCAAGGTTCGATGGACTGAGTCGCGGAACACTGGGGCCAACACTGCCTACACTCAAAATTACACTGAGGAAGTGGAATACTTAAACCATTACGACAACTTGATAGGAGAGGAGAGAGGTAAGGGGCATTTACCACCATGCACCTTTCATTCTTCTCACCACCAAAATGACGAGTGTCCCAAGTTGTGGCTGTCGCAGTGTGTGTGTTGCAGACGTCTTTTAACGTGACATATAGACCATGGTAGAAGCTGACACGTCCACGGTGCGCTGTGTGTTGATCATGTGTTTGCTGTGCTAAGTCGTTTCAGCATCTTGTGAATTTAGCGTTTAACCAATGCCTGCGTTTACGCACACCAGTGCTTTTGGAGTGCGCGTCGTGTCCCTGACTGTGGTGCTGATGCGACAGCTGATAGGAGAAGGACCGACTTGAGGAAGTCGAAAGGTGTTCACGCGATATGCCTCCAAAACATCTTATACCCCATTGTATATGACAAACAACACCTTGTATTGTAGTCCTATAAGCATGGCCTGTCGTCAGAAAATAGATTTGGTCTACGAGTTACAATAAGTTAGTATGTACATGAACATCATTGCCGAGCCAGAAAAGTATCGCAACCGCGATAGGAAAACCATGACATCGACTCGCCCCAAAACGGTTAACAAACCCAACCGATTTGACTGCTTTAGTGAACACCGATCATTAGTCCAACACTCTCAAAAACGACACGCGATCATATTGGCACTTTGGATATTTTCTCCCCCCCCCCCCCCCCCCCCAGGAAATCAACATGTAGGCTACTCAGGCAACTCCCTTTGTTAGAAGCGGTTCAAACCTGTTCACAAACCGGCAGTCTGTGGACGTGCGTGTGTATGGGTGGAGGGGGCACGGCAGGGACACCAGCGGTTCTCAGATAAGGCCATATATACCCTGAAGGCTGCCATACAATGACATCATCCTCTCCCTAACCCAAAAAAGGGTTGTTTGTCAATTATACATGATACTTCTCGTTGGTTTTACATCTACTCGCATCCTATTGCATTATGATTTGGACGAGGGGTGTCCAACCAGCTGTATACATCTAAGGGAGGTACTATATACACAATGAAGGGTTATTGCATAGCAATAATAATAATAATAATATGAATATGAATATGAATAGATTCATAATTGCTCAACGCGATGAATTGGCCAAACCGCCAAGACCAAACAAAGAAGACTACAAGTCATGATTGTCTACTACAAGCAGCTGACTATCATGTTGCTATTTATTTATTTATTTATTTACTTAAAGATCGTCTCCCTCCAAAAGTGCATTTCACTGACTTGGTGGAATACATGAGAAATGTATTTTATAAAGGATAGTGATTTTTACAAGACATCATCAACAGTTGTAAAGTCAAACATTGAAAGCGGGGGGGGGGGGGGGGGGGGGGGGGGGTTGTGTTGAAGTTTAATAATGTTTATAGCATAAAATACCATTCGCTAGATCCAAGACTCAACACTCCAGGTTTACATTTGTCTGTTTAATCAAATCCTTGCACTGTATGAAATAACATGTAACCTGCTGAAAGTCCTTAATAAAATCAACCTGGATGTACCATATCTTTGTTTTGTTTTTATTCTTTATTTCCTGGTCTGTTACTTTCGCTTTTTCTACCTGTGGTTTGCTGTGAAACATGTAATGTTCTCTTCACATCCTTCCATGCAATAGTCCACATGCTCAGAGAAATGAGGGGGCGGGTCAAGGTATGGGTCTGACCAATGGCAGTCCTGGCAGTAATTTATTTCACATTTCCTCCAATAGGAGGCTAAGTAGTAATGCATGCGTTTGAGTATCCGGCTGAAGGAAGCTGCTTAGTCTGGTTCATACCGGTCTGCTCCTGCTTCTCTCTACTGTTGTCAATGACACACACACACACACACACACACACACACACACACACACACACACAGAAATACATACACATACTGACGCACACATTCACACACACACACACACACACACACACACACACACACACACACACACACACACACACACACACACACACACACACACAGACTCAACTCTCACAGCCACTTTATGACAGCTACTATAGAAGCAAAGAAGGAACAGAAGCAACATGCCATCGACACGCAATGAATAATAAAAATAGAAAATACTGCTGGTGGGTCTTGACACGGTTTGGCATGCGGTGAAGAAACATCACGTTGTTTCTCTATCGCAGGGCTGGGTCATATTCCACAGGATCACACAGAATTTCCCCACACAGAGTGGGTTTTTCGTGACTCAAAAAGATGTACGGAATTTTGTTTTAACATTTATGCTGTTAGGACATATCCCCACTTAGAAACTAAGTGTCATTTACAATGAGTGAACATAGTATCACTTGAAATTCCAAATGTGTTTTCTATCGAGGGTTGGTTGAATTGAATCCAACAATCTTGACCTCAATATTTTTGGGTTATTGAGGATATTTTTATGGGCAACAGAAATGTCATGGGCGAAATAAAAGTGGTATTATAAACATTCCTCAACTGTTTGAAAATAACTATGTGTTCTTCCTTTTGCAAACAAAAAAATCAAACAGCTTCAAGCCACTTACACCAACTGGTTGCACATAACTGAAATAGTCCCTTGTTGCTCTTTCTCTTATCAGTCAGTAAAATGTTGGTAACTTGGCAACATGATGTGTCGGTTGATTGTCACAGAAGGCAACATTGCCAGATCCCGCCAGTAATAATCAGTAACATCAACGGTCAAAATAATCTTAAAGTACAGGGTTGGTTAGATTTTGTGATCATCATGAAATTCAGATTATAATATTATGTGAGACATGAAGAACTACTAATCTGGCTGTGGATGACTCAGATTAGGAATACATCCATTCACCTGGAACACTTTTTTTGAGACTTGATATTGCTTGATAAGCAGTTTTATTTTATTTAACTGTACTTGTTGACAATGAACAGGACACATTTGCTAGGTTCCTGACATTTTTTATCAACAATGTATTGAACAAAGCGGCAAAGGCATAAACCATGCCTAGCATAAACTATAAAGCATAAACTATGAATGATTTGGCTATGGTTCATAGTTAAACAATGTACTTCAACCAGATGCCTCCCACAATCACACACATTATGTAAATACTTTCAGAAACTGCTGTATTTACACGTCCTCTCCCATCCCTACAAAGCAACTGAATTCCTCATTTGAATCTGACACGTGATCAAATAGGCTGAGGGAGATAACCAGAACCAGCCCCCCAGCTCAGAGTCTAGTCTAGACTGGAGTGGGTTGACACCAACAGTCTGGTACGGTGCATTTGGAATCTTGTTTCTCCTGTCTTTCAGATGACGAGAGCCCGGACGAAGGATTCACCATTCTCTGCACGGGCGTGCACGAATTTGCCTTCAGCTTGAACCTGCCTCAGATGTAAGTAGAGGTTGGCATACACAAAAGACAAAATACAAAAACAAATGTAAACACCCACACACAAACAAGCCCACACACACTCAGAGAGAGAGATGTGCAGTATAACTAGGTCATTCTTTACAGTGACTGCAAGCCTTGGTTGTCAATGCATAAATAAACCCATATAATCAAGAAAAAGAAAGCCAAAGTAGGGAAATAAGTAAGGTACAAAAAAGTATTGTCTAATAGGATAGTCTCACCTAATTAATGACTTGCAGCAAACTGTAAATTACTTTAGATTAAATGGTCAGCTAAATAACTAACAGTTGGAAAAAAGAAATATACTGTACAATAAAGTGACAGATTATTACGATGTGGATATTCATATCCTGTACCTCCTCCTCCGCCTCTACTTCCTTCTCCACCCACCTCCACCCTGGGGTCGACCTCCTGTCCCGACAGGCCCCTGGCCACCTCCTTTGAGGGGAAACATGGCAGTGTGAGATACTGGGTTAAAGCGGAGCTTCAGCGCCCCTGGCTGCTTCCTGTCAAAGTGAAGAAGGAGTTCATCGTCTTCGAACACATCGACATCAACACGCCAGTGCTGCTGGTGAGCGGGACGCACCGAGACACACACACACACACACACACACACACACACACACACACGTCGAAAGACCCTCTGAAAGATTGTGGTGTGACATGTTGGTCCTGTAAAGTTAAAGTACTACAAAGGATATGTTAACCAATATGTTAAGTAACAAGCAAAAACACTGCCATTATAGTCTTTGAGTGGCTATGGTGTTTGAGTCCCAGCCAAAAGGTTCTTGGTTCGATCCCCAATCCAACCCCAAGAGTTACATGCCCTTACCCCCCACCTGGTCCTCAGTGACATGTATGTAAACATGTTTCACTGTAAGTCACTGTGGCTAATGAACGTTTGCTAACGGACTAAAAAGTAGTTGTGAACAGTTTAAACCAATACTGTTGCCTCAACAGGCACCTCAAGCTGGAACCAAGGAGAAGACCCTGTGTTGCTGGTTCTGTGCGTCTGGTCCGATCTCCATCAGTGCCAAGATAGAGCGGAAGGGCTACACACCAGGTACTCACCAAACACACTTCAACCTCCTCCATCGCTCTGACCTAAAACTACACACATCAAGCACAGATCACACTCGCCGATCACTCCACCAACCGGCTCGGAGGCGACCTTGCCAAAAACCCTCCATCCCACACAGAAGTGTAACTCTCTCTCTCTCTGATCTCTCTCCTCTCTCCGAAGGCGAGTCCATTCAGATCTTCGCGGAGATGGAGAACTGCTCGTCGCGCGTGGTCGTTCCCAAGGCGGCCCTCTACCAAACCCAGACCTTCTACGCCAAGGGCAAGGGCAAGCAGATCCAGCAGCTGGTGTCCAACCTTCGCGGAGACTCCCTGCCCCAGGGCAAGAGCCAAAGCTGGGAGGGCAAGTCACTCAAGATCCCGCCCGTGTCTCCCTCCATCATTGACTGTCCTATCATCAGGGTGGAGTACGCGCTGGTGGTAAGTCACGGCGGAGTTGGAAAGGTTAACTTAAGGGATTGGTGGTGACATACCCAGCATGATAATCTTTTATATCTGCGTGTGTGTAATGGGGTCATTATCGGTTGTTATATAAAAGCTATTTGCACCAACTGCTAGAATCAAAAGTAGGATATGTTGTTTTTGTTTGAATAGGTGCTAAACTGGTTTAGTCACACCCAAAGTAAGATAACTTTATTTGTGTAGTCTTAGGACAAAGAAATGCAGTCACCCTCAAGTAATAATATAAAAAGTCATAAAAAGCAATTAATGCATTTCTTATTATCTAGTTAAGATATAGGTCTTTTTTACATATTTTAATCTCCAACCCCTTACTTGCTCATTAATGATATGCATTTTTTTTATTTTTTTACTGCAAGTCACTTTGTGTGTCAGTGTCCGCTAAATGAGTAACAATATATCCCCAGCCATCAAATTTTTCGATTTGATTAAAAAGTTATTTTTGTTTCCTGCTGCCTTGTAGGTCTATGTGGACGTTCCAGGGGGGTTGAACTTGAACCTGTCGTTGCCGTTGGTGATCGGGACGATCCCGCTCCACGCCTGCTCCAGCAGAACCTCCAGCATCAGCAGCCAAACCAGCAACCTGAGGTGGAGTCTCCAAGAGAGACCCGAAGGTACGGATGGAGCCGTACACACATTTACACATAGATACATTGATACATACAAACATTGATACATAGATACAGTACATACACACATTAACACATATATACATACATACACACTATACATGCAAAGATACATAGATACATACACATAGATCGATACATACATACTACTGTATGCAGACATGTACGCACATACACACACACACACCCAGACATAAGTATATGAGTACGTACATACACACAAACAGCTGTACATCCATACACATGCATGTACATACATACACATGCACAAATGTTGACACTCACACACACCACACACAGATTTCCTAATTTACATTGAATGAGACCCTTTATTTGATAGGCATTGTGTGTATGTGTGTGTGTGTGTGTGTGTGTGTGTGTGTGTGTGTGTGTGTGTGTGCGCGCGCGCGTGCGTGTGTGCGTGCATGTGTGTGTGGCAGCCCCTCCAGACTATAGCAATCTGGCCGTATCAGAGGAGCACAGACGGGACTGCCTGCAGGGCTCTGATTGGTCCCAACCACAGGAAGAGGCAGAAGGGTCCCTGCTGGCGTACATCACCGAGTTCAGATACCTACCCCCCCCACTCTACTCAGAGGTAACGCATGTCTGGGTGTATGTGTGTATGTATGTGTGTATTGTGTGTTCGTCATGCCACGCATGGTTGTGTCAGCTAACCTAAAAATATGAAAACCAGGGGGGGGACTCGGGGGGGGGGAGCCTGGAGGGCCCCGTGGGCAGGTGCCTTGGGTGTACTTGGGAGTAGATTTTGCTTTTTGAAAAATAAACAAAAGAAAAATGATGACGTAAGATATGAGTATACATTGGATTTGTCAAATATAGTGTGTGTTGATTGTCTGATGATCAATAAAGGTGGGACCAGAAATCGAAGTACAGCCAAGGCCCATGTATGTACCATAAGAACTGAATGGGTGCTGTAGCCAGGACGAGCGTGTGCAGGGATATGCTTAGGCCACTAGAATATAAATAATGACGCTAAGTGATAACAGTATAACAGTAGTTTAAAGGAAAGCATGGTTCTGGTTTAGTGTGGATGAAGGGGTACTTGAGCCATACTGAACGGGCTGTGGGGGGTACAGAAGACAAAAAAGGTGCGGGAAACGCCGTTCAAACTGTGTGTTTGTGTGTGTGTGTGTGTCTCTCCCAATAGGTCGACCCGTACCCGGACCCCGTGGAGGGTTGTAGAGGAGGTGAAGACGCAGGCAGATGGGACAGCTGCCCATCTCGCTGAGGACGAACCCAAACCTGCTGTCTAATCGATGGCTAGCGTCAACCGGGACCTCTCCTGTAAGCATCTCTGTCCACGCGCAATCGCAGCATTTACGCTTAGCTACCGCAAAGAATGGCAGCGAAGAGCGTGAAACCGCCGGCCATGGCTCCATCTGTGTACGTGTGGGTACCTGGGGATTGCGGCTCCAAGCTAGACTTGGCTATAGGCTCTGCTTTGTAAGAGGCTAACTAATTATTCTCCTCCATCGTTTTTTTTTTCTTATCTTTAAAAGCGAATGCATCTAACGGATGAACAAAGAAGCAAGCGTGACAGTGGTACATTGTTTTTTCTAGCCTCAAAATGAGTTTTTGCACACGCTTTTCTTACAGTTTTTCGATTGGTGTTTTTGTATACCGAAGGGTTACCACTGGCCTTTATGCTACATTCTGTCCACTGCAGCGTTCATAAGTGTTGTTGTGGTTTTGTACTACCAGCTCAAGCTAAGGTTTTCCACAATGGCCATCTGTCACAACTGTTAACGTCCAATTGGTCTTCCTGTGATGGGAGGGGGAGAGAAGGAAGAAAGAATATCTTCACTTCGATAGAAGATGTTCCTCAATCTTTGTTCCTTAAGTGCTTACGTTCAACTCAAACTCCATACACACACTTCCAGGGCATGCGTGTATTGTGAGAATGTGTCTGTGTGTCTTTGTGTGTGTATGAGGGTGTCAGTGATGAATGTACGTTTGTATCAGTTTAAGAGTTGTGTAGACATAAATGCAGACCCATGTTTTATATTTGAAAGTACATCTATGACCAACTCATACATTTTTCTCAGACGTTTTGGTATGTGTTCATTGTGATGACACTCACTGGCATAACAAAACGTAAACCGACTTATAAAGCTACCTGCCCAAAAAAGAAAGCATAAAGTTGAGATTTCATGTTTACAGAGAAACCTTTATGGAGAATGTTTTTCAAAAAGTACTTCCTTATTCCTTCCTCCTAACTTAAACATGTAAAAAGTGCAATATATTTTTTTATTTGAACGATTTTGCACTAGTTTTCATAAGATTTTATTTGTTGTTTTTATTTTATTTTATTTGTTTGTTTTTGCATTACACATTGTTGCTATTATCCGAATATTGTCATGATCTACTTTTTAACAAAATAAATTGTTTATTTTATGAAACATTGGACATACTTTGGCTATTGCATATCCAACAAATAGCTACTTATTTGTTATAATAGTTGACCGTTTGGTGGCCTTTGAAAGAATTCAGTGCAAGTTTTCTTCATTCATATTATTTATGGTTGTATCTTACTGACCTGAAAACAATACATTTTACCGATTAAGATCGTCAACAAGAAGTAAGAAAAGGAATGTTGTGTTTACAGCAGAGTCATAACTTTCTCTCTTTCTCTCACACACACAGAATTGAATCCTAAAGAGTCACATAAACATTATATCCTCAGTCTTACTGAATAACAAGAAACTGATTTTTTTATTCAGAAATGCGTGCCCATTCAAAATGGAGGAGAACATTGTTGACTGTAGTCATGTTTTATTTTTCCCCGTATCATGTGATCTGGGTGTCTCCTCAAGAAGGGCCTGTGTGGTCTTAATGTTGAAGGTCACAAATAATATTACTGTAGTGTAATTCAAACCACACAAACACACACGCACATGCACACGCACACACTCACACACACACAAATAGTGTTTCTCACCGTGACCTAACAAAATGGACAAATACAAAACAAAACAGTAGGCCTCAACCTAACAGGTTCCAAAATATGACATGCAAATCCAACCAAATAGGGCAAACTGGTTCTAAAAGGTAGTGTGTATCTATGTATCAACCACAACCAAATCGCCCACCAAGTTTATTAAAAAGATAAAAGAAAGACTGAAATCTGAAACAACAATTATATTGAAAACTGAGCTTTTGCGAAGAGACAACCAAAGGTGTTCTATTTTCAGCTCCAACTTAGAACACACGGAACTCTGGAAGCCAGACCCAATTTATAGCCACTGGGCATGGTAGCTCGAGTGTGCCCTGACCAGCCCAGCACGAATTCACCTCAGAAGACATGAACCTAAATATCCATGCGACTGGAACACACGCGTGGTGGTTGACCAAAGGCTATGTCAACCATAGGCTGTCAACGGCTAGAAGTTATGCATTAGGAACTTTTTAAATAGTCATGCAACAGTTTGTTTCTTAAGTATTAAATATATATCATAATATTGACCTTGAAGTTATCTAATTGAGTGAGGTGTGAACTAAGCCAGCGACCCAGTAAGCCAAGACGGTTAAACTACTAAACTAAAAAGGACAAATATTTGGCACCGATCTATATTCCACCCTCCCCTCCCTCTCTCCCACTCACTGTCTTAGTCTGTCTATCTGTCTCTGTCTCTGTCTCTGTCTCTGTCTCTGTCTCTCTCTCTCTCTCTCTCTCTCTCTCTCTCTCTCTCTCTCTCTCTCTCTCTCTCTCTCTCTCTCTCTCTCTCTCTCTCTCTCTCTCTCTCTCTCTCTCTCTCTCTCTCTCTCTCTCTCTCTCTCTCTCTCTCTCTCTCTCAACGTGTTGTGGCTGATACCAGACGCTTCACCACGTGGTGTGTGTTCCAAAACATCATGTCCTTGACTGGGCAGTACCTCCCCCTTCTGCACATGGAAGTTGTTTGTCAAGCAAGTTGGGAAGTACTCCAGTACTTTTAGAACTCTGTACTTTGAACGAGACTGTGGAGCAGAAGCTCTCTGTGCTGAACTTGAGTAACTTTTATTTCCAGGCAACTCTATACTTTTGCACTCCACTACTTTCCGAGGCAAATGTTTTCCTTTCTACTTCATTAGGATTTTGCTTATTTTGAAAAGCCCTATCAGATGATTATTGTGTTATGGTATACTTTTACTTCAAAGTCTTACTTTAGTTCCACAACATTACCAGGGAATTGTTTGACTTACTTCTGCTTCCTTTTACTTATTTCACATTTCTTACGTTTTAAAGGCTCTTTCATAGTTTTCATAAAATCATCATTTTAGGGTACTTCTACTTTATACTTTCTCTACACTACATTCCAAGGCAAATGTTGTGCTTCATTGTTTTTATCTTACAGTGCCAAGCACTAACTATTACCCCATTTTAAAGGCTTTTTCATATAAACACATTTTTCAGTTCCATACTGCTGACAATAAGAGGGTAACCATGTGGACAAACAAAACTGTATCTTCGACATGTTTATGAGAAATGTGTCCTCAACAGCCAAATATGAGGTCGCAAACATGAATAACTACTTTGTATTTTCAAAGTAACGTTACTCAACTGAGTATAGAGTATGCAGTATAGAATGCGTAATAGCAGGAGTTCTTTCTCTGAGAGGATATTACTTCAAATGTTTTCCACCACAGTTGTTTGTACAGGAAGAGGTTTTATGGTTGGAAGTGTGTGCTTGTGAACCCAATGACACTTTACAACCATAGCCGTATATTTCCTCTGTGTGGAGCAGGGGTCGGGAACCTATGGCTCGCGAGCCAATTATGGCTCTTTCGATGACGGCAAATGGCTCGCAGACAATTTCTTACACGATAATTAACCAGTAATAAATAATTATATGGTGTCATTTTAAAGTAAACCTTATAACAGAAATTAGTTTTGAAAATAAAATTCCAAATATAAAATATTCTGATAGATTTTAATCTGCAGACACCAAAAATCTATTTTCATTGGATATCGTGGTGCGCCACAGGTCGTTGTAAGGTCAAGGATTATTTTATTTTTTTCGTCACGTAGCCATTAGCCAGCTAAGTGATCTGCTTCAAACCCTTGAGACGGAAAAGATAGCGAAAAGAAAAAAAGATGAGGATTATCATGCGTTGCAGGCCGAGTGGACAGATGAATTTGCCTTTGTGGAAAGAGCAGGATCTGCGGTATGTTTAATATGCAATGATAAAATAGCATAGATTGTGCGCAAATCCAGTCACATACCACACAATGCAGCGTGTGACTATTGCCATATTGACCATGTTTGGCTCTACATGTGCATGTGAGCAGTCTTTCTCGCATCTGAGAAACATTAAGACCAACCTACACTCACGTTGACCTGATGGAAGCCTCAACGCCTGCATGAAGCTTAACCTCACCACTTACGAACCAGACTACAAGGCCATCAGCAAAGCCGTGCAGCACCACAAGTCGGTAAGACGTATTTAATTTATTATTGCTTCGCTACAGTATAACAACAATATTATTATTAAGGATAAATATATTTATTATATATAGTGCTTTTAGTGCTCAGAGACGTGTTATACTTAAAAAAAATTATGTCTTAAAAAATGCACGCATAAAGTTGCATTCAATTTAATTAAATATTATGTGGCTCACAAGGAAATACATTTAGAAATATTTGGCTTTTATGGCTCTCCCAACCAAAAAGGTTCCCGACCCCTGGTGTAGAGTAACGCTTTTTGGTGTTGAATCAGGATTTCTCCAGAGTCTTTGCATCAAAGAAGTGAGCAGCTAACTTTAACCCAGCACCATGTCTATTTTAGCCCTGATAACCAAGGTTGCCTCATGGTCCCATCTTGCTTTTCAACACAGAAATATACATTTAGAAACTGAGATTCACTTGGTTGTTGGTTTTCTGTTCCTGTCGGAGAAAGACCAAAATATAGAGGCCGTTTTTGCTAGCATACTCTTAACTGAAAATAAAACAATGTTATTATTTTAATAAATGTAAAAAAAAAAACGTTTTAATGCAGGCATACTGTATATATATATATTTGTATTTTACATGTAGGCCTTATTTATTGAGCCATAATGGTTCATAAATGACAAAGTTACTGACTGGTGGCTAGTTAGCAGCTATAGCTATAGAGGCTAGCTGGTGCCATCTGCTCTCATGGCTATTTGGGCCTTCTAACATAAGGGTTCATAAATGACAAAGTGGAAAATGGAAATGGAAGCAGGGGTGCAACTAAAAAACCTGGGGCCCCTTGGGCCCCCCTGACATTACAACATCAATACTCACTTACTTAACCTACAATAATACAGATTAGTTATACATAGCTTTTACATAACGCTGTTTTTTGTGTGCTATTTTTAACACTTAATACATTGAGAACAATTTACTAAATGGTACATGGGTCAATTGCCAAATTAAATTGCCAAACTGATGAACAGACCACAAAGCCAGGAAGCAATCACAAGCCGCATATGTTACATGTAAGTCTGTATATTTAATTATTCTGCTAAATACAGTAATCATATTTCCCAATAAGCAGATTTGCTGTACAATATTTTTACGATACCTTTCCTATGATAAACAGTGTCTTTTACTGCCGACAAAGGCCAGCTTTTGCCGCTTAAAACCTCTAAATAATTAAATATATGTATTTACTTATTATAATGTAATGAATTGAATTGAACCATGAGATGAGGTGATTTTCTTTACAATGTCGTGCTCAGGAATAAGGGTGAGATACAATCTAGGGCTCGCCAGCTTGTATAAAGATAATACTACACATTCACACCAAAAGTAACAACAGTTTATGATGGCTTCACATGTACATTCAAGGTACAAGATGGCCAATTTAAGTACAGGCAAAATATAATAATAATAATAATAATAATAATAATAATAATAATACAGAATTCAAAAACACGTATACAATGAGACATGCTAGGCGAACATAATCGCACCCAAAATTTAAATTAGTGTAAATCCTTACCTTCGCTACGGTATTCTGACTCAAATACCCCCAAGACGAAGACTAACATTAGTCTTGCCTTGACAGATCAAATCAGGTGTGTGCTATGAGTTACCGTGACAACATATTTGGGCTCCGCCCTTAAAAAAAAACTAAAAATTAAATGTCATCATGTCAAACCAAACATTGATGATTTTAATACAACATTTAAAATAAGTACTTCAGTACTGGGTGGGGGTCACAGACACTTTAGCTTAGGCTGAGGGGTTGCACTCCAGATATACAGCATTTAAACCAGAATATTCAAATTAAAACCCAAAGCCAGCTCTGCGTTAGTGTCTCTCTGTGACTGTATTTATTAAAAATGTATCTTGTTTTTAATTGTTCCCGTTCCCTTAACTCAATACTACTGTCTGCCGGCATCAGTTTCAGTTTTTACTTTAGTAACTTTGACCAGGTGGTGTTCAACCTAACTGGTGGCTAGTTAGCAGCTAGCCGGTGGCTAGCTAGCGGCTAGCTGGTGCCATCTGCTCTCATGGCTATTTGGGGCTTCTAAAACTACAAGTTACATTGAGTACAGAGGCTTCTCTAATGTGAATGGAGAGGTACACAGCAAGAACAGATTGCATTTACAACAGGATGAAATGAATATATGGGCGTGGAACAGTCCAATCAAATCAATAAATTGATAGAGCAATTCCAATTTCGATCAACTGTAATTCTGTATCTGTTGCGCAGAAAATAGCAATAAGCTCCTTAATTTAGTTCTACCTTACATTTCCCTGAATGTTGGTAACAACACAATGTGCTGGTTTTTGTCTTTACTGTGCCATATTTCTATATTCTATCATCTTATTGAATTAAACTATTATTCAGTATTATAAACAGATATTTTCAAAAGTCATTTTTTATCAAAGGTAGGAACAAGTTGTTGTATTTTTTTGTAGTAAATATAACCCTAAAAAACGTTTCAATAGTTACACTGGCTATGGCTTAGCAGTACGTTCCAAGCTCCTTGGCTCCAATAAAGCATTTTTATACTGAGTTGAGGTAAAACATATGGCTTTTCTATACGTGAATCCTCCCAAAACTCCTGAGCTTGCAAAAACAGCCTAGACAATTCAAAGTTCTTCTAAATAAGCTTTTTTTCACGTCAAGTGAAATCTTTCATTGGTTCAAGCCCTACTTTTGATGCAACCAGTTGCAAATGAGTGTATATTACTATTACTATACAGAATACATCTACTCTCCACACTATACATCTACACACTTTAACCTTCTCTACTACAATTTCCTTCGTCTTTCTCTTTCTCTCCGCTCTCATAAAAGGCACGTCTCTTTCCTGCTCTCTCTCTCCTTCCCTTTTCTCACACATCTCTTCTGTCATTTTCAGTCTCCACTCAAAAAGGTTGCACACCGTCTTCGATATTCCTGTTTGCAAAATATGTTGAACCGGCAACAAGACATGTTCAGAACGGCCAATCACGGTGCTGCGATTCGATCAGGATCGCAGAAAAGCGCTTGGGGGGGGTCAGTGATGTTTCAATCACACCGTACGGAACATAAAAAGCTTGTTCTAACCACCCTGAGTTGTTTCACTCACCGCTTTCACAACTTCTGCCCCCAGCATACACACAAACCCACACACATATTTCCCCTTCACTTTTGTGCAACTATATGTGCATGAACCGTGGGCACTCCAAACCACCTCAAGAACAATAAAACCTGTTGTCGAAACTAGAACTTGCTCTGGTGTAATCAACCTGTACATGCGGTACAATCCCTGTGTTGCGCATATCGAAAACATACGACGCTTGCCTCCTTTTCTTCCCCCCACTTCAATCCCTCTCCTGTACATTCTACCCATTACACAGAATAACACTTCCACTCGGTACAATAAGAATATGAATTGAACACTATATAGTAACTCTAGGATCCCCCGGACCTCCCCTCCATCCTCTGGCAGTGGCAGCCGGGCCCCTACACCCTGACCAGGTGGGGGCGGTGCGGGGATCCATCATGTGGCCCATCCCTCCGACAGGCGGATTCGCTTCAGCGTGGGACTGTGGTGACCCTCCTGGTTGGACAGCGGCTGGAGCAGATAGGAGTTGCAGTTGCCGTTGTCGTGGTTGCCGCGGTGATGTTCGTCGCGGTCGTCGGCGCCGTCATACGAGCTGCCACAGCTAGACGCGCTGTCGTCCGGCGAGTGGCCGGAGTCTCCCGGCGCCCGTCCGGTGCCGGCGGTGGAGTAGCCGGCCGTGGCGCCAGCGTTGTTGGCGAGAAGGCCGTTGCCGCCCAGCCGGGCGTTAACCATCCCCCCGACGCCGCGATCACGAGGAGGGGACGCCGGCTCGGATTTGATGTGGAGGTTCTGGTGAGCCGAGGTCAGGTTCAAATTGGAGTTCTGGCACAGCGTTCTAGAACACAGAGGAGTAATGTATAAACAACATTCTACAACACATAGGAGTGTTGTTTAAACAGGGTTCTAAAAGACAGAGGAGTGATAGTTAAACAGGGTTCTAGCACACAGAGGAGTAACAGTTAAACAGGGTTCTAGAACACAGAGGAGTGATAGGTAAACAGGGTTCTAGAATACAGAAGTGTTTGTCAAACAGCATTGTAGAACACATAGTGATAGTTCAACAGGGTTCTAGAATACAGAGGAGTGATAGTTAAACAGGGTTCTAGAACACAGAGGATTGATAGTTAAACAGGGTTATAGAACACAAAATATGGATAGCTAAAAAGAGAACAGTGCACAAACAACTAGATAGTCCTATGTATATTTCTTTAAATTTGGTATTCATTTTCTAGCTGTACTTTTGTGTTGCATATGTTGACTTATATTTATGTTATTCAAAACCTGAAATAAAGAATGAACACTCTCGCAAGGTACTACAACCAGAAGAAGACTTTGCACAAAGAAAATAAAGTATACTCAACGCACAAACACACACAAGGTTCTAGAACAAGATGAGGGTCAAATAGTGGCAGAACCGTGCCAAGGGCTAGCCTGTGCAAACACACATACACAGCTCACCCCATGTGCCCCAGCGTGGAGTGCTGCAGGGACTGGAGCTGCTGCTGCTGCCAGTTTGTAACTGAGCCGAGACCCGAGCCACCAAACCCAGACAGAGACGACAGGTCACTGCCGAGGGAGTACTCTGGAGGAGACACAGTTCACAATAACATGACTGGTTAGCTCTGGAGGAGACACAGTTCATAATAACATGACTGGTTAGCTCTGGAGGAGACAGTTCATAATAACATGACTGGTTAACTCTGGAGGAGACACAGTTCACAATAACATGACTGGTTAGCTCTGGAGGAGACACAGTTCATAATAACATGACTGGTTAGCTCTGGAGGAGACAGTTCATAATAACATGACTGGTTAGCTCTGGAGGAGACAGTTCATAATAACATGACTGGTTAGCTCTGGAGGAGACAGTTCATAATAACATGACTGGTTAGCTCTGGAGGAGACACAGTTCATAATAACATGACTGGTTAGCTCTGGAGGAGACAGTTCATAGTAACATGACTGGTTAGCTCTGGAGGAGACAGTTCATAATAACATGACTGGTTAACTCTGGAGGAGACAGTTCATAATAACATGACTGGTTAGCTCTGGAGGAGACACAGTTCATAATAAAATGACTGGTTAACTCTGGAGGAGACACAGTTCATAATAACATGACTGGTTAGCTCTGGAGGAGACACCGTTCATAATAACATGACTGGTTAACTCTGGAGGAGACAGTTCATAATAACATGACTGGTTAGCTCTGGAGGAGACACAGTTCATAATAACATGACTGGTTAGCTCTGGAGGAGACAAAGTTCATTATAACATTACTGGGTAACTCTTGAGGAGACACAGTTCATAATAACATGCCTGGTTATTAGTTAGTCCTTCAGCACACGCTCTTTTTTAGGTGTCATCTTGCTCAAGGATGCCTACACGGTCTGCAGACATTGGGCTTCGAACCCAGAACCTTTGGCTGGGAGTCAACACCCTAACCATTAGACTATTCTCTATCATATAATAATATATGCTATTTGGTGGACCATCCAAAGCCTCTTACAATACCGTGAGTGCATTCCTTACTTAGAACCTAGCAGGATTCAAACCCCTAACCCGAAAGCGTATTAATAACATACTCTATCCAAGTGGGTTTCACAGTTCAACCTGTGATACTTCGGTATTATGCTCTTATCAAAAGGTTTATGCCATTTATTCATAGGGTTTCGTTCACACCTGTGCCATAGGAGCTGGACAGTGGGGAGGGATACCCCCCCATGGCCTGGCCATTTAGGCCCGGTGTTGCTATGGAGACAGCGGGCGTTGTCAGTGTCTGGCCAGTCTGGGAGTGGTTTATCCTCTGGTTCTAGAAGGGAAACAACATGACAGATATCAAACTCAATCATAGATGCCATTTGGTGGAGACTTATAGTGAACAAGATGAAGAAGAAGAAGAAGATGAAGAAGAAGAAGAGAATATTAACAAATGACCAACCTTACAAAACAACCAGCCTCATTGGTAATTAAACACTTTATTTTAGACATAATTTAGCTGTCTAAACCACAAGGGGGATGTACTTCTAATCTAGGATTAAATCTATGTATCTATGTATCTATCTATCTTCTTATCTCCATCCATCCATCCAACTATCTATATATCCATCCCTCCATCCATTCGTCTATCTTTCTATCTAGAGGCTGAAGGGTCGTCTCACCATGGCAGCCATGTTGTTCTTGTTGGTGGGGGGCAGCAGGGGTCGGAGGTCAGGTTTGCGGTTCACGGCCATGGGGGAAGGACTCTTGGACTGCATGTTTTTGGTCAGCCCTCCAGGAGACATCAGACCCGGGGAGCTACAGTGGTTCGCATAGCCCACATTACCTGGCAGAGAAGACATTCATTACCTTAATTACATTTATTAGTACATCTTGAGTATATGTTGTGTCTCTACATTGTCTACTGCAGCCTTACAGATATTTGTTCTGTCTATAGGGATACAGCATTTAACCTTAAACAGACTTAAGGCAAATACTAAAAGTAATAGCGATACTGTAGGCAAATGCTGTCTCTCTCTCTAGGGATACTGTTTATAGCCGTGCTGGCTATCTAAGGATACAGTTTGCGTGTTGAGATATGTTAAATGTCTACAGTACTACAGCACACAGGGTGCATGTGGGACTAAAGGTACGTGATGAATCACTTACCAATGCTTGAGACTACAGAGTTTGACAGCTCCTGGCCCATCATTCCTGCAGAGATCACATGAACATGCAAGTCAATAACTACATGAACATAATAAACAAGTTAATATGCGTAAAGTAAGTTTTATATCAAATATTAAAATTTCATATTCCTTAAAACTAGGCCCCGCCCAGAGTGTATACTGCGGTGTTGTGTCCTCTCTGCCAGCAATCAAGAGGATATGATCAACTATGAGTTGCCACTTGTCCAAGTGAAGCTGGAACTAATTGCTCCTTAAATGGCCATTATAGTCACCTAAGTGCCCTGTT
The DNA here is from genome assembly GCA_026745465.1 of Lota lota. Classification (NCBI taxonomy): domain Eukaryota; kingdom Metazoa; phylum Chordata; class Actinopteri; order Gadiformes; family Lotidae; genus Lota; species Lota lota. The sequence goes on along the minus strand of JACYXH010000416.1, from coordinate 4,475,820 downwards.
TATGAGTTGAGTGGACAGTCCACTAGGGATACATGTAGCTGCCGTTTAGCCCTAACATTGGTGTTGACGTTAGGCCATGACTCTGTGTTCTAATTGGGACAAAGGACAGACTAAGGAATAATTCTAGATTTGAATCTTCTTCAATGTTAGGGCACAAAGGAATGAATTAATGAATGAATGAAGGCAGGAATGAATTAGGTCATTGATGAAGGGATGCGGAAAGGAAGGAACTAAGGTAAGTAAATAAGTATTAAAAGCGAGTATGTAAATACGATAAAACATAAATGCTGTTTGTACCAGTATTTCCAGTGCTGGGGGGTCTATGTGGGGACAGGCTGTTCCTCTGTAGAGACGGGTGTGTGTGAGACAAGGGCAGTAGGTTATGGTTTGTCAGGGTGCCCCCTACAGTCTGGTGGGTGTACAGCAGTCCACCAGGGTTGTTGCCTGATATGGAGATACCCATGTCGTAGTTAGATTGGGGCATGGCCTGCTGGACAGAAACACAGAAGAGGATTCAAACAATAATCCAATACTGTATGTACAGTAGGAATTACCTTTGAAGAGTGTTGAAACAGCAGCCCCTAGTGGCCACAATAGGTAAATCACACTTTTATATATCTTTTAATAAACTTGGATTATTCTAATTAATACACGGGAATCAAGTGTGAAACTAATTAAATCTACAGTTAAATTAAATGTTTGTTGTATATTTTTTAGTCCATAAAATTAAATAAACTTTTATTGGGAATCGATTGCTGTACCAAGCGTGTTAAATAATACTACATAAATAAAGTTTGCATTTCATTTCTTAATGTGCCAGGGCAACATGCATTCACCAAACAGACAATATTTTCTATCATTGGTCACAACAGATTATAAATAGCTTACATGCATCCACAGGCCGAGCCTTTAAGTTGAGTACATGGTTTGACCAATGAGATTACCTAGGTCTAGTAGCACGGCTATGAATGATCAGTAGTGAAACATGAGTCATGTATCTCACACAGAGTCTCTGTCTGCTGATCATGAGGTCGATGTCATCGTTTATCTTGCGGTACTTGTCGTCGGACTCAGGGCTCTGGCCTGCAGAGTCGTCAGCCTCGATGTCCGGGCTGTCGCAGCCACCCAGGCCCTTCTTACGCAGCGTCTGGGTGGGGGGTAAAGAAGGAGGTACAGAAGGGAGGACAGAAGGAAAGGAAAGGAGGAAAGAGGAGACGAGAGAAAGAATACAGGAATGGAAGGAATGGAAAATACAGAACGACAAAGAAAGAAAAAGAAGAAGAGGAAAAATTATGGAACGAGTCACAAAAAGAACAAAAGAAGGAAAGAAAGGATGAAATAATAAAGCAAGAATGAAAGGACAGAAAGAAAGACAGAATAGAAAGAAAGAAGAAAAAAGAAAGAACAAAATAAATACATTAAATTATAGTTTGAAATGTAAACAGTAGACAGTACATGGAACATCATAGGGAATTTTGTTGCGTGGGAAGGACAACTAGAATACATAAATGTACACGTCACACACAAGGGGGCGCCATCGGAAAGGTTTCCACTAAAGTAGCGCAACAAGTTTAGTGCCCCGATAAAATAAAGTAAAATATGGGATTTCAGTTTTTTTTAACAATCCAAAATTGTGTCTTTAAGATTAAGACATACATTTGCACATACAGTTGTAAGTTTGATTGCAAATTAATTGAGCATTCAATAACTATTTGGTGTTCAAATAGGAGCTCACAGCACTTCACCTCGCATAGTTTGGTGGCATTTGCTTACCATAGCATATCCGATCTTAAAAGTACCGCACAACATTTAGCTGCGTCTCCAAAGTACACTTGTGTAAGCTGCTGCTGACCTGCCTCAGCAATGTACAGCCTGTTCGCGCGCACACACACACACATGCTCACACACGCTCACACACACACACGCGAGAACGCTAGCCTAGTGTAACTTGCCCAACCATCTTAGTCACGTCCACCTGTTGTGCACATTGGCAGCAGAAGAGTGCGGCTCAGCCCAGCCACCACCAATACAAGCCCCAGTTCTGGGGGACTACCGTAGAAGGACATCTCTCACCCGCCACACCCCGCACTGCCTACACTCCAACCCCTACCCCTGCTGCATGATAGGAACTAGGATCACTCTCACCCATCGATTCCTTCATGGAACATCAGCGAGAGTCTGCTGCCATAGCTGTTAACACTGAAACACACATACGCACAATACAGTCTATTATGAGTCTAGGACACACACACACAGACACAGACAAACACACTTATTAAGAACTCTCACATGCATTCTGTGGGTAACCATGATACTGCCAGGAATGCAGTTTAGTTCCTTGGTGTGTGTGTGTGTGTGTGTCTCTCTGCGGGGATGTGTGTGTGTAGGGTTATGTGTGTGTCTCTCTCTTTCTGCGTGGATGTGTGTGTGTGTGTGTGTGTGTGTCTGTGCCTCTCTGCGTTGAAGTGTGTGTGTGTATGTCTCTCAGCGTGGATGTGTGTCTCTGCATGGATGTGTGTGTGTTTCTCTCTTGTATGTGTGTGTGTGTGTGTGTGTGTGTGTGTGTGTGTGTGTGTGTGTGTGTGTGTGTGTGTGTGTGTGTGTGTCTATGGGTCGGGGTAACGGGGGTTGACAGGTGGTTCAAACAGCTGACTGGCGGGCAGCTGAAGATGCGGGACAGCAGAACTATAAACCACCTCATGACTGCATCCTTCACCCCTTCACCTAGACCCCGCCACGCCCGCACCGCATGCCCCCGGACGCCGCTTTCTCATTCTTTAATTCACACAAGTATCTGTGGTTTATCGTGTAGGCCTACTAGTGTTAAGTATAAAACTGACCAGATGTAACTTTATTTGTACGACACATTCTTAGTGTTAAGTGACCGTGGCAGACCTGCTTACTACTTACAGTTTTAAACACTCATGTAACTATGCTGTTCATTCTAAAGAATGCCGTTATGTTACCAACTTATAGGGAATACATTTAAATAATGTGCATCACTGATGATGGCCACATACACTATTTAACATATTACAGCTTTAAAAGTAACACAGAAAATAGCCCACTGTGTGTGTACCTACACTACAAAAAAATACATGATCAACCTCTGAAAAGTTAACACACAGACATGAAAACTCAATATATAATACTGTTGATGTAAGTTTTGGGTAGCTCAAGTTGTGGGGGAGTAGGTTTGTAAGGAAGGAAGCTGTGAGGTAATGTGGACACCAGAGACTAGCGTGACTCAGTACGACGCTACTCAGCCGCTCTCCATTCGCTGTCATTTCTTTGGTTCACTTCAGTAGCAGTTCACGACATACATAGCCTACGCTAACGTATTCGCGAGCAAAACCGCACTCCCACAAACACACAGGCCCTCCGGTCTATTCTTAGCCGCGCTGTTCTATTTATAGCCCGACACTACCGGCTTCCAGACGTTCAACAGGGAGGGACCTCAGCCAACACAAAGAGAACTCTGGTTCCTGCGGGAGAGAGAGAGAGAGAGTGTGTGTGTGTGTGTGTGTGTGTGTGTGTGTGTGTGTGTGTGTGTGTGTGTGTGTGTGTGTGTGTGTGTGTGTGTGTGTGTGTAGGATGTGTGCGTTTGTATTGTACACGATGACAAAACAGCTGTTTCTAATCTAATACACACCCTTGAAAGGGACACTGCGTAAGAGTTAGGCTGTTCTACTAACAAACCAATCCGAATATGTCGATATGTGCTTCAACGACAACATTTTCAGATGTTTGTGTTGAAATTTTAAAGAAACTTAATAGCAATAAATAAAGATTAGAAGCCTTCCCCTGATATTCAGTTTATAATCACCAGTAGACATACATAATATGGTCTATATTGAAGTGTTAATGTGTTCTTTAGTCACTATTGTGATGGCCCGGCCGTCTTCTTTCCCTGTATGTCTGTCTGCACTATACAGGTCCTCATTATCATAGAAATATACACATAGACGCCACATTGACTGCTTTCAGCCGTTGTTGCGATACGTCGATGTCGCCGCCATATTGGAGAGTATTACAGTATTACTGTAAACAAATCAAGTAAATGTGGGAGATGCGGTTTTTCTGCATAAAAAATTTCATTTTTCATTTCTCAACCGATTTCAATGACTCACTTTTATTGAAGGGCTTATGAGCTAGGTGGAGTTCAAAAAATGTATATGACAAATATTTTAATTTAAAATATATGATTGAATATGAATATAAAGACAAATCATTTAAATTGGTTGAAATGTTAAAGTTATAGTGCTTTTCATCAGGAAAAACACAGCTTCCCCATTAACTTGTATTTGTTTACAGGCCAGTTATGGCCTCTCCAATATAGTATCTGGGTGGACACTCCCACGTGTGATGTCACTAGAGGGTAGATTGTGAAATGGCTTGTAATGGCTAATCAACATCACGCCTGGTGGAAAAATAGGGGACCTTTAATGCTGGATTTACTTTGTTCACCCTTCAACACTAACACTACACAAGGATTATCTCACTGCAGTCCTACACCTACACACATTACTGAAACAGCCAGAAACATTACTTCCCACCCCATCTTATGTTTTCTCCATATGTTTAATTCGTTTGTTTGAGTGGACCTCCCTCCTTTGTTGCGGCCTAGAACGAGCGGGTCGTTACACTATGCAAAGCCAAACTGAGAAAAAACATGTTTACAAGTTAGGGGTTAGAAGTTCTCCAAACTACAAATAGCCACAAAGAACCACGTTTTTATAAGCTAGCCCACAGGCAGCCTGTACAGAACGGAGACACTGGCCAACACCCCCACCCCTCCATTGGTGAAAAAAAGATGATTTTAAACAAAGGGGCCTCTCTTCTAGTACATTCCTTTGTAGCAGATATTTTTGGTTGAGATTTTTCACAGCTCCGCACTGTAGCAGTAAGTGTGTGTAGCCAAACATGAACCCAGTGCTAACCCACGCCTCCGTAGCGTCCCATACAGCAGTGACTCAGCATCGCAACACCGTTACGAAACTATCCACATTTCATATAATAGATAGGAGGATTCAGTTACAGCCTATCTGTTGGTATGATTGCTTTTATTTTGAAGATTCATGATGAATATAATACATTGTATTGTATTATTAGCAAGCTAACATAGGATTTATGGGGGAGAGTTCAACTTCTTTATTACAGGAACAACGAATGTAGCCATGGTAACCAAGACATGATAGGTTACTGTTTTACAAAACCAGGGAGATGAAACTGCTTTAATAGAGGTTGATGTATCTCATGTCCAGCTCATCTTCCGATCAGAACGTGGAAAGGATCAGTTATTGGTTATTACCAATGATTGATACGAACAATGATACGAACAACGAACAATGTGTGGAAACTATTCACTCACTCTAGTTCAACTACACCAGACCTAGAATATAGAGCCTTAACTAGATCTCTGCTCCTCAACCCACTGAGAGTAAATGCATCAAAACCAATGAAATAACAGGATGAAGAAACACTAAAAGAGGTAAAATAATGGTAAAGAAGTCAGCTTGTTGTGTGCAGTGCAGAGACAGATGCAGGAGCTAGGTCTTCACTGATTGGCTAAGAGCTGAAGACATTACGGTAACAAGGTAAATTGGATTGCAGTAGATTACAGCAGATTATCGCAGGGGTAAACCCTGTTCTGGATCATCATGGTAGGGGAGCCATGTGGCGGAACTCGTGTCAGACGAATAACATAAGAAACGTGTGAGCAGGCATATGGACAAGACACACATGTACTGTCTCACATGCACCTACACGGTCGACCCAAAGTCACAGGCAGAAACACCATTGGTTACTCTTATTATGAGTTTACTTCTAACTCGTGTACTTTACTCTAATACTTTCCTTCCTTAGTTTACTAACTCTTATTACAAATAACTCTTCTTACTAGTTTACTCTCTTTTTACAAGTTCCCTTCTAACTTTATTACAAGTTAATTTATGGTTATTATTACTAGTTTACTCTCTTTTTACATGTTTACTTCTAACTTTATTACAAATTGATTTATAATTATTCTAACCAGTTATACTCTTTTTAAAAGCACAGTTATAATGAATCTTACTAGTTTACTCTAACTCTAACTCTTCTCATAAACAATGCTTCTTAATAGTTTACTCTCTTCCTACAAGGGAACTTCAAATTTTCTTACAAGTCAAGTTACTTCTTAGTAGTTTACTTGTAATTCCCAGGTTCAATTATAACTTTCGAGTGAATTCATCATTGCCGTACAACTTTACTTCCAACCTCTCTTCCACATTTACCTATGTACTTGAACTCTCCTACAAGTTAACTTCTAACTCTTATTACTAGTTTACTACAGACAACAGCTCAGTTTACACACATTGGTGTGGTTTCACAAAGTACATTCAATTAAATGATTCTCTCATATTTATTTAGCTAGTTGTACACATGTTGTGTAGGTTCAGGTATGTGTGTGTGTATGTGTGTGTGTGTGTGTGTGTGTGTGTGTGTGTGTGTGTGTGTGTGTGTGTGTGTGTATGACTGTGTTGAAACCCACCTCTACTATGTCCGAGTTGGTCCTGCTCTCGTGGGGCTCGTTGTACTCTGTGTATTTGAGCAGGACTTTGTCCATGTCAGTGCTGGCGTACTGGAACAGCTTGTTGGTGCTGTTGAAGATGATGAGGGCAATCTCGCAGTCGCACAGCACGCTCAGCTCGTACGCCTTCTTCATCAGGCCAAATTTACGCTTGGTGAACGTCACCTTGAGGGAAGAACCATCGGAAGAGTGAGAGTTGGATTATTGCTTCACGCTTGCATAATATATTAAGGTTAATGATAGTGTACTGATGGACTATAGTTGAATATTTAGTTGTCAATTGACAGATGCTTTTATCTAAAACGTAAACATCATTTTGTTTGGTACATGTCCTTGATGTGTAAGATTGAGCCCCTCCCAGTAAGTAGGCAAAAACTCAATAACAGGGTTCTGTCGTGGGAGTAGGACGGGTTATGGGAGTGTCGATAGTACGATTCTTGTAAGCAAAGAGAGAGATATGGGCTGGCCAGTGTTTTTTTTTTTGTTGTCTATTAGATCAGTTATAAGATGTGAATTGATTGAAATCCCAATCTATCAGCATTGATATGCTCAGGGTATTTCAAGCTACGAGCTAGTAAACATTTTACACATTGCAACTTTAAGGAGCACGTAGGGGTAGGGCATCTTGCTCAAGGATGCGGACATTGGGGTTAAACCCAGAACCTTGTGTTTGGGAGTCAAAAACTCAAACTCCTAGACTATCCTGCCCCACAAACAGTGAAACCTTTAGAACAAACACACACACAAACATACACACACACACACAAAACATGCACATACAGACAGACACACACACACACGCAGTTTGCTGTGGTACGGAAGGATTGTGACGATGTTAGTACTGCCCATCTGCAGAGGTCAGGAAGCACATGTGCCTGCACTTCCTGAGAAAACAGGAAGCAAGGAACCACTACCTCTGCCTTAGGCTGTTTGTGTGTGTGTGTGTGTGTGTGTGTGTGTGTATGTGTGTGTGTGTGTGTGTGTGTGTGTGTGTGTGTGTGTGTGTGTGTGTGTGTGTGTGTGTATGTGTGGTTTGAGAGAATAAGAGATAGAGAGAGCATGAGTGAGAGAGAGCAAGAAAGAGAGAGAGAGAGAGAGAGAGAGAGAGAGAGAGAGAGAGAGAGAGAAAGAAAGAGAACAAGAGTATGTACTATATGTATATAGTTCAGTGCTTTAGGGACAACATTTAATTAAACGGGCCTTTGTCTATCTGTGTTTACAGTGACATTAGGAAGTAAGTTAGTAAGTAAGTAAAGCTTTTTAAAAGACACATTCATAAAGTGGTTCACACACGAAAAAATATAAATGAATAAATAATATAAAACACAGCACAATGAGAGACAGACCAAACTAAAACTAAAACTAAAACTTAAAACTTAAAAATAAGACAGGGATGGAGATCTATAGAAAGGCTTGTCTATAAAGATGGGGTTTTAAAAGCAGCTTAAAACAGACCAAAGATTCAGCAAATCTGATAGATTGTGGGGAAGACAGTTTCAGTGGGCCGGGGTTAAGACTAGCAACCACCCAGAACACCCTAGCAACTATACAGAACACCCTGGCAACTGGTAATGTTTCTGGTTGTATTTTACGGTCACGTAACCTCCGAACTGAACTGATTTGATCGATTACACCATAGACACGATCGATTACACCATAGCCAACAACCAATACAACCACACGTTGTCATGACAATTCAACAACTAATATAAACACACACTGACACAAAGAGCTTGTGACTGTGTCATGACGGCATGCTATCAGACTGTTAGCGGAACATGTGAGCATCCATGTGTTAGCGGCTACATGTTAGCATTCATGTGTTAGCAGCTAAATGTTTTCATCCAAGTGTTGTAAGTGACCTGTTAGCGGCTACGTGTTAGCATCCATGTGTTAGCGGTTACATGTTAGCATCCATGTGTTAGATTCTACATGTTAGCGGCTACATGTTAGCGGCTACATGTTAGCGGCTACATGTTAGCAGCTACGAGTTAGCTGCTACATTTGAGCATGTTTGTACCTGTCGGTTGCGTTCATCCATGATCCGCGCTATCTGAATCTTCTTCCTCCCCATCTTTGTGTTTTCTTGTCGTGTCTTATCTCTTAAAAGTTCTGCTCCTCCAGTCTCTTATTCACATCCAGATCCTTTCGGAAGTCTCTTATTCACTCTTCTATTATTTCACAATTCTTGAGTTCCTTTGAGAAATGAGAAAACAAGTAACAGTTAAAAACAGAATGTCATCAACATCATTCTCTATTGATTGTTTATTATACTGCTTATTTATCTTAACAGTGTCATTGTGTCATTGTTGAGCAGCTAGGGGTTAGGGCATCTTGCTCAAGGCTGCCTAAAGGAGGGCTGAGGACACTTAGGTTTGAACCCAGAGCCTTTTGGCTGGGAGTCAAACACCTCTAACCAACCAGACTATCTGGCCTCCAATCCCTACACAAAAGGCCTCTCCCAACTCCCTTAAGGTACTTTGAGGTACAACCCACTGGGGCCTTGACTATTAATACAATTAAGATGAGAAGACATTGTTATGAAAACACAAAGTGTTTTCATAGTAATAGAACGAAAGTATGTGTCACAACAGTGTTGTAGTATCACTGTTCACATCTAGTCCTTCTGATTATTAATTGACCATGTCAACATAGCGAATGAAAACAAAACAAAAACATCTAGCAGGTCTAGACTTACATGCATACTTGCATAGATAGGCCGACACAGTTGCTTAAACCACTAGCCAACTACCATTACCACTACCGTATTTGTGATTATTATTTTGTTACTTTCTAAGTTCAGTAAGCATTAAATGATAGACAATGAATCCACTGAAACGTTTTTGAAAACCTTACTGCTAGACGCATGGACTATGAAAATAACAGCCCATATACACGTGAATGATCCTCTACTTCCTGTACTCCCTGCAGCTAGATCCTTAATCCAGCCCAGTGCAGCACAGTCTGGTCTTTACAGTTCACCCCTAGCCAGCCAAACAAACATCCCATGTGGCTCTCTCGCCATCTTGCTTCTATCTTGCTTCTATCTTGGATCTAAACGCTAGCTGGGTGGGGGGAACTGAATGTGGAATTCCACATTCAGTTCTAGCGTTTAGAACCAAGATGGTCACCAGGTGAATAAGGCCCAATCCCAATTGTGATTCCCTTCATCTCTAGGTCTTAACAGGATGAGATGAACATGGAACAACAGAGGACAACTACAGTCTAGAATGGCCGTCTTGATTGGGGTCCATAGGTTAAAAGATGTAGGTTGTTTGTCTGTAAACATCCAGTGAGACAGAGACTAAGTCAGCCCAACCTTCACCTTGCTTCTAATAGGATCTTGATGGACACACACGCATGCATGCACAGATACACACACACAAACACATAAACACAAACACATGCATACAAACCAACCCTTCCCTTCTAAACAGACACACAAACAGGAATGTGTCACTGCTAAGAAAGTAGAGGAAGTGAAAATAAAATAAATGAAAGATGGACAAGATAAACTCCACATGATTTGCCATTTAACAGGAGTGACAAGTTAAATCTGTGATCACTGCTTGGTGCATTTATCTCAGTACTCCCACATGCCCACACTACAAACTTCTGCTGCTATTTTTAGACACCACGTAAACCAAAAAAGAAAAAAAACTAAACATAAATGAGAGTGAACTCTTTACCCCAAACAACAAGAGGACTGGTTTCCAGTTTGGCAAATGAAAAGGCATGGATGCCACAATGGAGAGATGCGGCCTCGTTTGTCCTCAATTAGTATAGTTGGTCCTCATTTGTCTATTCTCTTCCACACACCCGCCATCTTTTCTCTCTCTCATGCTGTTTTTATCTTTCTCTTCTTTTTAATTCTCACTCTCTCACTCTCTCCATCTTTGTGCGTGTCTCTCTCTCTCTATCCCTCCATCATTGTTTCTCTATCTCTCTCGCCTCTTTCCAATTAAAAACATTCCTAGCTTTAAACTTTGCGGACAATTTACACTTTTGGTTGTTGTTGTTTTGTGTCCACCCAAACACACACACACACACACACACACACACAGACACAGACACACACACACAGCATGCAAGTGAGCGTGCACACACTGCGTGTTGTGTCTCTGTGTGCGTCTACAGAGTAAAGCTGTACATGCCAGCAGAGTGACATGCGGCACTGCCCTTGTAGTACTTGGCAGGGCACTGGAGCGGAAGAGAGCGCCAGAGTGTGTGGGAGAGCAGATATATAAATAAATACATAATTATAAATATATCTATCCCATCCCAATACAGTAATACACGCACATTATATTGAGATATTAAATTAATGCCCCCCCCCCCCCCCCCCCCCCATTAGTTCCAGGAATATCTAACAGTGAAACTAGTGTTTGTAAGTCAGTAAGATACATGAGTAGTCTGATTATGCTACTGTATGGTTAGACACTCTAAACAAAGACACACACTGTCTAAGCGCTTTCAAACCACAGGCCATGAAGAAATAGGGTGATATTGCATTGTAAAGCTCTAATAGCACATCATATGAGTGCAGTTACCGACGTTCGACAGTAGCTTAAAGTAATGTCGCAGGTTGTAAAATCCCATGAGATATAGGCCCTTATGGGGTGTATCATTAAATCCATATTTCATTGGCCCCACATGTACTATAACACATTGAAACTAAAACCACCCTGTAATATTCTGTAAAGTTGTATTTTCCCATTGGTGTTAGAAGGGTACACCGCTGTGATGTGATAGTGTCCTACACTAGAGTCTGTTTGGGTATAGCCTACCAAGTTGGCATGACAGGCACTAATGGATTCCTCGTATGCCGCAGATAACCACATTGCATGGTCTAACATGAATGGCTTCATCCCGACGAACAGTTGAAGACATTTAGGTGTGGGTTAACAGAAGTCTAATATGACAGATGGCTTTGTAAAAGAGTCAAGTAACTTGTTCAAAATCGAGGCAGGAAAGGCAAAACTGACATAAACTTTAGGATAGGAAAGAAAAAAACGTTTTCTAACTTACAACTTCTGAAACAGCAGGGGCTATCTTGCTAATTAAAAAAATAAAGAAAAATAACCTGAAATAATAAGGACTTTGTAATAAACAAAATCCCGGTCTAGGTTTTTCTCCAAAAAATAGCTACAACTTTTCTATCAAAAGGTCCTTTTAGAGAAGATGAATAGCCTACATATCAATGCTGTGTGCAATAGCAGAACCGTTGCTGTGATGTCATGTTATGGCTTATTCAACTTTGTCCGCTTTATCTTACCAAGAAGTTCACATCAGCTTCAGTCCACATGTGGCTGTGACAGCATATTCCACCAGAGATTGCATCGGTCTCGGCCGAAGTAAATGAATAAGTTTTACGATTACTGATTTTTCCACGAATCCTTTTAAAGACGAACCTCTGGTCCGACACGTAGAAAAATTAATAACCCCCCCCCCCCCCCCAGAAAATAAAAAACAAAAACAAAAAACGAACCTCACTTCGCTCAATGGATCTCACTTGTAGGTGACATGTGTACCGGACTGCGGATGAGGTCTGGTTGACTGACGACGTGACTCGGAGTGACCGAGGTAGAGGAGGATTACACGCTGATCCAGCTCTGCCCGCTCTTTGGCTTTGGACGAAACTTCAGAAGTCAACACCACTAACCCCTTTAACCCGTGGCGATTATCACATGCGGGGTTTAACACCAAAACACACCATTGCTGTCAGCGTAGGCGCTAAATAAGCAACTCAACTTACCAAGTCTTCAATCAGTTCTTCACATCCGTCTCATCAAACCAACTCAATTCGGTAGTGCCTTCTTCTCATGTCCCGAGTTCAGAGTTTGAGTCTCTCTCTCTCTCTCTCTCTCTCTCTCTCTCTCTCTCTCTCTCTCTCTCTCTCTCTCTCTCTCTCTCTTTCTTTCTCTCTCTCTCTCTCTCTCTGGCGGTTCCCAGAACACCCGGCTGCTCTCAGGCTCGGGTCGCACCAAGGAAAGGAGACGGAGAAGTGCAGGCGTCCAGCGGTCAACCGTTAAGCGGCATCGTCCAGATGTCTCGTCCAGCGGTTTCAGTTTCTTCTCGACGATCCTGGAGCACCGGTCTCTCGGAGGGTTTCTCAAGCACCTGGAAGTCAACCAAGAAACGGCATCAAAGTCGCGTTTTCGCGCGCGACTGAACAAGTGAACAATGTATTAGTCATGTTTCACAACGGAAAACGTCACCAGATCAGCCCTCGCATTTACACAATAAAGGGGAGTGAAGGATAAGAGCAGCCTATATTCTATTGACCGCCCATCGGATCAATACATTACAACTCTTTCAAAACGTCATCACGACTCTCTTCGTAATATCGTTGGGAAATCCTGAACGTTCTCAAAGTTCGTGGGTGCCTTTCAGTGGAGACTTTGAAAAGTGCAACTAAACTCCAGGTCATTTTCTTTGTGTTATGTTTTAGGGAGAATAATGAAGATGAATATAGCCCAAAGTGGTCTATGTTTTTTTCACCTAATAAAACAGCTCTTAAGTTACTGAAAAATACAAAACTAGGATGCTCTTTGAGGGATAGCTATTTTCAAATAGCAATACACATCATTGTATTCAAAAATACAATTTCAAAATGTTGCTAATAAATGTTCCTGTGATCTTCAATTACATTAATGGACGAAATTGACATCTTGCTGAAACAGGAATCACACAATCAGACACACAATCAGATTTGAAATGCATTATGCATCGCAAATTTATTTCAATTGGTGCCAGAGGACTACAAAAAGGCAGTGAAACAAACCAGTGAAACTATTACACAGTATAATTTACTTATTCATTACACATCTACATTTGACTTTTTTAAGAGTTAAATTATGAAATCAACACCATTATGGAAAAGCACAACTAAACAGCAACACTTTTGTTCTCCTTCAAGAGAGACAACAGCATATCATGCTTTAGTGAATCATGTGTAGCCTATATAGGCCTAACTGTCTGAAACATACCTCTGGCCTTTCAAGCTGACATTTTAGGCTGACCTTGGTCAAACACAACACAACAGCTGAGCTTGTGAAGGTCAACGTGAACCACCGAGCCAACATAATAACTTCCTACATCTTGTTCAACATTTCCAATCTGACTCCGGTCGAACTCCATTCTGTTTGGTATCTCAAAGCATGTGGCACCCAAGAAGCCTGCTTATGACAATGTAATTCAATGGCAATCAACGGCCACCTCTGGTTGTCTGGGCTTTGACGCTGGTAAACTAAACCAATGAGTAATCGCTTGTTATGCTGCCAGCTGTCATCTACTGTGGTCTGTAGAAATGTACTTTACACAGTAGAGCAGTCCAATTCTTTAGCGTCCAACAAAACGACAGTAAATAGCAGAATTTAGCTGTGTGTTGAGTCTACATTTCTATACTGCTTTTTAATTTGTTTCTGTTTGTTGACACTTCCTGTATTCTACTACATATTTACCGTTATGTTCATGCCGAAACTGTACATTGTAGCTCTCAAATCTTGAATAACAAAGAATGTAGAAGCCCAAAGGTTTGCTGTACAAAACATCCATCAAACCATAGCAATTCCACGCCTCAAACACCTTCTCTCTCTCACACACACATTGAGACCGGCCGGACCCTCCCCTTTTAAACATCACGACTAATATCTATGACTAGTTTCTTAATCCAGAGCCATACAAAACCAACGACATTTTATCACCAACAACATTTTATCTGAGATGGTACACCCAATGTATGCGACCGTAATCTCATTCTGCTAGTTTTCAGACATGTGATTGCCACATGGTGCAATGCTTCACACTTACCAGTGCTGTTTAACTCTTCACCTGGAAGATCACCCCTTCAGCTCCAGCTGGGGGGCGGCTTAGTCAATCCTTTTGGTGTTAATCAAGAAAAGGTGAAAAAGGAAGAAGAAGAAGAAGAAGAAGAAGAAGACGACGAAGAAGAAGACGAAGAAGAAGAAGAAGAAGAAAGGAGATTGCTATGAAGCCAGACCAGCTGGCTTGGAGGAACAGGACCCAGAACTGGGCTGTGTTTGGGTCTGGGATCAGTTCACACTGAGAGGTATACACCAAACTTACCCCTCACTAGCTATGGTTACCCCCCACCCTACCGGACCCCCCTCCTCACACACACCCACACACACACACTTAGTGAAGTCACTAAGCACACATACAAACACACACACACACACACACACACACACACACACACACACACACACACACACACACACACACACACACACACACACACACACACACACACACACACACACACACAGCCATGTCCCTCTCCCCTATCCCCTGCTATTCTACACATGCATGCGCACAGACACACACACACACCCTCCCACCCACCCACACGCACGCGGGCGCATTCCCAAACACACTCGCAATCCCAGTGCTAGCCTGTGACCCCCCGGCTGTAGGAGGCTGGGGTATGTCTGTGGGCTCGGGCACCTGTCCCACTCACTCCCGGTATATTTAGCTCCCGGGTGTCAATGAGGCTGCCTGGGCATGCGTGCGTGCGTGTGGGGCCCATGTGTGTGTGGGTATGAGAGATTGCATCTATAGGCGTGTGGATGTGTGTGTGTGTGTGTGTGTGTGTGGGGACGTGACTTGGTATGTGCGTGTGTCTGTGTCAGTGTGTAGGTGTGTGCGTGTATGTGGGTGTGCATGTGTGTGTGTGCATGTGTGTTTTATGTGGGTGTGTGTGTGTGATTTGTGACTTGACTTGCTGTGTGTGTGTGTGTGTGTGTGTGTGTGTGTGTGTGTGTGTTTGTGAGGAGAGAGGTGTTGATGACACTCGGAGTCTCTGCAGGCTCTTGGTGTAAGACCCCCATGATTAAAGAACAGTGACTGAGAGAGAGATAGAGAATCAGAGAGCAAGAGAGAGAGAGAGAGAGAGAGAGAGAGAGAGAGAGAGAGAGAGAGAGAGAGAGAGAGAGAGAGAGAGAGAGCAGGATAGAGATGAAACACTCAAACCTATCCTAGATATTAGGTCAGTAAGCATCTTCTGGCATGGGATTATCCTCACCTGTCTATCCCTGTCATCTCCCCCAAGAAGGGAAGGAGGAGTGGGGGGAGGCAGCCAACGTTAGCCCACATGCTCTTTCAATCTACTGGAATATCCCTACCTGTCTCTCTACACGGAGAGTAAGATAGTAATATGGATAAGCACAGTTTATGGTGTTAAGGCTGAAAAGTTAGGGGACGTCCTCGCTGTGGGACAAAAGACTGATTGGTGGGGTTTCTAAACAAAAAAAGCATGGCATAAAGAGGCATACCTGTAGTGAGATAAATCAGGTAAATTAAGATGACCAATTAAAAAAAGGTTTGTTTATTGACATTAGGTGATACAATCAAGCATGACAAAGAAGTGAAATATATGTATTGGAAAATATCCAAAATGTTATAATTAAATATACGTAAGTGATATATTGTGAAAAATAATGTTTTTTTTATTGATTTATTGCTCATTTTGGATCCATTCACAAATGGATGGATCCATTTTGAGAATCCAGTCACTTAAAAAAAATACTCTCTCTTCCATTGTATTACCTATGCACCAACTGTAAAATATTTTTAGTTTTCTCCCACTTTATGTCTCCATCTATGTTGCCATATAGATATACCTCTTGCGAAGAAGTTCCTGTCCAAGTTTATGTGTGTGTGTGTGTGTGTGTGTGTGTGTGTGTGTGTGTGTGTGTGTGTGTGTGCGCGTGCGCGCGTGTGAATGTGCGTGCATGGGTATATATGTATGTTGGCCATGCAGGTGCCGTATCAGTTGGGCCCGAGGTGTCGCAGAGACATAAACACGCAACACCAGACTAAGACTAATTCACATTCTCCTCAACAACCTTCCCTCATCCACTCTCTCCTTCCTTCCCCCGATGAACCATCATCTCTGAACCAAATCCCTTTTCAATATTTACCCTACCAAGGGTCTAGAGTTCTCTAGCAACCGTGGGCCCACATGTGTTTTTTCCCTCTCTCTCCCTGAGCAGTTGGCACGGCGACGGAGGGCAAGCGGCTGCAGTGCGCTGCGACAGGGTGAGGCTAGATCCATAATGGATAAGGTTACTGAGAAAGCCATGAGCGAGTGTAAACTAATCCCGGCTGGTCCGAGTGCCGAGCATAGCCCGCGATCCGCCGCATGGTTCTAGGCATTCTGCGCCCACTTCTCTCAGGGTAGTCTCGGAGAGGGGTTTAGCCTCGTACTGGCTGGCTGGTGGAGGTTTAGCAACACGCACATAAACAAACATGGGCTGTTTTTGGTGTCTTGGCTGGTTTTGAGTTAATTATGTATGTGTTGGTCAGGAAAATATGAAGATGTTTATATGTAAGCACTGCTTTACTGAAATCTGTATCTTATAATCTGCACCTTTTTGGTTGATAAGGTAGTTAAGGTAGGCTACTACTTTTACTTGACTGCATTATTCCAAAGCTAATATTTGTCATACTAGGAATCGAATTGCATTAAATTACGACAATTGAAGATGTTATAAAGTGGAATCCATAAAGGGTGGAATGTTTTGTCACACCAGATACAAATTCTTTAGTACTAGGAGTACTTGAGCAGATAGAAAACTTTGACCCCCAATGTTATTTCCGTACTGGTTTTCTTTTGTATAAAAAAATCAATTAAGGTCTATTGTTTTTTGACAGCAAACAGAAACAATAGTTGACACAAAAACTTGACAGCTTTGTCAGAACCTACTTTCCAAAAAGGACATATATACTCCATGCTTTCTGAAGCCTAAAGGCTCAGTGTGACTTCGTGAGTATAATCACAGCTAATGGCCCACCTCAAGTGGCCCTGGACGTCCCTTCGTGTCATCTGGGGTCAAAGGGTAAGTGTTGTCACATGGTAAGCATAGCACAGCTAATGACTGACAGGTGGACACAAGGTCTGACCTCTGACCTCAACCGGTTTCCAAGGAGACCCTTTACGTTCTTCTCCTTCTCACGTTCTTCGTGATATGAAGATCATATAAAGATGGGATGGAGTGCTGACACGCAGACAATCAACACACACACATACACACAATGCTTACACATACAATGATCCCTCTGTCACACGTTTCACAGCTTCCATGTATGTTATTTATAGTGTAGTATATCGTTTCTATATAAAGACAATGTTTGTTTCATTCGTCCTGACATTATCTTCAAGTCATGTTTTATGCATGGTTCAGTTTTTCTTTTACACCAATCTTTAGCTATTGCTCGGCTTAAACAACAACAACCCACAGCCCCAATTTTGTGTTCTTTGTAGTTGTGTTGTAATTACTGGGTGAGTAATTGCTGGCTTTAGATGATGGGCTACTACTGAACAATGATCTATTGTTAACCAACTTTTGTTTATAAAGCTGTGAGTGGGTTTCTCCTCTAGCAGAGAGCTGGGGGGACCATGACAAACGCAAATTATTCAGAGGATCCGCGACTAAGAGGGGTGATTTGTGTCATCTCAAAAAGAAACGACAACGCCATGAACTCCTACTGCCTTATAACTTCAGTGTATCTGCATTCATACGACTATTAAAGTCCATCATTTATTTGTAAAGCCCCTAATCACAGCCACAGCCTCAGAGGGCATGACAGGCACACCTTCTAAGACACCCCCTTTCCCTAAGCCCTCTAAAGGGCAAAGGAAACTCTCCCCCAAAACCCAGGGGGAAGATAGCTTGAGAAGGAACACAGAAGAGGGATCACTCCTTCCAGGGTATGCGATGGGTGCCAAACAGGCAGGCGTACTGTGTAACAATAGCAACATGATTCACATTATCACCAATTAGTGACCTAACTTTAACGCTCAATATCTCTTACCACGTACATTCGCCTTCTATTTTTAGGATTCTCATCAGTAGATGATCCCTAAGGAAAACGACCGAAGATGACTATGAGAACGGACCTACATGTTACATAAACATACATGTATGTGTATATGTGGAAAGCACATTTTGGAGGTGGGGTGGGTGTGGTGAGGCCCTAGGATTGTAATTTAGGATCATCTTCTTCACTTTTCTCCTCCTCAACCATTGGTAGGTGATCCCCAGCCAAAACAAAACTGGACGACTAAGTCATGTACATATATGTGGATGTGTGAAAGGGTATTTTATGGTGGTGGCGAATGTGATGGTGGAGGCGGTGGTCGTGGTCGTGGAGGCGGTGGTGGTGGTCGTGGAGGAGGTGGTGGTGGTGGTTGGTTGGGTGCTGAGGTTGTAACTGGGGAGGAACTAGAGCAGTCTATTTGTGGACCATGTGTTGCACTGTGGGGCTGACGAACCAACAGCTGAGCATGCGATGGAGCGCCCGGAGGGGGGGGGGGGAAGAGAGAGAGAGAGAGAGAGAGAGAGAGAGAGAGAGAGAGAGAGAGAGAGAGAGAGAGAGAGAGAGAGAGAGAGAGAGAGAGAGAGAGAGAGAGAGAGAGAGAGAGAGAGAGAGAGAGAGAGAGAGAGTGTGAGAGATCTGGTCGGATAGACGGACGGACAGATGGACCGATCCTGTTCACCAACCCCACTCCGCTCCCTCCCGCTCCGCTTTGATTTCAGGCTCCAGCGTGTGATAGGACACAGAGGTGATGGGGAGGAGGAGGAGGTGTTGGTAAGAGAGGGAGGCTTGTATTACCGCATATGGGTTACAATTACGTTCATTTGTCTCACTTTAAAGTGAGAGATGTCAGCCCTCTAATTAAAAGAAGGAAAAAAGAAAAAGGGAATGTTGACGCCTAACTCTGCCATCTTCTGATTGGCTGGTCGTGTGTCCAAAGCACACAGGGGTGTCAGTCGGCGAGAGCCCTCCTTAATTATCAGAGCGATTGCAAAGACAACTATCCGTGGTTTTCATTGAAACCAGCAGGGGAGAAAAAAGGGTTTTGTCTGAATCACCGTGTTTGGGTTTGAGGGGAACGTAATAACAGAGTGCTTTGGGGATGCATTTGAGGTTTGGTGGTTGGTGGATTCGTCACTTCGGGCTTAGCTGACGAAGCACAGCAGTTTGGTTTTTTAAAACAGATACATCAGCAGTCAATAGTCAAACAATAGCTAGAAAAGAAATTACGGAAAAAGATGCGTGGGCCCGTCGGGATTTCATTGTAAATGACAGATGATCTTATCACTATGAAACACTATGGAATGGATTTAGTGTGGACATAAAACTGAAGTTCGAGGAATGTGTTTTAGGTGGCAACAACTGTTGCAAGACAGGAGTTAAAACAATAAAAAACAAATACGCAACTGTGTCTGCTAATCATAGATAAATGACTCATCTGTTTAGATTAAGTAGATGCCACTCAAATCCCGGTTTCAATGACTCATCTGTTTAGATTAAGTAGATGCCACTCAAATCCCGGTTTCAAAGCAGCAATCATAGGACTATGGAGCACTTGAATTAAAAAGGAACATTTTATTTTGTGTAAAATAATTAAATTAGTAAAGAAATAAAAAAATGTATTGTGAGAAAAATAACATCCATCACATCATCAATCACACATAGAGCCACAGAATTTCATATTGTCCTTTAAAGATTCTGATTAAACCACAAAGCTGGACAAAGGACTACTGGGTATACCGAAACTAGTATATTATACTGGCAAAGGTACAACCCGAGTTCTTTTACTTTATTAACAGGTATTCTGAAATCAAATATGTAATCAACACAGTAAAAACCGACAAGAAACCAGCAACACTGCCAATGTAGCCTCATTCAGTCCCAATGTGTTCAGTCTCCATGGAAGTCATGGATCATTTATACAATATGTGAGTCCAAATTCCAGTTGTGACTGTAACAGAAGGTTTTTCATCTGTTCACATTCGAGCGATGACGCCACACTGTAAAAGGCAGATCATGACAGATCATCTTTGTCTGGGTTTCTTACCAGCATGTATGATGTATACATCCAGGAAGAAATGTCCCATTGTCTGGGTAAACTCTTCTGAGACGCGGCCTTCCTGTTAGGAGTCTCCAGTCATTATGGACAGGAATTCTTCTTGATTTACTGGAGAGGGGGGAAAAAAGGCCACAATGAAAGTGTGACCAAATAATTTACTTTTGGGAAAATAAGAATTTGTATTTACAATTGAGTTGTAAATAACTCATAATAAATGAGAGGGCCTCTATGCAAATACTTATTTTTTCTAGGAAGATTATCAAGATGAATTTGTTATGCTTTATTGTAAATGATGATTCGGTATAATTTAAAATGTTGTTATTGTATTTGGGTTTGTATGCCAGGTACCTCTCTCTCTTACTCTCACAAACATATTACCGTCTCATAAAAGCGCACGACAGTTCAAAATACTTCAGTGATCCACCACTAGAGGGCGCTGGAGCTCCATTGGAGGTTATTAGCTGTAGGGTCTCTTTGTGCCCAACAGTCCCTATAAAAGTCTTATTTGCCATCAGACTTTAGATCTAAAGTGTGATTCGTGAGACGACTCAGCAGCAGGAGTCATGCCATTACACGATATTCCTGACTTACTCTCCCCGTCGCCGTTGGTGTCGAACTCGTCAATCATGCTGCGGAGCTCCTCGTCCGTGATGTTCTCCCCCAGCTCCCGGGCCACCCTCCGCAGGTTCCTCAGGCTGATGTTGCCCGACTCGTCGTCATCGAACAGCTTGAAGGCCTTCAGGATCTCCTCCTTAGGGTCTCGCTCCAGGATGCGCTCTGTCACTACACGAGAAGAAAAAGGAGAGGGAACACAATGTAAGACATTCTGTCAATATAGGGGAATAAAACGGAGAGGGAACACAATGTATGACATTCTGTCACTACAGGGGAATAAAAAGGAGAGGGAACATAATGATAAAACACACAGTTGAAAATAAACGGTATTACTAGTTCTTCTTATTCATACTGCATGCACCATTACAATTACTACCACATTGAGACTCACCAACTTCAGTGAAGTCATCGAAGGATATTTTGCCGGTTCCTGCTCGGTCGTAGTCCTTGAGAATCTTCAAGACGTCCACCTTCCTCACCTCAAATCCCAACGCACGCATCGCCACCTGTCGTGAGGAAACCTGTTTAGATGATATCGCTATAATGCAAGAAACAGTAGAATCTCTAAAAGATCAAATTTGGATTGACTAACAGTAAAAAATGTTTACATACATTTAATTAATGAGTGTGCACAAGGATGCCTACAGTTAGACTGTGGACATTTGGGGTGTGAAGCCAGTTCTTTCAGCAGGGAGTCAAAGTGAATATATTCTATTCAAATTAGATCCAAAAACTTTTTCAAGGTCAAAAGGTTTTTGACCCACTCACTTTAACACCAGCAGTACCTAGTATACACAGTGCATTAGAAGTGAGTTTTGTGTCTCACTTACTGATCTTCAACATTTACCTTGAGTTCATGGTAGTCAATCTCCTTATCTTTATCAGTGTCAAATAACTCAAAGGCTTCTTTAACTTCATGTTTCTGCTCCTCTGTGAGCTCTCTCCTCTTCTTGCGCTTGGCTTTGTCTGCAGCAGGTTCAGCTCTGCCATGATCAGAGTTAATTGATTAGGTTCAAATCCAACAATCATCGATACGTTCAACCTGATGCCCACTTCAACACGGCGACCTTGCGGTGTGTTTTGAACAGCTAGATAACATTAAATAACCATATCTTAGCGGGATATTACAACTGAAATACAGCGAATAGTCCAGTGTACGTCATACATGTTTACAGATATAATCCCATCATAATCTACATGTTAACAGGCTAACAGGTAAATTACCCATAAAGTGAATGCGTGTTTCACTACCGTGGACGAGTCTACGTCAGCGTATGCTTCTTTTAATACTTCATCACAATTTAAAAACGTCATGAGGTGCAACATTATTAAACCAAAATGTTTACCTTAAAGCGAGACTCATGCTGAAAGGTTTGTACGCTCTATTCGCGATAGAAACAGGTACACACAACACACCCGTTTAGCCGCGCTCACATGACTCCCCGCTATTGGTTCACTTGTTTCTATGCTGCAGTAAAGGCGTCGATGATTGGTCAGAAGGACAGCCACTCTTTGCTTATTCACAGAGGACCAGTTGGACGAGGGACGAGACTGGAGAGTTGCAGCCAAACTCCATCTCCAACCTTCAATTTCTTTTAAATCGGCTGTTGCTAAATGACATATATTAAATGAATAAATCTGCCACTTTAGATAAATACCTATGATTGAATGAAAACCAGCCTAATTCTAGAAATGTGGCACTTACCATGTGGGCTAAAGCCTAATTTAATTAGTAAATATTTCAATTTAATCTAATTCCGTAAATTTGATGGATTACAGGTTTTGTACGTCGTTACATGTATTCATAGTCTCCCAAACCCCACTGTATTGAATCTTGATATATTATATTAAATAGCTTGAAAACCGATACGTCAATGAAATATCCATGTTTTGTTTTATGTTTAAATCATTCCTAGAAATTACCTAGGTATAGGTTATTTGTCGGATGCATATGCCTATTTGTCGGTTTTAGAATGTGATGGTATTTATTTATTCACGTGAAAGACGTGAGACCGCAGTGAACACAAAACTAACTGCGCACTGAGTTAATTCTAGCTTCTTGTAGGCAGTCCTGACACCGCTATTATCATCAGCATCTCCGCCGTCCCCATCTGCAACACCGCTGTCGCAGTAGACGGGAAGGGAAAACAAAGCCCCCAAAGCATTGCGCGCTGTTTGTTTATGTTTTAACATGAGGACCAGATTCAACTTCACGGTAATGCTGTCGGCTTTTCTGCCACTTGTCTGTATTGATGCAACCGTATCTGACCAGGAGGTAAATGGTGAGTGCGTCATCTTTTCTAAAGGCTATACTTTGGCCGTTTAAGGAAGATAAAAGGATTTAAGTGCAACGATTAGAACAGACATCTCGCGAGTTGAGAATTCGTATGTAATAAATTGGTTTTAAATTGTTATTGCGGGGTTTACCGGCTTTGGTAATGGCAAACGTTGAAGTGCTGCATTAGTTCTATATACATTATTATTATTATTATTATTATTATTATTATTATTATTATATTAAATTTTTTTTGAACACTATTCAATGCTTATGTTTTCATTCACTTCTCTCTCTCTCTCTCTCTCTCTGCTTCCATGAAGCCTCGTGTGGCCCCTCGGTGTGTGAAGGTGAAGGAGACTGCTACACTCTGCAGCCACAGG
>JACYXH010000416.1:4439579-4449579 GCA_026745465.1 Lota lota | reverse complement strand
AGTACACACCAGCCCTTTAGTATATGTACTGTGTGTGTGTGTGTGTGTGTGTGTGTGTGTGTGTGTGTGTGTGTGTGTGTGTGTGTGTGTGTGTGAGTGTGGTGGGGTGTGTGTGTGTGTGTGTGTGGTTTGTACGTGTGTGTGAGGGGGGGTGTCTGTGTCATTGCATACATGTGTTTGTATGTATGTATATATGTATCAATGCATATGAATGTGTGTGTGTGTGTGTGTGTGTGTGTGTGTGTGTTTGTGCGTGTGTGTGCATGTACAGTGTGATTGCCTCTGACAGTAACATGTATCCTTACATGTATTTTATTGCAGGTGAACCTGCAGCAACGGATGCGTATAACAGGGGTGATTACCCAGGGTGCTCGGCGGCTGGGAAGGTCAGAGTTTGTTAAAACGTATCGGGTTGCCTATGGCGACGATGGAAAAACATGGAGGATGGTCAAAGCCAAAGGAAGCAAGGAAGATATGGTGAATCTCTTTTTATATATATTTCTGAGTTTTTTTACCTTTCTAAGGATCTCTATCTTTCTATAATTTTACTGAAGTAAAAGTTGTCTTTTGTTCTTTCAGCTTTTCCATGGCAACACAGACAGCAGGTCGTCCATGGCGAATGCCTTCTCTCCACCAATCGAAGCAGAGTATGTCCGCATTTACCCACAGCTCTGCTGGGGACACTGCACACTACGCATGGAGCTGCTGGGCTGTGACCTCACAGGTCAGTGACATCATTATGATGTAATGGTCTTGTTATAATGTAAAATATTTATAATATCAAGAGTTCATTCATTAATGTAGTGTGTTAGTGACCATTGTGCAGCATCCACCAAATGGCATATATTTATTTAGGGGGCCAATGTTATGACCCCAATGCCCATCCATAGTCTACCTGTGAACATTGGGCAAGATGCCTAAAGAGGCATTAATGACATGTATCTAAAAAAACAACATCAGTAAATTGCTCGGGATACGCTAAGCTATGCTAAACGACCAAATACCCAATCATCAAAGCTCCAGTAAAGTCTCCCATTCATGTTATATCAGAACCCCAATAATGGGAATCAGTTGCAATCTAAACCACCCTGAGATATTTTGAAGTGACAAAGAGCTTTTGTTCCCCGCCCTCTCAGGCTGCTCTGAGCTGCTGGGCCTGCG
Organism: Lota lota; assembly: GCA_026745465.1. Taxonomy (NCBI): domain Eukaryota; kingdom Metazoa; phylum Chordata; class Actinopteri; order Gadiformes; family Lotidae; genus Lota; species Lota lota. The sequence continues at coordinate 4,448,418 of JACYXH010000416.1, read as the reverse complement.
GTCCGGGGAGGTGCACGACTCCCAGCTGTCTGCCTCCTCCGTGCATCTTACCCTGGGCATGGAGGTCCTCTCCTGGAGGCCCGAGTACGCCCGGCTGGGCCGCAGGGGCAAGGTGAACGCCTGGGCCGCCGCACGCAACAACCAAGACCAGTGGATACAGGTGAGGAGGGGGGGCAGGATAGCATGCACTACGGACGATCTCAGTAACTCTGAGATCATCTGAGCATTCATTGACTAAACTAAACAGAACATTTTGCTCCCGTCAAAAGCCTTGTTCTGATTCCTATTGCTGTCCAGTTGTCTTTTTATTTAAAAAAAAACACATAGTTGGAATTTTTCATAGTTCTTTGTATGCTTTGGTAGTTGTAGTAATTGTTCCCAGCCTCACTTCACACTTGGATCGTATTGGATAAAAGCTCAATTAGTAAATAATTTAGCTTTTATTACACCCATATTCTGTAATGAGGTGGACCTGCTCACTCCCACCAATATCACGGGAGTGATCACCCAGGGAGCTAAGGACTTTGGTCGGGAACAATTTGTCAGCTCCTACAAGCTGGCCTATAGTCAGGACGGGAGAGACTGGACGACATTCCAGGATGAGACGCGACACAGCGACAAGGTAACCGAAATCAGCAGAGAGTGGAAAGTTGAGCAGTTAGGGTGTTTGACTCCCCTGCCAGAAAGGTACCGGTTTCAATTTCCCAATGTCTGGGACGTATCTGTAGGCATCCTTTAGACATGAGCAAGATGCCACACCCGCTACCTGCTGCTTACTGACACGACACAATGTTTCTGAATGCACTGTAAGTCACTATAAAAGAAAATGTCTGCTAAAAGATCAAATATAGTAAATAGATAAATATCTGGTTCAATGTAACTATTACAAAATCCTTCTTTTTTTGTGAACAGTGTCCCAGTTTGAACTGTTCGTGTACGTGTAGTTTGGGGTTTTGTCCTGTAGATGCCGCAGCCTCACCATCTCACCTGTGTCAACTACTTTGCTTGTGTTCAACTGCATTATTGTTGTTTTTTGTTAAGATCTTGTGTCAGTACAGAGCATTTTCAGCTCAGTAAAAAAAAAAACAGTTAGCTAAACTACTATATTTACCTGCCCGAACTCAAAGTGGGTTGAGTGTTTGCTAGTGTTTGGTTGACTACTTATTTTTGTGTCGGCGCTAGGTGTTCCAGGGCAACTCTGACAACAAGAGACCCAAGAAGAATGCCATTAAGCCCCCCATACACACTCGCTTTCTCCGGCTCGTCCCCTGGTCGTGGCACGGACGAATCACCGTCAGGATGGAGCTCCTCGTTTGTCGGGGAGACGAATAAACCAACGTTACCAATGTTTCCTAATCCCTACTTTGTCTTGTTCGTTTTTAGAATGAACAGAGATGTTCGAGCAGTGTTTTGGTTCAGGGAGGTTGCTGCATTTATTGACTGTGAAACAATTGTGTGCCATTTTATTGTTAGTTTTGCATTATAAAACGTGTTGTGGAACATGCTTATTCAAAAGTATCTTGTAATAGTAGGCCTACTGGCCACAGCACTTAACAGTCATGTTTGAACAGCACTGCATTTACTGTGATATGTGAACAATTCTGGTTTGCAATGCTGTGATTCACATTTGTAAATTGTTAACACAAATTTATCGATTGCCGGTTATACCACTTCCTGAAAATGATGTTTCTCAGTATTGTTCTGTTGACCATTACACTTGATATCATGTACTTTGCCAATGAATAGGTTTGATTGTAATACATGGTGCATTTGATACAAAGCCTGTAGAATACATTTAAAACAAATGTCATTGATCTCTTTGACCCATATCTGAATGTGAAACACAGTCAGAAATAATCGGTGTTATGTTTCATTCTTTAAGTGAACATTTAATATAGTAAATCCTACGTGGTGGACAGTGGAGATGTTTTCGTTGATGGAAAGGCATATATTGGCACGTTACTGCCGCCTGCTGGGCAATTCTAAAAGTGCGTTTCATAACTATTTAAATTCTCACAAACAATGTTTCCGATTCACTTGTCTTGCAATTCTGGGCCTGAACAACAACAACAACAACAACAACAACAACAACAACATCATCATACTCTTCTCTCAGCTAGCTAAGAATGATTTCCCACCCCCAGCAAACATTTCCAATGGAGCTAGAAGGGACTTTAGCCTGAAATAAACATCTTAATGGTGTGAGTACTATATGGGACAAGTGTCCATCATGTTTATAAGTCCAGATATCCCAGAATTGTGGTATTCTGGGGCAGATACCTGGTATAGATGCTGGGGCAGACACCACATATTGATGCTGGGGCAGACACCAGGTCTTGATGTTGGGGCAGACACCAGGTCTTGATGCTTGGGCAGACACCAGGTCTTGATGTTGGGGCAGACACCAGGTCTTGATGCTTGGGCAGACACCAGGTCTTGGTGCTGGGGTAGATACCAGGTCTTGATGTTGGGGCAGACACCAGGTCTTGATGCTTGGGCAGACACCAGGTCTTGATGTTGGGGCAGACACCAGGTCTTGATGCTTGGGCAGACACCAGGTCTTGGTGCTTGGGCAGACACCAGGTCTTGGTGCTTGGGCAGACACCAGGTCTTGGTGCTTGGGCAGACACCAGGTCTTGGTGCTGGGGTAGATACCAGGTCTTGGTGCTTGAGCAGACACCAGGTCTTGGTGCTTGGGCAGACACCAGGTCTTGGTGCTGGGGTAGATACCAGGTCTTGGTGCTGGGGTAGATACCAGGTCTTGGTGCTGGGGTAGATACCAGGTCTTGGTGCTTGGGCAGACACCAGGTCTTGGTGCTTGGGCAGACACCAGGTCTTGGTGCTGGGGTAGATACCAGGTCTTGATGCTTGGGCAGACACCAGGTCTTGGTGCTGGGGTAGATACCAGGTCTTGGGTTACTGGAGCAACCTTAGGATAAAGGGTCAGTCTCACCTCCCAAACATTTTCTTGGGTGAAAATTGTAAAAAAAAGAAAGAAACTGTTGTTAGTTACTTTAAAGTGTGTTTCTATTTGAGTTTAAAGTCATGTGTTTCCATTTCAGTTTAGTTTTCTGCAAGCACAATTACTGTTTTGGTTTCAGTGAACGGATTGCTTTTTCTATCAGTTGTTAATTTAGATTCAGTTTAAGTTAACTACAATCACACTGCTGTGGACATTGGTGTTTAACCATAACATTTCATTGGGAGTCAAACACCCTAACCACTAGACTAGACCATCCTACCCCACTAGTGGTCGATATCATGGTGTCGTTTTCCTCTCGGTGGACAACCGTTGTGACCCCGGTGTTGGACAGACAGTATGACACATGGTCACTTGATGCCAAGTGCTTGCTAGTTTCCATTGCCTTTGACTGAAAAAACAGACGTTTCCTCCTGGGACTAAATCGATCCCTGGCAGGAACCACAGAAGTCAGCTTGCTCGGCTGGGCTTTGAAGAGGATATTCACAAGTTGGAGATGGGCTTTTTTTACTACTGTTTGGTCTGTTAATCACTTTAATCCAAAGGGAATTTACAGTGTCGTTTTTTCATTATGAATTAATTCATGAGCAGGGGGTAGGCATGTCCATGCTTGCTATAGGTACACATTGAGGTTTCAACAAGCTAGCAGTCCAACACCTTAGTGGCTAATCTTACCCTCCTCCACCGTTGTATTTCAAAACATGAAAGATGCATAAATACTCAAAACCCAAACCTCCAAGCTGCATGGTTCAAAGTTAGATTTTCTAAGGGAACAGGCTATTAATACTGGCACAAAGTGTGCTAAAGAAGTGATTCATTGACGATCATGATTCACAGTGCACAGACTGAAAAAGTGAGTGTATGATGTTAACAAACATGTGGTTTGTTGAAAATGAATCTGTTCATTCATTTCATACACACTGCTTTATACAGTCTAAAAGGTTCCAGCCTGCTCAACTAAATCACCAACACTGACATTTTCATACTGAGGGTCCAATGGATTGTATGATGTTCTTATGATAGACAGCACAGTGTTTAAATGTTAATCTAGGTACGTTTGATCTTCCATCAGACACTTGCTGAACACCACTCCTACCTGATGGCTATGCAAATGAAAACAGCAAGTGTTTTTAGTTTGTTCGTATAAAAACCCAGAAGTTGTGGTCTTGTATTGTATCAACTTTATCATCACAATTTTCATGTCTACAACATGTAAAAGGATGATTATAATTATATAGTATTATGTAATATTACATAATATATATAATATATATATAAATTATTATATATTTGTATATTATATATAATTGTTTTTTATAATTTATGTTATTACAACTTTTATTCAAACAGGCAAAGTCTCATTAACGTTTAAATTCAAGAGTATTAGCAGAATGTCAACTTATAAAAGCTGTCTTGAAAGCTATCTTATCCCTGGTTTGGCCATCCTTGCCATGAATGATTGATTTTCCCACAGAGTTCCTCCCAGAATGCACCAGTGCAGCCGTGAGCCTGGTGCCAGCGGGTCTCTGCTTATCTGGGGGAGGGTCTCTGCCTCACATGTGTGTGTTCAGATAGAAGTTCTATAGCTCCCTGCAGGAAACGCAACGCTTGATATACCTCTCTCTTCTCTTTCTTCCTCGCTCCTCTCTTTGTCTCCGTCTACATGTCCACTTCCTACTTCTCAGGTTTTTTCACCCGTTTTTAGGACAAACGAAAACAAAAAGAGACAAACGTGCGGTATACGATGAAGGATGGATGATGTCATTGATAAGTAAAAAGAGACCCTCCCCATAGTTGAATGAACAAGGGTGACACATTTGTTTAGTTTGGTCAGATTTGTATAGATATTTCAACTTTAACAAGATATCCTGGGTAAAATGGATCCAATATATCTTGTTTTGCCTCGTTTTAAGCCTGCACTATGCACGTTTTCCCATTGGCAACCTCTGTAGCTTATTTTATGGATGGAGTAAATAGCTGCAGTAGAAAGGTAACATAGTGCAGGTTTAAATCTATATTTTAGGAAGTGCCTGTTTACCTTGTCCAGAGTCAGCAGGCTACAACAAGCACCACATTTCTTTTAAGAAGCCACATTTAACCATGCTGGCTTTAATACGTGAGTGGGGAAAAAGCACATTCAGTCTACATGTGTGTGCGTATGTGTGTGTGTGTGTGTGTGTGTGTGTGTGTGTGTGTGTGTGTGTGTGTGTGTGTGTGTGCATACCTGCGTATGTGCTTTGCTGTGCCTAGGGGCAGTGGTTAGAGGTGAGGATGTAGGGTGTGTGTGTGTGTGTGTGCAGGGGGGTCAAGCTAAGTTAATGTTTCTAGATAGCATCCTCTGTCTTTCCAACATGTGTTTCTGTCTTTAAAGACCAGAGAACATACTAACAACATATACGTTGTCACTATGAAACACCTGCTCCTCTATATATTTAATTAGATATTGGGAAATCTTTTGTTTAGGTATTCACATTCATAATAGATCACGGTTGGAAATGGCGTCTCTGTGCAGTTTGGGTTGTGGGGGAGGTTCAGTGTCCATAACCGCTCCAGAGTTGGGGTATGAAAGTGTTCATGTCATTAAAGACCTGGACCCCACCCTGCAGAGCACAGAGACCCCCTGTCCACACACACACATTCACAAACGCACGCACGGACACACACACACACGGGTTCACACACGCATGTACACACCCACGCACGCACTCACACACACACACACACACATACACGTGCACACAAACACAACCACACACACAAATAGGCACACACACGCACACACACACATTCACGGGCACACGCACCCACACACAAACACGTTCACGCATGCACACGCTCGCACGCAGACGCACACACACACAGAGGTTTGTGAAACCTTTTTCTTTCACATCACTCTAAAAGAACTCTCTGTGCTCTTCAGGTACAACATAAATCCTCTGAAAGAGGTTTTTGGGGAGTCAAGAGAACTATATGGATTTAAGAGATACTTTGTTTATCACACATTTTTTGAAGTTAAGTTTAAGTTTAAGTTTACAACATTCTGCCTCGTAGATGAACATACAAGATTTATTCTCTGCCAACCAGAAACAAGGTTTTATTTACATAGAAACGTATACTCATCACCATCCCATAGGGCTGGTTTTATAGCTGACCATTTGACTGGTGAACTTTCAACTCCTTCACAACTACTTTGACCTTCTAACAAAAGACAGCTTGGCGAGAGAGTGGCTGTCAATGGATCATCCGTAATAGACCGATGGAGGTGGGGGTAATGACTGGATGTTCAACTGCAAGAGTTACGTTTGTGAAGCTTGGTTTGAATAAAACTGAGGAACAAGCCCAGCTGCTCTGCACTCTATCCAGATATATTTTTGCAACAAAATCTATACCTTTTTTCCACATTTTGTCATTTTTCTTTTCAAATGTTCCAATGAGTTTTGGAGGCTTTTGCTTGTTTCTCAGCCTCACCTAGTGGTTTTGGACAAAAGCATGCTAAATTATTAAATGTTCATGTAAATGATCATCTGTGAGGAACTATTTGGAGACTGCAGCCAAGTTGGCTGCACACAAAGTTATGGGAATCCACATTTCTCTTAAATTACACTGTTTATTCTGTTATCTTTGCTGGATTGCATCTGTTCAGCACCCCACACAATATTGCAACCGAACATTCTATTATTTTTTTGACAGAGGCATATGTTGTAAATGTGTGATTGCAAAATACAATATAGACATTTATTCTAGTCCTTTAACAGTTCGTTTAAGAAGAGAAATACCTTCATTGCAGATTTATATTTTTTTTGGTATTTAGAGACCGTTTTCGACCTGCGTCACAGCAAAGTAATCAATGCTGATGTGTTGGAGGACCTCTCAATAATGTGGTTGTGTCTGAACAGCCAATCAACATGCACGGAACTGTTCCCAAATAAACATAGAAATGGATTCACCAATGTTAACAGGCAGAGGAGGACTACTTGGTCTAATTACACACACACATCCGCACTCACCCACACACACACACACACACACCCCTCTCTCTCTCTCTCTCTCTCTCTCTCTCTCTCTCTCTCTCTCTCTCTCTCTCTCTCTCTCTCTCTCTCTCTCTCTCTCCCTCTCTCTCTGGAATATGCCAATGCTCTAATGTAATTAAATGTATCATAAAGTCAACCTATCTGCCTATATTCACATGTTTAAGAAATACAAAATGACTACATAATTACTTTGACTGGGCTGTATATAATAATGGATCTACATTTCATAATTTCCCTTTTCAAGCGGCATATAGGCTATATTAAAACTTGATTAAAAACCATTACAGTAACAATCAGTCATCGAGTAGACTATCCAAAATATTCAGAACTGTCCAAAGCTGCCTCATTGGCAGCTTTGAGACCATTAGAAGAGTTAATCACATTAATAAACGGGACTGGTTCCAGCCAGATATAACCTTCCCATGAAATATTTAGAGCAATTTTAGTCAACGACGCAAGATAATTACAAATGTTTTAATATGCCTGTCGTGCATCGTATAGTGGTCTATATGAGCATTGATATGCAGCAAACATGATCGATGCCTGTCCCATTTTGAGAAAGAAACCAGTTAATTTATCCAGTTTGAGATCGCCTGCTCCTGCAAGACATGATGGAGCCTCGTGCGTCATTGAGCAACACACAAGTCTCCAATTTCCACCGTGAAGGATTAGACCAGCCTTGCAGAGCACACTATGCTGAATATATTTCACCTGCCTTCGCAGCTTCGAAAATTGCCCCCCCCCCCCCCCCCCCCCCCAACCCCCTCCAGCAGCTACAAATACCCCCTCCTTCAAAATAAGAAGAATCCTGGAGTCTTAGCAATTCGACAAACGTAACACGCACCTACAAGAGAGGGGCTGCTTGAGAGCTGCCGATATACCACAGCACTACTTCAAACGAACCCTCTCTCACTGGGTCAGAGTAAATAGGTAAACATCTCTCCCAAACTGGGCTCAATCCCATCGGGTAATCTTGTCTCCTGTGACGTTTAACGCTGCCTTTACGCTCGTGGCTTTGCGCTCCAAACCAGCGCCAGTTCCAGTAAGCGAAAGAGGAGGTAAACACCGACGAGGACTAAGGTAAGACTTAATTAATAATCTTTCAATTTGGACTTCGATAAACCTAAATCCTTTTACGTTTTTTTTTTTTTTTCTGTCATGATGCAGGACGTTATTCAGCTTTGTTGCTCATCTTTGGAATGTTTGTTTAATTAGTATAACCAGCTCAGGAAGATACGCGTGTGTTCTGCAGCCGACATTCATTTACTTTTGAACCTTTTGTGAGGATGAATTGTTTGGCGTTTGCCTGCTTGTATAGATGTTGCGTACTTCGGTGAATTCCTTGACATAATCGTTGTGGATGTTTGTTTGTTTAATTGCGGCGTTGTGCGAGACTACAATAGTTTATGTAGTCTAAATAATCTATATATCCTAGCTAAAGAAGGTGACACTCTCTTGAAAGTGTAAGAATAACAAATCTGAACAGTTCAATGTCTAGTGTTGTTGCGTCAACTGAAGTTCTGTAGTATCCACAGAGACCCATGGAGCCCCCACCCTTACTACACACACACACACACACACACACACACACACACACACACACACACACACACACACACACACACACACACACACGGAGCCCCCACCCATACTACACACACACATAGACGCAATCATGCACACACACACACACACACACACACACACACACACACACACACACACACGTTCAGTGGCCCCTGAGGGCCCATGACAATTCCTAGTAGAACGAAGTTGGAACAAAATGTATTTTCTCTATCAGGATCCTCTTCATGCATTCACACAAATA
>JACYXH010000416.1:4434579-4437079 GCA_026745465.1 Lota lota | reverse complement strand
GTTCCACCTCTAAGGAAAGCAGGCCTTGTGTGAAGGCCATGGCTGTGTGTTATTTGTGAATACTCAGCATTCAAATGACTCTCCCGCCCAAATGACTCCATCTGACCACAACCACACCCCGCCACCTACTAAGAACAGTCCCGTGTTTCTTCTGTGAACAAGTGACAGTTGGTGTGTTACAGAACATGCCTTTTTAAGAAAATATTCTCCCCCATTTAGTAAGTCAGTTTCCTAACAGCTGAAAATTCCGTTGTGTATTTTTAGCATTTGTTTTCTTTTACAGTAAATATTCGCTACTGTTTTGTTTTGTTTTCCGTCGTTTCCCAGCATGCCGAGGGGTGGGGAACCAACGTGAGCGATTGGGGAAACACACGAACACCTGGGACATTCGCAATTACAAACTGAAGTCCACACCCATATGCATGTGTGTGTGTGTGCACGAGTGTGCGTGTGTGTGAGAGAGTGTGTGTGTGTGTGTGTGTGTATGTGTGAGAGAGTAAGCGGTCTTGAATGAAGTGTCAATTTACTTTTATACTAAGCATCATGGTTCATGTCAATCAGGTGACATATTGACCCATATTCCGAAGGGAAGTATGTAAACTGTAAAACGAAATCTTTCAATAGATATCACGACATATTGAGATCAGTTTCTACCCATCTTTATTTTCACCAACACCCTCTTCAAACACAGGACAGGATGCCGAAAGGTTCTGGGTTTGATCTCCACAATGTCTTCCACCCACCCATAGATATCCTTGCGCAAGGGGACAGCAAGGTTCCCAACCTCCAATGTGCTACTTAAGGACCTGTATCTGTGTTTGCTGCAAGTTGCTTTGGTGGAAACCGTATCCCAAATGCCTGAATAGTAAATAGTAGGCCTGTTCTGGTTAGAGAAGTATGTTGTCTCTTGAGCTTTGATGAGTCATGTTATCTGAAGCAACATTGTGCAACTGTTTGTGAATGCACCAAAGAATTGGTTGATAAAAGGTGTTTGTTTCAGACATCTGTGTTAGCAAACACAGCACTAACGGGCCCCATTAGACAGCTGTTTCGAAGTGTTTGAATCAGCTAAAGTTAAGCTAAAGTCCAACCCATGGCATTCTTGCTAGCCTCAGGTTTTTCATAGTGACTTCTTTCCCATCAATAAATGACACACAACTACATGCTGAGACATTGCAGGGAGACCGACCGTAATAACCTATACAACAATGACCGTAAATCATTGTTCATGTGAGTGAGAGATGCCTGTAATGGAATCAATGTGGTTACCTCATCGCTTGGTTAACCCCCCAGGAAAGAGAGGACGTCTGGTGCCTTTCATCTCACAGGCAGGCATGCACACGCGCATGCACAGACAGACCACACACACACACACACACACACACACACACACACACACACACACACCACACATACGCACGCGTGCATGCACATGAACAAATACCCCCCCCCCCCCACACACACACACGAACATATGCACACACATGGACATATACACACACTTGAACACACAAACACACACATTAACTTAATACACACACAATAACACACACATGGACACACATACACACACATGCACAAACACAAAACTAATTTAACGGTTGATTTATTGTGTCAAATTCCTTGTTAAAGGGAGTAGTCCAGCAAACCACTGCCAATGGGTGAGGGTTTCAACTTCTTCTCGTATTGTTGTTGTAACACAACCAATCAGTACAATGTTTCACCACGTCTATAGGTATAGCATATCATCTCAACGTATATCACACAATCCTGTAAGAATGACTCGCGCCGTAATGTCAGGTGAAGAGCTTGTCCACACATCGATGCAATCCCTATGTGTTTAGTTTGTGTTTGTTTTGTGTAGTTTGTGTAAGCGTTTTCACTTCCGCTTCCCATATGCTTTATCTGGGCTGCAGGATAGTCTAGTGCTTAGGATGTTTAACTATCAACCGAAAGGTTCTCCATCTACAGTCTCTGTACTGTCTTAAACCTACCTGCTCCTTAATGACCTGTCTCTGCACTGTGTAAACCCTACCTGCTCCTTAATGACCTGTTTAATGACCTGTCTCTGTACTGTCTAATCCCTACCTGCTCCTTAATGACCTGTCTCAACTGTCTTAAACCTACCTGCTCCTTAATGACCTGTATCTGTACTGTCTAACCCCTACCTGCTCCTTATTGTAGTGCATCTGAATTGACAGCAAGTTGCTTTGGATTAAAGCGTCTCTGATCAGCTCTAGAGTTAAAGCTATTGCTAACTGAGGGTGTCTGACCTCATGCAGGATACGTATATATGAGAACTATATGAGAAAGCACACACACACACACACACACACACTCGCTTGCATGTCCGCACACACACACACACACACACACACACACACACACACACACACACACACACACACACACACACACACACACACGTTTTCTCAGGATATACATTTAGCACATGAGTAGCATTATACCTTCAATATCAACACTGATGATGTCAGGAAAA
>JACYXH010000416.1:4417079-4429579 GCA_026745465.1 Lota lota | reverse complement strand
CATGTCACTTTTTCATTGTAGCCATTACTTTCGTATAAATAAATAAAAAGTTATATATTTTCCTCACTTTTCTCCATGACTTTTATACTTTAAAGCACTCAACATTTCAAATCCCTTTTGAACAAATGGGTCGGTTCAAGGGAAAGGAGTGATTGTTTAAATCCCCATAAAAAGTCCCAATTGTTCCTTTGAGTGAAGTGTTGTTTAAAGGGGGAGGTTGTATTGCACATTACCCCTAGCTCAGCGACGGCCCCGACACCCAGAGCTGAGGAAGCACTTTAACAGCCCTCCCCTTCCAACCAGGCCCTAGTGGAGGCAATCAATGACCAATTATCTGGTGGTAAATTAACACAGACGTAGGCAGATGATGGAGAGATGGAGAGAGAGGCAGAGAGAGATGGACAGGAGAGAGAGAGAGAGAGAGAGAGAGAGAGAGAGGATTATACGATTCTGACTTTAGACTTACAGTGAATTCAAATACCTTGCATTAAAGTGTAAGTGAACCCCGTTTCAGCTCAAATTCAAACACTATGAGATTAAAAAAAAAAAAAGCGTGTTGGTCTGGGAGTTCTTGAAATGGGGGGGACGTGTTAACTCCAAGGTTATGACCCACAGCAACTTTATGATGAAGCAATGCTGTATACGAAATGCTTCTCCCTCGGCGTGGCCATCAACATCAACCGCTGCCCTGACAGAGCTCCACACATCCACACACATCCACACACTTCCACACACATCCACACACACGCCCACACACACCGTGACGTTTGCGTACGCATATGGGAGAAGTTTGCCTTCAGGGTGTTCTGCCAGAAAGCTCTTCCTGCAAGAGAGGCTTAAGGAGGTCAGGTGACGTAGTATAAAGAGCGATAAAGTACACCTACGGAGGAGGTTGTGGTGGATGAATGGGTCAAACACAGTACTTTCACCAAGGAGACTGGGGTTTGTGTCCTGTGTTATTTTTACACTTAGCTTTTTATTTTTTATTTTCAGTTGGCAGTCATAGTGTGATTAGGTTCAGGCAACACATCTACTAGGTTAGGTTCAGGCAACACAACTGCCTGGTTAGGTTGAGGCTACACAACTATCTGGTGAGGTTTAGGCAATACAACTACCTGGTTAGGTTGAGGCTACACAACTACTTGGTTAGGTTTTGGCAACACTACTATCTGATTAGGTATGGTTAGGTTTAGGGTTAGGGTTAAACAGAGAGCCCTTAAAGACAACTTCTTCCATGGGCTTAGTGTACCCTCTCGCCGTCGGTGTCCCTTCGTCACAAATTGCCTAGAAAAGGCACTTTGACGTTCAAAGGACGGTCTTAGTTCTCCCGCCCACTGAAATCGACGTGAGCGGTGTGCGTAGGTCCAGACTGATCCGTGTAACATAATGTGAGGTCAGGCAACCAGGATGGTCTACAGGCCATCATTCTCTTTAAATGCTACATAAATTAAGGGAAAATGGAGGCGGTTGTGGCTGATATCTGCGGGATGCAAGCCAGCATGTAGAAGTTGGTGAAGTGGATCCTTCACATGCATGGTTATGGAAAGCAGACACACACATACAAAGCAGACACACACATACACACTCACACTCACACACACAGTGTGTGTGCGTGCATACTAAGTGAAGACCTTATTGTATTTGCTCGAGGGCAGTTTTTGTTTCTACCAGAATTGATGAGAACAGCATTCTGGACTCAATTAGTTTTCATTTCTAAATTCATGATGCATACACACACACACACACACACACACACACCCAGACACACCCACCCAGAGAGCCAGGGACCCCTGGGATCCAGGACAAACGCTTAAAGACAAACAGAATTGAAGTTCTGGCTCCTGTGATGTGATGCGGGGCCAAGTCAAAGCCAATGCAAGGTTGTGATTAAACGCAGGGCGGGTTGTGGAAGGGAATGTGTGTCTTATCGATTGCTCCAGGATTTGATTTTTGTGATCACAGGAGGAGTAGTTAACAGACGCCCAGGCGATGTCTTATTTACAGTTCTGCCAGGCGCGTTGTGACACAATCACAAAGACTTGTATGTGTTAGAGGACATGCATTGCCGTGGGCAAAAAAAGGCAATTTCACTTTCATGTCGTATTTAAATTGGAACATAGCATGCAGAATTAGATGGCAGACTGTGGTATTGCTATGTAGTTGTTTATAGCTAGATGAACACTCGAAATGCTGTTGACTTGCAAACCAGTTTACAATTTCTACTTGATAGTGTTATGTTAACACAAAAAAACGAAATCTAAAAAACAATCTAACCAACCTTGCTTCAAAAGAGTAAGGAACCATGTGATAAGGGTTCTATACATGTCCTCATCTCATATAACCAGTACCTTTTTCATGGCATGTAGATACAAATGAAGACCTATAATCCATAAAAGATGCATCAGATTTAGCCAATTAGTCTGTCAATCCTGCTAACGGACATGATGGACAAAGTTAATATTTATTCTAAACAGAAGTTACAGAACGACAGTTTGCCCAAGTGGGAGTCCATCAGCTTTAACCCTAAAATAAAATGACATTAAACAAAAAATGTCTGTTGCTCTCTAGAAAACTCCCCCCGGCTGTCGGTGCTATCTCAGCAGGACAAGGTGGTCTCTCAGCGGGGGGGCAACGCCACGCTGTCCTGCACCATACAGCGGGACCAGACGCTGCCCCCAAACCACAAGATGAGGATCAAGTGGACCAAGCTGACCTCCGACTACCTTAAAGAGGTAGGGATCTCAACGCCGATGAGGGTTGAGATTGCTGACGCTACGATTAGCAGGAATTATGCTAACCGTTAGCATTAGGGTTCCATGATTAATCAAATATAAATGACGGGGAGTGAATGCTAACATAGAAACAATCATGCTTACCGTTAACATTAACATTAGTATTATTAGTGAGTGCTTACCTATAATAATGCAAAACATTTGCATTCCATGATTAATTGAATGTAAACGATTGGGAGTGAAGGCTAACAGAAAGAGCGGAATTTGCTATAATTTGGCATGATGAAGGATGGGATGACATCCTACAGGTGTATAAAGTATTGTCATGATAGGTCCACAGGTGGCGCTATAGTAACAGTTAACTTGAAATTTGATGGAAACATGGACAGTTCAAGAAGTGGCCATGTCGAACACTGTCAAACCAAGGTTTACCACGAAGATGTTAACTATCATGCTAAACATTAGCATTACTAATTACATTACTAACACTACATTACATTACTAACACTAGCGTTACTAATTCAATTACTAATCGAGTGTAAAGCAGGCGGAGTGAATAGAGGAGTGAATGAAGGAGTGAATAAGAGAAAATTGCAATTTTTGTGGAAAGAAAACAAACCAACTCTAGCTCAATACCCGCCGTGCTGGGTTCCAGGTGGACGTTTTCGTCGCCATGGACTACCACAAGCGGAGCTACGGGCGGTTCCACGGACGGGTTCACCTTCAGGGCTCCTCCCCCTTAGACGCGTCCCTGGTGATCACCGACATCACCCTGGAGGATTATGGGAGATATAAGTGCGAGGTAATCGACGGCCTGGAGGATGGGACAACGGTGGTTTCCCTCGACCTTCAAGGTAAACATCTACGTTTATGTATTTATATACGCTTAGATAGGTTTATATGTTGTTGTAGGGGGGCCGGTCCCTTAAGTGAGCGTTTACCTCTCCAGCTGATAGGGCGTCCTCATAATAGCCGGGCTGCCATCCCAGACTAAATTTAGCTGTGTCTCCAGAGTTAAATTGTGGGAAGGTTAGGACTAAAACGGTGACAGTATGAGACACAAGCATAGGCACATTTATTCACACAAAGTATGAATGGTGGAATATTTTTGTGTGTGTGTGTGCATGAGTGTGTGTGTGTATGTACAGTATATATGCGTGCATGAGTGTGTCTTTGTGTGTCTATTCATTATCATTGTAATCCAAAAATGTGCATACTACGTACCTTTTCTCTCTTATCTCTCTCTCTACCTCTTTCCCTCCCCCATCTCTCCCTCCCTCCCCACCCACTCTCCCTCCCTCCCCATCTCCCTCCCCTCCCCTCCACCTCTCTCTATTACCCCCTCTCTCCTGCTCTCTCCCCCTCCCTCCCCTCCCTCTTTCTCCATCCATTTCTTTCTCCCCCTTCTTCCTCTCCTCCTCTCTCCATCACCCCCACCCCTCCCTCTTTCTCCATCACCCCCTTTCTCCCCCTCCCTCTTTCTCCATCACCCCCTTTCTCCCCCTCCTCTCTCCTCCCTCTTTCTCCATCACCCCCTTTCTCCCCCTCCTCTCTCCTCCCTCTTTCTCCATCACCCCCTTTCTCCCCCTCCCTCTTTCTCCATCACCCCCTTTCTCCCCCTCCTCTCTCCTCCCTCTTTCTCCATCATCCCCTTTTCTCCCCCTCCCTCCCTCCCTCCCCTCCCCCTTCCTCCCCTCCTCGTCTCTCCATCACCCCCCCTCCCGCTTCCTCCCCTCCTCGTCTCTCCTCCTCCACCCCCCCCCCCCCCCTCCCCCCCACCCCCCACCACCAGGCATTCTCTTCCCCTACTCGCCGCGCATCGGCCGCTACAACCTCAACTTCTACGAGGCGGAGCGGGCGTGCCGGGAGCAGGACGCGGCGGTGGCCTCCTTCGACCAGTTGTACGAGGCGTGGCGCGGCGGCCTGGACTGGTGCAACGCCGGCTGGCTGAGCGACGGCTCCGTCCAGTACCCCATCACCAACCCCCGCGAGCCCTGCGGCGGCAAGAACACCGTGCCCGGCGTGCGCAGCTACGGCGTCCGGGAGAAGGAGAATAACCACTTTGACGTCTTCTGCTTCACGTCCCACTTCAAGGGTGAGGGGTGAGGGGTGAGGGGTGAGGGTGGCGGGGGGGGGGGAGGGGGTCAGGGGTTGGCTGACCGGGACATGTGGTGGGGGGTGGGCTTGGTGGTTTAAGTGGATCTGGGTGTGGAGTGTGTGTGGATGATGGCTGCATTTAAGCAGCCTCACCTGGCCCGAGTCAGACTGATGAGGCTGCACACCTGTTGCACATTGAGCAATCAGTGTGCAACAGGTTAAACCAGCCATCACCCACACACACTCCACACTGGGATTGTTTGACTTGATTAGGGTTCCTTTGTCAAAGTTGTAATAACATCTATAGTAGAAAAGTACAATTTGTAGCAGAACAGAGAGAGAAACTAAGATCACTGGACAGGAGTTGCTGCCGTTTTATTTTAGTTCCGGCGCGCCTTGTGTGATGACATGGTGGGACCGGTTACTCCTGGCTATCCTTTGCTTAACGTTTGACGTGATGGTAGCTATCTACACACTAATTCTACAGGTGTGTGTTCATAGGTGGCACAACGACCATTTAAACATGCATTTTTTATCAATAATTTGTGTCAGTTATTTGTATTTACTGTTCTTACTCTGCCCCCCCCCCCCCCCCCCCCCCCCCCAGGTCGGTTCTACTACCTGATTCAGCCCTCCAAGCTGACCTATGAAGAGGCGGTGGGGGCGTGTCTTAAGGACGGGGCTGAGATCGCCAAGGTGGGCCAGATGTACGCCGCCTGGAAGCTGCTGGGCTACGATCGCTGTGACGCCGGCTGGTTGGCCGACGGCAGCGTCCGTTACCCTATCTCCCGCCCCCGCCGGCGCTGCAGTCCAACAGAAGCGGCTGTGAGGTTCTCCGGCTTCCCTGACAAGAAACACAAGCTGTATGGAGTGTACTGCTTCAAGGGCCAGCACTGAGCACACACACATACATACCCATACATACACATAGCTACACACGCCCATACACGCACACACCCACACAAACAAATACGCACACACAGGCATAAACATACCCACACACACAGATAAACACACACACACACACACACATGCATGTTATCTGTGTGTGCAGGTGCAAAATAAAGGTGCACACTTAAACATAGGGAGCCCTGTGTTTGGGGGGGGGGGTGGTTAGACATTATGTCAGGCATGAACAAACACACATACACACAAACAGAAACTGTGATGCTTTACTTTCTGAAAACAAAAAGACAAACAAGACCTATTTGTCTGAGTCATGTTTCCAAATGTTCCACCATGTTTTTGCGTCTTCTTCTGTCCTAATGAGGGAATATAAGGAATAGTTTACACCTATATTTACACTTCATAATATTTAATAGTTTGTTTGTTTTTAAGCAGGGGTACAGACACTGCAGGAGAGAGAGAGAGGGACGAGTCCGATGTAGTCACATGACCACACATCCCGTGTTGTTTGAGAATTGGCCGATGCATGAGATTGACTTGGGAATGACACCGCTTCACTGACATCCATGTTAAAAAGAAGGACTCCTTATTGTTGGACTGATACTTTCAGGCGCTTACGTTACATACAGTATGTTTTCACATCCAGAACACCGCAACAAAAGCCATTACACACAACGTGGGGAGAATCAAATAAGACGGCGGCTTACGCAACCCTAGCACAAATATGAAATGCGATCGACCTCTGCTGTCCTGTTTGATTTTTACAAGGTGCTATTGATTTGTACGTCGTTAAGAAAATCCGTTACGTGTTTTATGTTTTTATATTAATGTGTTGTTGTGTACCAAACGGACCAAACATCTGTGTCGCCATGGCAAAGAGACAAAAAAAATCAACAAACATCCGACAACCATGAATCTTGTTTCATCGTTTTTAGTATGACTATGTAGAATGTGATTATCTTGAAAGAATGTTAAAATTGCTGTTATGAATTTTTGTGATAAAAAATAACTGTTATTATTACAATAATTTTTTGTGTTCCTGACAAAATATTCCAGATTCCTCTGTTTAAACGAAAACATCTGTAACTATAAAGAACAAACAACAACAAAAAACAACAGGGAGTTTAACTTTTGCACTGAAAATACAGAAGTAGTGGCCTGTAAGACCCTACAGTGGCCAATAAACAATATTAAAGCGAAACATCGAAGGCCCTGCACAGCAATAATAAAATGCCTTGGCGTGAAACAGTGTGAGTTTTGTGAACACTTAGAGGCGGCTGGATGGAGAGGCTTGGCTTTGAAGCATGCCTTCACCTCTCAACCTGAAGCACACAGCAGCGCCACAGACCTCCCTGTTTATTAATACACACCGCTATGTTTTCTAGAGGAACGCTTTCTTAAGAGCGTAGGACAGACTACATACAGCATATAGGAGTATATTGTTGTCCAGCGGTTTAAGCTCTAGCGCTAACCATACACATGCAGTTTATGTATTATGTGGCCACGTGCCACTGGGAACAAGCAAGAGAAAATCAATTGTCATTCAAAAAACCAACAACGATTAGCCAATGCAGAGGTGAGGGATTTGACCATATAAGGACAGAGCGGGGAGGTGTGAGTGTTGGTTTTGAGTGAGCTCACTAGGTTCAGTCCCAACTGGCACTTAAAGAACACTTTAGGTCATCTGCTCATTTACCAGAGTGGCAGCTTAGCTTCAATTGGCTCTGCGTTTCCGGGACAACCCGCCAGGAGATCAGGGCAGCAACGAAGAAGAAAAAAAATCTTTGTCTGGACAGACTCATTGGAGTGGCTTTATTTTTTGACGGTTATTGCTATTATTGTTCGCCTTCATGCTAAACGTTGTGCTAGGACTTTCGCTGTTTTTTCTAGCCTACGTCAATAAACCACAAGAAGTGTTCATTAATGTACAGTTAGTAAAAAACTGCATCAAAAAAGAAAAACAAGTTAAAGAATTAAATGTTGTTTATTCAAGGTTCATTTTTCTAAATGTGCCCGAAAATCTTTACAAACAAAACCACAAACTGAACTATGAAAACGTTATATTTCAGCTGACTCCTCCATAATTTCTTTGTCTTCATTTCCAAGCAAGTATTTCTTGCCGTTTATTTGTGTATTGTACACCTAATCCATCGAGGCCATGAGTAGCCGATTAAACACTATCTCTACAAGAAAAAAACATGGACCCAAGTACGAAATAATTAAATAAAACCCATAGATAAGTCCCATGGCTCTTGTAATTTGTTTTTGTATCCTACGTCTCACCCCACACCATTACCCTGTTTGTACAGTTTCAACAATCCACCAGGCAGGCTGTGACTGCCAATGTAAAGAGAAAATACCAAAGTCCTGAGGTGTAGCTTTCTGAGAGTGGCCGTTCCAGTTGGTCCAAGACCAGAGGGTTTCAGGGCCAAGCCGTGCCCGACACCAGGTGCACAGACATGGGCCCTCAGTAATGCAATGTTCAGTGCGTGTTTCCAAAAGGAGGGCGCAGACACACAGACACACATACACACAGACACACACAAACATACACACACACACAATCACACACGGGCCATTCATGGTGTGACACTTGCCATGTTTGATTTGTAATTTGAAAAATATTATTATGGGTCAAAGCAGAATATTGTTTTAGTAACTGGATGACGACATTAATGTTTTTTTTTTGTGTGTGTTTTTTTTCCGTATTTCTCTGCGGTTTGTAGGTAACACACTTATTTAAGGTTTGGAACAGACTATTTCGGTTCAGTGCAAACTCATCACAGCATTTATTGGGAAGGCGGGTGTAACCAAAATTGGAGTAGCCTGTGCTCTGTTTAAAACAACTCTGTTAAATGTCCTCAATGATTCATGTGAATAAATTATAACCACCACTGCTACCGTTTATTTGTAAAATATTTGTAAAGTTCATGCAGTCGCCCCAACTATCACTAGGGGCCACTGATCATCGTCATAGCAGGTCTGTGACTATTATTTTACTATTTTGTCATCTAGAAGGCACTATTATGCAGTGACTTCGGATACAGGTCATTAATGAGCATGGTAGGGTTAGGGCATCTTGCTTAAGGATTCCTGAAGATAATGGCTGAAGACATTGGGGATCGAACCTGGTACCTTTTGGAGATAAAGATGTATGTGTTTTTTTTCCATTTTATTGCACATGATTACGGCATGATCACAGACGGTACAGCAAACAGAAACTTCAACAGAGAATAGAACAAAGAATAGGTATAAATAAGCTCTCCAAAACACTGTTAACATTCCCGTCTAGATAGGGAATACTCCAAACATTTTCAATAAAAACAGCTATTTCAAAACACTGAATATTTATATATATATTTATAAAAAAGTTTATAGCACATCAGCAAGACACCAACAGTTTAAATGTGTGAGAAAACAATGCAGAAGCAACAGCGATGGTCTTCTGGACGTGCAGATATGGTCTAGTTTAGGGAAAGCTCACCATGCCGGTCCCTGATTGGTTAACAGTCTGGTCCCGGGAAAACAGATTCCAGATCTGTGATAGTCCTCTTCTTTCAGTCCACAGTATGTCTCTCAACAAGTTTAAATTAAAAGCGGACCTTTTTGCTTTGAGGTTCTCCCAAAGAGCATTTGGGGTCACGGACAATGTTGAATTGATTTAGCGACAGATGACATCTTGGGCCACATTGATGAACAAAGGTTATGTGTGACGATACATACAGACATGATCAAGACATGTATTTCATGATATAAACGTTTTCTTCCGAACATTGGTAATATCTGTAAACAGCAATGGTGTCACCTTTTTCATTACTTCGGTTCTAGTGAACTTATTTTTTGTATGAATCACAGTTTGTTCATATTCTCAAACAATAAATTACATTTATTTTGCATCATATATCTATTCTTTATCTTATTATTAATAATAATACTATCACTCCAGTATTGGTACAAAACAGATATTCACAATTGACTTTCCCTTTTTAGTTGTGCTATAATTAAAGAATCCTAAAACACATTTCCAATGACCTTTGAAATGTCCACAATTTAGTAAAATCTCATTTAAACATGTTTAGGCAATATTAATTGTGAACTCATGCCCTTTATATACTAAAAGTCCTTTCACATTAAGTGAAAAAGTAAAACAAAACATTTACAAATAATTTTAAAGAAGGCACGAGGTGAAAACACCATGTTCATATTCAGCTGGATCATCTCCCAGATTGACCAGAAACAGAAACATCCAGTGGGAAAATAATGACTAAATATATGTTTCTCATACCACCCCTTTCATTTATTCAAAAAGTCCTATTCCTAATTCTGAAGGTTCTGATTTGAGGGTGAATTTTCATATTAATTCATGTAGTGCAGTCCATGAATTTACAAATGTAAAAAAACATTGGTGTTTCATGGGTGTTTTTCATTGCCATCCCACATTCACATCCTTTAAATGACTGTTGGTCAACTGCCGACAACCAAATGCGCCACATTTTGCCTTGATAACAATACAGCTATGAAATTTGCGTTAAAAAAAAAGATTTAGCACGCACCATTAAATAGAATTCTTTATAAAACATATTTTAAAAAGTCTAGCTATATTTCTTAACAATATAATTTTTTTGTAAAGTCAGTTGACCATCACCAGGACACCACCATGTCTTGGGTCAGTGATCTCTGACAAATATTCCATCACTGTATTATAGATCTGACACGAAACGTGGCACATTTGGTTCAACTCAATTCCTTGAGTCCTATATTCATCGGTTGAGAGTCATTGATGGACAGGTCAGTTCATCGCAGCTGTCTATTCATGTCTCGGAACTAAGCTAGGCCCCTGATATTGCTATGGCGTTTGCTATGGGGATGGCAATGGTCACCACGGTGATGGCTACGTGAACGCTACAATGATCGCTAAGGTGATCACTATGGTGATCGCTATGGCGATCGCTATGGTGATTACCATGGGGATCACCATGGATACCAACCCCAGATCCAGCTCAACGCCTCATCTAGTCCTCCTCCTGTGATTGGCTGCCCGGATATCTCTTCTCTCTCTGCAGCTGTTGGTAGCGCCGCTGGAGACCAAAGAAACTCTTCTCAGAGTTCTGGTTCTGAGGTTCTGCTCGCTGGGGACTGTTGTAGTTGGGATGGCTGCTGAAACCCAGGTGTTGGTTGTGATGCCAGTTCTGATAGTGGTTATCCAGGTTGCCGCGATGCTTGTGGGCAAATGCCTTTTGGTAGTTTGCAGCTGGAAAATAATGTAAAACAGGGTATTTGGGTAGAATATTATTTAAAGTACCTGAGACAAACTAAATCAAAGTAAATAAATACTTTTGATAATTTATCATTTGATAATTTATCATTTGACTTCTAAAGATTTAAATAGAAATGATCCCCGAACAACCCCATCACCACCACACAACCCATTCACCACCACACAACCCAATAACCACATCCCTATTACCAACACACAACCCCATCCCATCACCATTACACAACCCCATCACCACCACACAACCCCCATCACCATCATCGCACAACCCAATCACCGCCACACAACCCCATCACCAACACACACCCCATCACATCACCATTACACAACCCCATCCCCACCACACAACCCCATCACCACCACCACCACACAACCCCATCATCACAACCCCATTACCACCACACAACCACTCTACTTACCACTCATGCACGTGACCCTGGGGACCTCCCATTGGCCATTGGCCTGGCAACGAATGGTGGGGGCCTGGCGCTGGATGAAGCCCTGCTTGCAGTGGTAGCGCACCAGGGAGTTGATCTCATACCGCTCCTTCACAACCCCGAACACCCGGGCGTCAGGCACCACCGGGGGCTGGCTGCATGAGACTGGGCCGCAGAGTCACAGCGGTTAGGTCTATGGTGAGGTCGGCGGGTCGCGTGCGGGGTTACGGCCTGAACACACCGAAGCTGGGGCGTGGAGCGTTGGCGTGATGCCAGCGCAACTTTCACTGCGCTCCCGTGTTAACCAACGAGCACTTCCACGCCGCAGGTGGAGCTGTAGCGCACATGGGGTCTATTGAAGGCCCAGATGAGTGAGTCCTCGCGGGATTAAGTAAGCCTCCGTTGTGAAGACGAGGACGCAAGAATGTTCCGCTTGCTCTTGTGCTCTGCGGTTGGGTTTGGAGTGTGTGTGAAACGCTTGTATGCCCGCTGTGTAGACCGTGCTTAGTGACTTGAGTAAAACCATCCTTACTGGGATGGCCCTTGGATATTGTTGTGCTAATACATGATCCCCGATGCCATCATGAAGTGTGTGTGTGTGTGTGTGTGTGTGTGTGTGTGTTTGTGTGCGTGTGTATGAGTGTGTGTGTGTGTGTGTGCATGCGTGCGAGTGTGCGAGTGTGTGTATGTGTGTGTGGGTGTGTGTGTGTGCGTGCGAGTGTCTGTGTGTGTGAGGCCCACCTGTGCCCTTCTTGCAGGTGAAGGTCAGGTGATAGTTACAGGGCACATCGTTCCACTGGCCCTCCTCATGCCAGATCATCACCACACAGTCCTCCCCAGACTGGAAGAAACTGTCTGGCTGGTTGGGCCTCCAGTGCTCGTATTGCTAGAAATCAAAATTCATAATAATATTATACACATGTACATACACACCTGTAGCAGTCTTTAACGTGAATCACAAGTTACAAGTCACTTGCAGCGATTTTCTTATGTGACTTGCCATTTATAAGCAGGTAGGGGTAAGACTGCAGACATCGGGGTTCGAACTCATAA
>JACYXH010000416.1:4204579-4412079 GCA_026745465.1 Lota lota | reverse complement strand
ACCTGTCTGTTATCTCCCTCACCTGTCTGTTATCCCCTCACCTGTCTGTTATCCCCCCTCACCTGTCTGTTATCCCCTCACCTGTCTGTTATCCTCACCTATCTGTTATCTCCCCTCACCTGTCTCTTATCCCCTCACCTGTCTGTTATCCCCCCTCACCTGTCTGTTATCCCCTCACCTGTCTGTTATCCCCCCTCACCTGTCTGTTATCCCCCCTCACCTGTCTGTTATCCCCTCACCTGTCTGTTATCCCCCCTCACCTGTCTGTTATCCCCTCACCTGTCTGTTATCCTCACCTATCTGTTATCTCCCCTCACCTGTCTGTTATCTCCCTCACCTGTCTGTTATCTCCCTCACCTGTCTGTTATCCCCCTCACCTGTCTGTTATCCCCCCTCACCTGTCTGTTATCCCCTCACCTGTCTGTTATCCCCCCTCACCTGTCTGTTATCCCCTCACCTGTCTGTTATCTTCACCTATCTGTTATCTCCCCTCACCTGTCTGTTATCTCCCTCACCCGTCTGTTATTCCTCTCACTTGTCTGTCAGTCTGACGCATTTAAAAAATAAATAAATAAAGCGGATATTGCAGAGTCCAAAAGTGTGGGCTTATTAACACATACATGCACATGTATAATGTGCATAATGTTCTTTATGAAGGCACATGCATACACACACACACACACACACACACATGCGTGAAACCCCTAAACATGCACACACACGCACACAAATTCTAGTATACACACTAGAACACACACACACACACACACACACACACACACACACACACATACCGATCTGGCAGTATTGTCCGGTGTACCCAGGTGCACACAAACAGATGGGGGACGTCTCTTTCATGTAGCATGACGCTCCGTTCCGACACTCATTCACCAAACATGGCAAGAGACCTACAAGAACAACGACAGACTTGTCAATAGAAGCTCAGGAACCCATGACATCCTAACTGTTTAAAGACACACTCGCTTGCGGACCACGCCATATCTGTCCTACCTCGGATATCTACGCCGTGGTCCAGTACCGATTCAGCGTGGATGACGACCTCTGATTCCTCGGTAGCGTTGTGTTCCCCTTCATCCGTGACCACCACGGGTTTGGCCTCTAAAAGGGACCCGCCCTCGGTTTTAAAGTCGTCGTCCACAAATTCCTCTTCAAGTCGAGTCGGGGAGGTGGTGCTGGTGGAGATGGTGGAGGAGGGTTCAGAGGTCACAGCCCGTTGAACGGTGGAACGGGTGTGGTGGTCAGAAGGAGTGGGAGGAGGGGTGGCGGGGGTGGTGGTGGTGGAAAGTGCAGGGTGGTCTTCTTCGGAAAGTTTAATCTGGCCTACGGGTGGGGCTGTGGGGTCGGACATGTGGCTACCATGGCGGGTAGCGGAGGAAGAGGTGGATGCGGGCTCCTCGGGATGGGTGGTGTGATCGTGGGGGGCTGCAGGAGAGGGGTCTGTTTGGTGCCCCCACGTGGTTTGAACCTCCCGGGTCGGACTGACTTCTTTGGTTTGGTCGACTTTCGTACCATCCTTTGCGGTTTCGTCTGCCCGGTCGGAACTAGATTGACTAGTTTGGTGTACCTGCTTCGTACTACCCTGTGTTGTTTGGTCCAAATGATTTGTTCTCAATTGTGTGGTTTTGTCTGCTTGGGTTGTGCTTTGCGGTGTGGTCTGTTCCGCCTGGGTCGTACTAAGCCATGTCGTTTGTCCTGGCGTGTTTTTAATGCGCTGTGTTGTTGGCGCCTTGACGTACACGCTGTACGTTGACGACGCTCCGGTGGTCCGATCTCCGACGGTGACAGTACTGGTCGGGATGGTCTCCGTGGGTAGGACAGTGTAAGCGACGTGTCCGTGAGGCGTGAGGTCTCCCGAGCCGCCCTCTTGATCCCCAGAGGTCTCCTCGTCTCCGGAGTACTGATCCAAACTGGAGCCGTTATCCGAGCCCTCCTGCCCCTTGTTCTCCCCCGAAACCAGGGGGAGCATCGTGTAAGAAGGGGGCTTCACCGTGGTGGTGGTGGTGGTGGTGGTGGTGGTGACTTTGGCCAACTTTGGTGGATAAACGTCCTCGCCGGAGCCCTCTTCATCGGCCGACGCGGAGCCTTCAAAGTCCTCGCTCTCTTTTTGGGTCTCAGCAGGGGTTTTCTGGGGGGGTGGGGGTCGCGAACGTTGCCCTGCATAGGACGGGGTGTATGTGGGCAGCTCTGTGCCTCCGCTTTCTATTTCTGTCTCGTCAGTCACGACGCTGGGCTGACCGGCTTTGGGGACGGTGGCGCCGGCGGTGGTGGCAGGGAGTAGGGCACCGTCGGCGGACCCCCCCTCGGGAAACACATCCCCTTCCAGGGTGGAGGTGGCGAGGCCTGCGGAGCCCTCCGTGTCCTCATAGGGGCGGATGCCGGCGGTGACCGACCCGGATGTCACAGCGGAGGATTGGAGGGTGGTGACCGTGGGAGATCGGTGGGTGACGGCGGACGATTTGGGGGTGCCGGTGACGGAGTGGGCTGTCTCGGTGGAAGACCGGAGGTCGACCGTGGAAGTCTGCGGGGAGGTGGCGGCCTCCCCCGTTTTGTCCGACACCTTCACCGTTTCTGTGACTGAAGGAGAGGGGATGTCTCTGGACGTCTCCTCGGGGTTCTCTCCCGGCACTTCCTCTGCGGGGATCACGATGGCCGCGTAATCAAAATGAATGCTGTCCTCCTTTTCTTCCTTCATTTCACCCTCCTCTCTGTTGAAGAAGTCAGGCGTGACAGTCTCAAATTGGTCTCCTCTGGCCTCCTCTGGTAGGCCTGGCTCCATGTGAACCTAGGTTGGGCAGAAGAGTACGCACATGAAACGTTCAAGCTGCAGAATAGTCAGGTAGTTAGAGGGTTTGACTTCAAGCTCTGAAAGGTCCTGGGTTCAAACCCCAATGTCCAGTCAACGTAGTCATCCTTGGACCCTAACACACAACACGTTAACACACGACACGTTAACACACGACACGTTAACACACGACACGTTAACACACGACACGTTAACACACGACACGTTAACACACGACACGTTAACACAAGAGACGTTAACACACGACATGTTAAAACAACAGACGTTAACAAGAGACGCTAACACAAGACACGTTAACACACGACACGTTAACACACGACACGTTAACACACGACACGTTAACACACGACACGTTAACACACGACACATACCCTAACCCCTATCTGATCCATAACAACCTGTATCTAAAGAATCTTACTAGAAAATAGTAAGATATGAGATTGATAAGACATTATTTAACCAATAATTAACATTAGTTAATGCTGTATTAAGCATTAACTAACAGTTAATTAACAGTTAACGAATGGTCTAGTAATCATTAACTAATGGTGTTACGAAGGTACCTCGTGTCTGCCATTGATGAAGGTGAGCGTCTGGGGCAGGGTGACGGCGGGGGGCAGGGCCGGGTCCACGTCCCCGAGTCCCAGCTGGATCTCACCCTTGGGCCCCAGGGACATACCAGTAAGCTGGGGGAAGAGGATCTTCTCGTCCTCGCCTATCCCCAGCGGTTGGTTCAGGATGTCCAGGATATGGCTGACTATAAACAGAGATCAGTCATTCAGATCGGTAATTCAACCTCTGTTTTCATGCAGAAAAAACGAAACCAAACAGAAAGTCACAACAAGGAGAAAAGTTGCAGTTTAACGTTGAAGGCAAATTGTCCCTGCTTTTACGAAAGTAAATATTCCCAGGTTCTGATTAAAGGATGGCATATCTGGTATCGTAGTGAGCCTATCTTTACGTTTTTCAGGACTATGTATTTGAAGTTTTTATGTTTTTATCCAAGTCTGTTTGAGCATCAAACAGACTTGTCGGAAGTCAGAATATTATGATGGAAACGGCTACCACTAAATACATCGAAGGCCAAACACCAAATGCCGTGTGTTTGCTTGCCGATATGGTTGTTAACCATTCAAAGCTATTGTAATGTTTACCCTATTGACATGTTTGCCTCGAGTGTAAACAGGCTGCGTTATGAAACACAGAAATGGCCTCGCATTACGAAAAACATTTCTTCTAACTGGTTACAGAAAACACATGGGAACACGAGAAAAACCTTTGACTCGATTTGCATGATCTGCTGCTCTGTTCCTGCGTGCGTGGCTCCAACCGTACACAGTAGATTGCATTTAATTGGCGACCGAGCTTACACGACAAAACAATCAAAACAATGAAGAAACACTTTTCGTGTCTTGTTGATGAAGGTGAGCCAACGGCGCTCGCTGAAGACATGCTGTTTGTATATATCTAGGGGCACTTAGGACCCTGCGTTGGTTATGATTTGGGTCAGGGGGCCGCCCCTGCCAAGGGGTCTCGGCTCAAACAATACGCGCCTGTGTGTCCTTATTAAGACTTTATGGAACACATGGAACCCATATTGTGGGAACCGGCGTGAAATGCATAATAATACCCTCGCACTGCACCTGAGGTGAGCTACCTCTCTGAGGAATCATTAAGACATGAACACACACAGACACACACAGTTAGAAGCCGCAGTTCCCCTTAGGAGAGAGACTTATTGGTGACTGTGTATATGCAAAAAATATTTCAGGTATCTGCATTACGTTAAAGTGAAATAATTAAATAAATGCACATTCTATATAGAAGGATAATGAGGTAAACGATGGCTTAGTGAACGTTGGTGATGATGTGTATGTGTAGTGTGTGTGTGTATTTGTGTATACGCATTCTTGTTGTCGTGTGCTTTGCATGTATGGGCCTATGTTTTTGCATGAATGTGTGTGTGCATGCGTGTGTTGGCATGTGTGTGTGTTTGCCTGTATGTGTGTTTGCATGAACGTGTGTGTTTTTGTGTGTTGGTTGTTGCATGTGAGTGTGTGTTTGCATGTGTGTTTCACATATGGAATCAGAGAGAAAGAGAGAAATAGGGAGGAACCAAAGGGAGGGAGTGACTAATCGTGCCGGGATTCCATGACTAATTTCAAGACATTGCAAGAAATTTCGCAAAAGAAACACCAATACTTCACATTATCCCTCCACATGTGCCTCAACATGTGTGGTGTGACGTGAGAGCCTCACTCAATGCGCTACATACTCTTACCTGATTGATTGTGGTTGTGCACATTCACAATGATGAGATGGTATGGCGGTTTGGACGACCCCTGGCCGTCTTTGGGGATGACCAGCGGCTGGCTGAGGTTGTACGGCTGGATCACCCCCTCCGGGCCTGAAGAAGAATGGGAGGAACCAGCGTCAGAAGACCCAGTCTCCTCCGCCTCCTCTTCCTTCTCCTTGTACACAACAGCAGTCCAGGGCTGCTGTCCCTGCCCCGCGCCCGGCTCCGGGGTCCCCACTGTGGCTACCATCGCCACAGTAACGTCAGCTCCGGATGTACCGCGGGTCACCCCCGGCTGGGAAGAAGAAGAAGGAGAACCACTCATGGTGGTGGTGGTGGGGGTGGAGGAAGCTTGGTTCCATGCCTGCAATGGGGTGATCAGCGTGGGTTCCTCAGCACCACCTGACGCGTCCCCGCCAGAGTTCCCCTCTCCACTGCTGCTCTCCACCTGGTCCCCCCCTTCCTGGTCTCCCCCAGCCTCCCCTGCTCCTCCCTGGTGGATGTCCAGGCGCGAAGGCTGGGGCGAAGGGGTGGCCAGCGGCGGGAGCACCATGGGGCCCTGAGCGTCTCCTCTATCTGGGACCGACTCCACCTGGGTGTGCTCCACCGCGACGTCGTCCACATCCCCGACGTCGTACTCTGGGAAAGGAGTGGTGGCGGTGGAGCTGCTCGGGGCTGGGTGGGGGGTGGACGGAGGACTGGGGCTGGGTCGGTCCGTCGACGGTGTGTCGGATGGGGCCCGGTGGTCGCCCGGTGTTGGGGTTGTCGGTTGTGTCGCTGGGTCAACGGGGCCGCGCGCGTCCGCGAGCGCCGGTCTGCGGTCGACTTTGCGCAGCGTTTCGGTCGTGTCCGAGGCCGCCCGCGGCGTCGGCGAGGCGCCGAGCGATCCGGGTTTATCGGTTACGGCGTGGATCGCGTCGGCGCTCGGGGAAGGCTTGATGGCGGAAGCGGAGGGGATGGACGCCGCGGGCGTTAGCGGCGTGTAAACGTTCACGTTGGCAGCCACCGGAGGGCCGGCGGTGGTGGGATCCGGCCGCCTGGCTGCAGGACAGGAAAGGGAAATGAGAGAAAACCAAATAAACATGGTGGAAGCACGAGGAGAACCATCAAGGGGCAATTAGAGAGGAGAGGAAAGGAGAGCAAATGACAGGGGGATGAGTGAGATGACAGAGAAGAGGACAGAGAAAGGAAGGAAGGAAGCAGAGAAGTAAATAACAGTTTAATTATGACTCATGTCGACCGTGACAGCGGGCAAAATGGAGAGATGCAATGTCCCGGCAGCTTTTCGTTCCCATCCCCAATCAGCAGAAACACAAGAGGGATACTGTTTGAATGATGCAGTGCAACGACACTCGCTTAAAAGGAGACTTTTTGAACAACAAATGAGAACAAGGGTAGGCATACAGAGCTCTATAAAAGGACATTTTAAACTCGAAGGATATTTTTAAAACATGAAGTCACCTGTCAGGAACACCAGTTAGATTACAGGCAGATTTCTACATGCACAACGTTAGGGTAATAATAGACACAGACGCCTTCCAGGAAAAACGTAGTTCTAGATAAAAGGCATGGGAACCGTTTTCAAACTGCACTTTTAAGGCAGATCTTAGTCAAATGTCAAAGGTCTAGGGCTGGAAAGCAAAGAAGAATCACAGAGACATGCAACTTTGTGCACTCATATCATGTGTATATATATATATATATATATACACAGTATTTATTCTTCTTTTATCTTCAGTTTTTTTGTATTTCTAACCCTTAGTAATACAGTAAAAAGTGTCTTGCATCAAGTGACTTTCAGAAGAGAGTTTTGACCTCTCCTCAAGATAAATCATTTCTAGCTCAAACATTGACTTTTACTTTTTACTGTCTCTGAAAGGTTTATATCATTGTGAGGCAACGTGGACCATGAGACCATAATGTGTACGGTACAATGGTCCTTTGTATTGTTCTGCTTGCCGTATTTATATAGATAGTCCCCAGGGAGCCGGGCCATAGACCTGTACGTCACTGACATACTGGTTTTATAAACAGCATGTAATTGACTTCTTCTTGCTCGCTGTCAGAAACATGCCTGCATGGGCGGGGTGCCTCCAATTCTCGCTTTCCTTTCTCCTTTTTCATTTTTTCTTTCGTTTCTCCCTTCTTTCCCCGTCACCTTTTTTATTTGGTTCTTGATATATATCCTTCGGTGTCTGTCAACCTATCTGTCATTCCTTTTTTTCTTTATTTCCTCCCTATCACTTTAATTCTTCCTTTCTCTTTTTACAATTGTTTTCATCATCGCATCATCACATAACATTCCTTCCCATACGTATAGCATAGGTGCTAATAACTGGCCTCAAAAATGTATAAACCATTTTTTTTCTGGAAGTAGTCGCGCAGACATCACTTATTATTTTTTACAGAGAACTGGGTGAATGTGGAGCCAAACTCCGAAGCATCGACCCTGCCCAGGTATGATGTCATGGGCTTGGCAAGCATGGGCCATCTGGCCTGGGATGGGGTCTGTCTATGTTGGGTTACAGTGCGTTAGCCCTGGTAGCACAACCACCTGATTGAATGCAGGAAGGCACAGCAGCCCTACACAGAGTGACGGGTAGGAAAGTACTGCTGCTACAGCACTACCATACCTCTGACGTTTAACACTGCGATCGTAAAAGAAAAACATAGACATTTATTTTTATATTTATATACGCGTGTGTTTATCACATTGAATACTCAGAATGGAAATGAAAAAATATATTTATTTGAATGTAAGTATAACATTTAATAAGCAAAATGGAAATTAAAAACCAATATTTATATATGTGTATTTGTGTGTAACATTTAACAAGCTGCTCGTATTACTTTTTTTGGAACAAAACGATCTGTGTGACTTGAGCTAGAGCTTCTCTCATACTTTCATACATTTTAGCTTTTTACTTCTTTTTCAAAGATTTACCAACTTGGGTTTTCAGTGCAGCAATAAAACTCTTTGCAGGTATTGTGTAATTCCAGCCCCTAGCTCAGGAATCTATAATGGCCTGTGTTGCTGCAGTTCATGCACACCACTATTTAATAGAGTGTGAGGGAGGCGAGGAGAAGGGTGAAGGTGGTAGGAGTGGAGGTGGTGGTAGAGGTGGAGGTTGTGGTGGTGATGGATGTGGTGGTGGTGGTGGTGCAGGTTGTGGTAGTGATGGATGTGGTGGTGGATGTGGTGGAGGTGGTGGAGGTGGTGGTGGAGGTGGTGGAGGTGGAGGGGCCTTTAATAAGGGGTCCTTATTCTTTAAGTGAGAATTACAGTAATTTTGCTGTTCACCCTCCTCCTGACACTCTTTCTCTCTCTCTCTCTCTCTCTCTCTCTCTCTGTCTCGCCCCCTCCCTCCCCCTCCCCTCTCTCCCTTGCTTTCCTTCCTCTCCCCTCAATGTCTTTCTCTGCCTCCCTGCCTCCCCCTCTCTCCCCCCCCCCCCTCCCTCTGGGCAGGGTCCAGCTGTGATGCATTAAAGACCTGTCCTGTTTCTGCAATATCTGTGAAAGAGCGTATGAGTCGGGTTTTCCCCTAATAAAAAAAAAAAAACATTGTCCCGTTGTAAATGTCACCCCATAGAGGTTTCATCTTCTATACAATTTGTTTTGTTTTGGAGGGGGTAAAATCCTACAAAATGTGGGGTTTCACCCTCCTGCGTGTATTGTGTCATTCTCAGAGAGGGTTTTCTGCTGTGCTTTGGCTGCTGAACAACGCAGGGTAAGGCTGGCCACGGATACCGACAATCGCATCTTAGGACACCAGATGCGATTCAATAAACAGATAGCGGACTTTGGTACGACAACACAAACGTTTCTCTTCTGCGTAGCTAGAGCCAAGCTCTGAGTGTTCTCAGCCTCACTGAAGTCACTCTTTGATAAGATTGTAGGCAAAAGTCTAAATGTAAATGTCTGAACATCTAGGAGAAATTAGGGGAAATCTCAATGGACAAAAAATAATTGTTTTGCTACGTTGACCTCCTTCCAAACCGTTGTTTCGGTATTTCTCCCACCTTCTCTAAGGCCTCCCTGGAACGCGGCGGTGTCCACCCAAACAAGATGTCCTCCCTGCGGACCGAGAGGCTTGGACAGCCCCCAGCAGAACTCAGAGATAGAAGAACAACTCAAGCAAACAAGCTCCCACACCAGAGAGTAACCATTAAAAGAAAAACAGGCGTGCGATCACGTCATGTCTCCTTGAAACCTTTGTTACTGCTGTGAAGTTTATGTAACGCTAATGCTAACAGAAGAACATGTGATAAGGTGTCGGTTGAGCCTAGAGCTAACCCTCAACTTTAGAAGGCCAGCATTTATACAGCACCAAAAGGCCTGATTCTACCAGCGGCCATTTTGGTTCTAAATGCTAGCAGCTAGCGTTTAGACCAAGGTGGTGTCATGGCCATGACCAACTGGGCAGAGACCCATATGGTAGATCCCAGAGGGTGGGGTTATCTCCCAGCTGCCTTGGGGAACACCCAGGGAACTCCCAGAATGAGCTGAAAAGCACCTGGATGACCTTACTTGCCCTACTGCTCCCTCAACCCTAATCTGGACGAAACGGAAAATAAAATGGATGAATGGATGAATGGATGAATGGATGGATGGATGGATGGATGGATGCATATCTACAGCGCTTTTATGGCAACAGTGATGCTCGATATTATTTCCCCTTACATGAACCTACAGGACACGCATTCATCATTCATTCACTGACAAGGACATCTGTGCCACCAGCAAGCCCATCAGGATAAGCATGGAGTAAAGTGCTTTGCGCATGGGCACCTGGACACTAAGCCAGGAGCACCTGAGGAACCAACAACCCCTTCCATTGAACCTGTTGTTATTCCCTGAGCTACTGCCTGCTTACTGTTTTAGATAAAATAGCTCAAAGAGAAAATCTGATTGGGATATGATAGTCTATTGGTTAGGGTATTTAACCACCAGCTGGATGGCTCTGGGTTCAATGTCCACAATCTACCTTTAGACATCCTTGCACAAGAGGTCTGACCCCTACCTCATTAATGACATGTATTTTAAAATACTTCAGAGATAAACGTCTTCAGTATGAACTACGATTCATTGGTAATAAAGATGTGTCTGACTTACCCTTAAAGCAGTACACTCCGTATTTGGCAGTATTAAATATGATTAATGAGTTATACAGGTGATTCTGCTTTACCATTAAAGCAGTGCACTCCATATTTGGCAGTATTAAATATGATTAATGAGTTATACAGGTGATTCTGCTTTACCCTTAAAGCAGTACACTCCGTATTTGGCAGTATTAATGATGATTCATTAGTAATAGAGATGACTCTTACCATTAAAGCAGTGCACTCCATATTTGGCAGTATTAATTACGATTCATAAGTAATAGAGGGCCTTACCATTAAAGCAGTACACATCGTATTTGGCAGTATTACTGATGATTCATTAGTAATAGAGATGAGTCTCACCCTTAAAGCAGTACACTCTGAATTTGGCAGTATTAATTATAATTCATAAGTAATAGAGATGAGTCTTACCCTTAAAGCCGTACACTCTGAATTTGGCAGTATTAATTAGGATTCATAAGTAATAGAGATTCATCTTACCTTTAAAGCAGTACACTCCGTGTTTGGCAGTGGGACTGGGGAAACCGGTCTGGTTCTCGTACTGGTACAGCGTCCGGACACCCAACAGCCCTCCCCCGCACTGAGGCCTGGGGATGGAGACGGGGTAGCGGACGCTGCCGTCCGACAGCCAGCCGTAGTCGCAGCGGTCGAAGCCCATCCGCCAGGCCACGTACAGCTGGCCCGGAGAAGCCAGCACTGCGTCCTGGTTCACACACTCCTGCCGGGCCTCCTCCAGGGACAGCTTGTCGGAGACGCGAGGGTGGAAGACCTCCCCTGCATGGGAAAGAGGCCGGGAAAGTACAATAGAAGTAAGGATGCTGGAGGTTCTGGGTTCGATCCCCAGTGTCCTCTGTCTTGCTTTCGGCATCCTTGAGCAAGATGCCCTAACCCCTACCTGACCATTAATGGCATAGGACATCGAGCATTAGTAGGAGGAAAGAGATGGTTAATGGTGATTTTCAACTGATACATGTTACCAAGTTATTTCTTGACCATTCCTGTGAATGTGTACATAATTGCAATTATATATATATTCTGCTCTTACAATCGTATTGTCACATTTAGTTTATCAAATGTGCTACGATAAATTTACAACACGATCACTAACCCAAACATCACAAAGACGACGTAACAGTAGATTGTGATGCATTACGTAGCATGAAACATACAGTTTATCCTTTTAGAACAGAAAAGACTCTACTATTAACACTAAAGCTGAAACTTACCGTTGAGGTCTTCAACATAGCAGTAAACATCGTACGTCTCCTCAGAAGGACGGAAACCATATGTTTTCACTCCTGGCTGGTTCATCTTGTCTCCATGGCAACCTGGACGGGGCTTCGTGATTGGGTACCTGGAAAATGATAAACGTACATGAAGTCGTTCAGGAAGACGCTTTGATCCAAAGCAAGACAACTAAAGTGAGTGTGTGAAGTCAATCCCACTGGATGTTTTCGGTCTGCTTTAGCACGGCTTTCGATGAGAGCTTTGAAACTGTTGACCGGCAACATTCACCAGTGCAACCGAAAAACGACAACACCCATCGCTCGACGTTGACGGATGTTGAACCACAATCCAATGAATGGAAACACTGACCAAAAAACAAGAAAGAACACACACCTGACACTCTTGTCGGCCAACCAACCAGCGTCACATTGGTCAAATCCGTCTTCGAACGCGGCGGTGAGTTGTTCTGGGGTGGCGATGGTGCCGCTCACCGACAGGCAGGCCTGTACGGCCGCAGGGTAGTTCAGCGTGTAGCGGCTGGTTCTGGCCCGGTAGTGGAAGACCACGCCTAGGGGGGACCACCAGAAATCATCACAAATATGGCTGGGGTGGGGGGGAGGATAGTGTAGTGGCAAGGGTTCCACTCTCAAACGAAAGGTACTGTGTTCGATCCCCGACCTGTAGGCATCCTACCGCTTCCTGCTCCTTCAGGACATGCATCTGAATTCACTGGAAGTCACTTTGGATAAAAGCATCTGTTAAAATACGAATAGCAGATTATCGGGAAAAAAAACCTGGTTGACAGTCAATGCTCTGGTTTAAATTTCCCCGGCAGCTGAGTTCAATTCTTTGGTTTGTAGGAGGCGGGGGTGGTAATCTGCCACAGTGGGTAAGGTCCAAAACAACAGGCATGGAGACAAAAGTAAAGTGCTCAGTGCAGTTTCACATGCAGTTAAAACAAAAACATTGTTATCACGGTTGTATTCGTGTACCATTTCTCTACATGTTTATTTTATTTTTCTATGGATGAACAATACTTTGATTATTCGACTTCTGTGAGTCAAGGGATGCTGTTATCCGTAATGATGCAAAATTAGATATGATTGCTCGAAGAAAAAACTGAAAGTTCTTTCTTGGAGTGGAAACTCTCATCTAGCCAATACAAAGCCTGGTTGGGCAAAGCGTAGGCTGAGTTACGGTGTAGTGAACCAGTAGACGTTGGGCTACTTTAGCTGTCATTTCGAAACCGTTGAGGCTGTTGTCTTGCGTATTTGGGTCCATTATTTTCAACTTGGAAACAGGAGTGGGTGGGATTATATCTTGTCTGTGGGGATATCCTGGCAGGGAAGATGACATGGGGAAGATGTGAATGAATGGATGGATGGTGAACACGGAGTTGTGTGTCACGCGCATAAGAGACCCTTTGTCTGAGACCGACTGAACAAAGCCAAATGTTCGGTGCAAATGTGGAATCTTTTTGTGAGTGTCTTGGGCCCATGTGAACACGGACTCTGGATGAAATATTATCCAACACGTGCTGGCTTCCTATATCTGCACTGGTGTCTAGCTCAGTGGAAACTAAAACAGTGGGAGATGTTTGGCTACTACAGAGTACCATTAGGGCATTCAACATCTTTTGGATCAAGTGGTCTTTTGTCGATGTTGTTTCCGGGGTGGCTGCTGACATGTTTCGTGTCATATTATATTTCAATAAAAGATGTCTATCCTGGGTATTTTTATATCACACGCGCTGAGGCCAGTTTTGGGTGCACCTGGCTGTTGTCACGGTAACATTTCATCTTTTTTTTTCACAAGATTGCATGCTGGGAATTGCAAGCAGTCAGGCTAGCGGCAGTGGGATATGTAAAAAAAAAACACATAATAGCAAAAACAACACAACGGTGTTGACGACACGTGTACCGACGTCTGCAGATGGCCGTCACCGATACACCACTTCACGGACTCACCGCTGACACTCAGCGAGACCGCGTCCTGGGAGTCATCCATCCCGTGCATGACCTCACAAAGGTAGAGGCCGGCGTCGCTGGCCCTCAGACCGACCATCGTCAAGGACGCGTCCCCCGGCGACCCTGGCTGACCGGGGACCGACACCCTGCCCTTGAAGTCCTGGCCCACCTTCATCACTCCGCCCTGGGCCACCAGCACCACCTGGTCCCCCTGCCGGTCCAGACGGGACCACTTGACCCTCAGCTGCTCCGGGTTCTGGGTGGGGGAGTCCTGGGCCTGGGAGGGAGCGGGCGTGGGAGAGGTGGAGGCGGGGGTGGAGAAGTGGCAAGGCAGCACCACCTGGCCGGAAAGAGATCCCGACACGGGGAAGTTCTTTTCCATCTTCTTGATGTCATGTACTGGCGCTGGACACACACACACACACACACACACACACACACACACACACACACACACACACACACACACACACACACACACATGAGATGATAACATTCAAGTAAAATATTTGTATTGTAGCATTACAAAGCCTGTGTGTGTGTGTGTGTGTGTGTGTGTGTGTGTGTGTGTGTGTGTGTGTGTGTGTGTGTGTGTGTGTGTGTGTGTGTGTGTGTAAATTAAGAAACGAAAACTATCAGGAGAGGCTTTATAAGAGAGAGAAGAATGGTAAGAAATTAATTAAAAGAACTAAGAAGGTTGTGAGTATAGGCTACTCACCTTGTTGGGTGAAGCCAGCACAAAGGCACACCAGACAAAGCAGCTGAAGATACATCTCGGGCCAATCTATTAAATAAGACACCGTTACGCCTAATGCGACGAGTTGGCATTTGTATGCATATTACGTACACAGCAAGTGTCAAGTCTGTGATAAATGAACGTCAGAAATATTATTTGATTTGCATGTGAGCTGTCAGAACAAGGCAACTGTTGTCATATAAAAGAAATAAATTAACCTTATCAAGCGATCCAGTCTAGACTGACAGTGGATCCTAATGGACATCAACGTTTCCAAGTGTCTGCTTTTATCAACACGTTTGTTATCATTCGCTTTATCAGTGTGGGAACATTCCAACCAAAGCTAAATGACAACTACCACAAATAAAAACAATTACGACTATCAATACAATACAATCAAGTCAAATGCATTACAATCAATTAATATCTGTCTATAAGAAAGAAAAGCATTAAATAGCCAACCAGTCTTCCAACTGGTTCACCATTTGGCTTTTCTTGAAGTCTCTTAAAGTCTCGCCCAATTCCATATGGGTGTAACAGTTACGTCAACTTTCGATTTTGGTGGGGGAAGATAAATACAACAATGCAAATAAAAGTAAGGATACCTTTTAAAAACCACCAACGCAACTTGAATCGTGTTCATCCAGCCGTGCGTGCCTGCAGCGCTTTGCCTTTTGAGGTCCCAGGGGTCTCGAAACAAGTTCTCCCGACGGCTCCTACCTCCTTAAAACAGCTGTCTGCCTGGACCGTTCGTTCCACGACTAAACCCACGGCTGAGTGTTCAGATCCACTTTACACACAATGAGAGCCCCACTGGTAAGAAAGAGGAGGGACGCACATGTTCAACACCCCGTCCACCGCCCAACAGAATCACAAATAATTGAGAGAGAGAGAGAGAGAGAGAGAGAGAGAAAACGAGAGAGAGAGAGAGGACAGAAAGAGTGAACCCAAAAGAGATGAGAGCCAAGACAGCAACAAAGAGACGGAGGAGAGAGCAACAGACTGAGAGAGAGAGAGATGGGAGAGAGCGAGCGAGCTTGGGGAGGGATGTGGAGAGACATATACCTGTTGACAAACCGGCTTGGGTCATTAAAGTGATGTTTATAGCTTGTGTCGGTTATAAGTGCCCCTCGTGGTTGTCGATAGCTGAAGGAATATTTCAGTTATCTCTCCTCATATGCTAAATGATATATGCATTAGAGGCCATGGTGTTAAAAAAAAACTACATTTCGATTTGATTGACAAAACAGAAGCAGACTTACTTTATTGATTGGAAAAACATGGTTGCATGAAAAAAAAACAATCCTATACAATTTCATATCAGCAGCTCACATCGCCAATAGTAAAAGCGCATATCTTTGTCTCGCTGATTCAAATAAATACATATAAAAAACGCATCACCCAATAATGAATCACCAAAAGTACACACTTCAACTTAAAAATCGAAAATAGCATTCATACGGATTCATAGACCTCCGTTTTATTTTTAGAAGAGTAAAAAAAAAGAAAAGAAGGCATCTTCGTCGGTCAGAAGTCGTCGAAGAGGTCCTCCGCGGTGGGGTTCGTGGTGGGGTTCGCAGCGGGGCTTGTGGAGTTCTGCTGCCGCGACGACTTCTGGTGGTCAGCCGTACTCCCGCCAGCAGGAGGGTCCCGGCGTCGTCTGTGCGCGCGCGCGCGCACACACACACACACACACACACACACACACACACACACACACACACACACACACACACACACACACACACACACACACACACACACACACACACACACACACACACACACACACACACACACACATTGGTCCGATTGATACAAGAGAAAAAGATTTGTCCGAATGATACAAGAGAGAGATTGGTCAGAGAGAGAGAGAGAGAGAGAGAGAGAGAGAGAGGGAGACAGAGTGATGGGATTGAGAAAGCAATAGAGAAATAGAGAGTGAGAGAGAGAGAATCCAAAAGAAATGCGAGAGCTAAAACAGCAATAAAGAGAGATGGGATTGAGAGAGAGAGAGAGAGAGAGAGAGAGAGAGAGAGAGAGAGAGAGAGAGAGAGAGAGAGAGAGAGAGAGAGAGAGAGAGAGAGAGAGAGAGAGAGAGAGATGGGCAAAGGGAGGACGCGAAGAAGATCAGTACCCTAATGAGCTTCACTTTACTGCCTACGTTTCTGGAGCAGGAAGTGTATAATATGGCCAAAGACTGGAAACACATGGGCCACTTTTATACTTTCCTCGTATACACGTGTGTACACGTGTGTGTTTATGTGCGTGCATGCACAACTTGCCTCAGCAGATCTCCGAAACGGATCCCACAACACTCAGGCTTCTACAGGTTAGGGTCCGGCAATCGGTGGTTTTCTGCGAGTGATTTCTTCACATTTTTGGAACACATTTCTCCCCACAGTTTATATTACCAACATTTTACCTTCCCTCTTGTCAGACAGCCCCTGCCAGTGTTTACGTTTGGATCATAACACTGATACACTAAAGTTGGAGTGTATGTGTGTGTGTGTGTGTGTGTGTGGGATACAAGACAGATGGAGGCGGATGAGAGGGTCAGGCAAGACCCCCAGGGTCTTATCCCTCCAGGGCTGCAGCCTTCAAACTAAAAGTCCCCATATTTCTGTCCTGTAAAAAAACCCTAACAAAACACATACCCTCTGGGGTCCTCTTGCCGTCCTTTCAGTAAATCACCTGACTAACTTTGTGTATACCCCCAGGTTGGTGGAGAAAGTTTGTGTGTTGGTTGATCACAAGACTCACAAAATACCAGTTCACAATACAAAGTCCACATCCACACACACACACACACGGTTAAAAGCCCTGTTGTACGCCGGAAGTGCGCAGCTCTATGCCAATTAAGTGCTACCTTTGCCATTAGTAGTATTTTTCCCATGCTTGGTGGGGGTTTCATTACATACGGTACCCCTTAATCTGAAAGGGGTTCCCCCCACTCCACTAACTCAATCATCCCAAAGCATTTCCCTTTCTCGGAAAAGCCACCCACATTCATAGCTCTGCCATTCATAACCAAGGTATCCTTTACCAACCTAACAAGCTCAAAATCAATGCACATTTTCAGAAGGGGCGACGGCAAGCGGCACAAACAGCGACCTCGAATAACCCTCTTTCGTGCGTTCAAGAACGTTTATAAAGCCATCTCAAAAACCTGGCATTATGCGCTCATGCAAATGACGCTCAATCCGTTCCAGGTCTTGCAGTGATTAGCGTAGCTCCTAGCTGATCGTTGGTGCAGCTCCTGTGTCTGGGTGGAGAGAGAGTGGGAGAAAGTGAGAGAGAGTGAGAGAGAGGAGCGAGGAGGAAGAGGATAGTGGTGTGGGATCAGAGGGTGCACGGCTGCGTGTTGGCTCTTAAATTAAAACTGGATTACAGGAACTTTTCATCTTAAGTGCATGTAAACACGCATTGCCCTGAACAAAACAACGGGAACAAAAACAAAAACTGAAACTGTTCTTCTCTGGCTCCTGTGTCAAGTCAAGCAAATCCAATGGATGCTTCTCCTCCTGCTACCTCCTTCTCCTCTCCTGGTCTTCCCTCTCCCATAACACCTCAGACATGATGCTGCATCTCCTTCCTCCTCTCTTTCACTCTTCTCCTCCTCCTCCTCTCTAGCCTCCTAACTGAGGACCTGTGTGGTGAATCATAGAACACAAGATGGTTAGGCGTGACATCATCGTTTTTTGCCGCCAAATTGCCGCCGTGGGTACGCCGTGGGTGTTTACGCCGGTGATTAGCATTGATGGTCCTGCATCGGTAATCCAGAGCCTTGAGCGCCAAAGGTCAGTCATTCTATGACATCTGGTGACCTTTCCGAGGTGAAGATGATGGGTTGTACAAATCGACATATACCGGAACCGTCGCAACTAGTCGTATCATAAATTAACCGGAAAAAACCAAGCACTGAAGACGTAGCGAGTGGTGTACCATGTTCTACGACGGTGGTTCTCTCTGGGCTATGCCTGGAACATAGTGACCCATGGCGTTCCTATGGCGGCCTTTTGGCAGCAGTACAGTATAATGTGGCTTTTAGCCTTCTTCGATGAAGAGATTATCCTTCAGAGATGAAGACCTCAGCCATCAGTGAGGCAGATCTTAGGTTTCAGCCATGAAGAGCTTGGCTTTCAGAGATGAAGTCCTTCGTCATCAGCGAAGGTGATCTTAGGTTTCAGAGATGAAGACCTGAGCCTCCACAGATTGAAGACCTTATCCTGCAGACATGAGGACCTAACAGGGTGCATGGCTACCATTATCCCTGAGACCCCCTCTTATTCTCCTGTTCTCCATGAACCTTCCCCTTGGGAGGGGGGGGGGGGGGGAAAGAGGCCTGTGGGGCGAGACAAAGGCCTCTCTCATGACGGAGCCTTCAGAGCCTCGGAGGGAGCCAGGTCCATGCTGAGCCACTGGGGCGATCAAACAGCTGGCGGTTGCTTTACTGCAACCCTCTCTCTCGCTGGAGGTTGGTTGGTTGGTTTTCTCTCTCTCTCTCTCTCTCTCTCTCTCTCTCTCTCTCTCTCTCTCTCTCTCTCTCTCTCTCTCTCTCTCTCTCTCTCTCTCTCTCTCTCTCTCTCTCTCTCTCTCTCTCTCTCTCTCTCTCTCTCTCTCTCTCTCTCTCTCTCTCTCTCTCTCTCTCTCACACTCACTCGCTCGCTCACACACTCACTCACTCACTCACTCACTCACTCACTCACTCACTCACTCACTCACTCACACACACACACACACAGAGGTGCTAGTGCTAATAGCCCTGGCTAATCCCAGCATCAACACCCAGGGCCAGGAAGTAGGGGGTACGGGGCGGCTGGGGGTTTCAAGGGGGGTTTCTTGGCCTGCATCTGCATGTGGCACCGTTCATGCTGGCTGGCGCTCTGGGTCTGCAGGGGGCCGATGGCTTCTTGGGGGGGGTCGTAAAGTACATCAGTGCTTTTAAGGAGTCGACTTGTACAAAAACAACATCAGATCTGTTAGATGGCTTGTTAAGAAGGTTTTTCTAAATGGTTGCGTCCAAAAAGAAGAGGAAAAAACTGGTGTATTGAAGGCCTAACACAAGGACCTTTTTATTGGGGAGATCTTTTGGTATATGAAACAACGGCAATTCAACGCAGACTCTGAGATACTGACACCATAGACGCCATTGACACATGGAGACGATGGAGTGTGTGTGTGTGTGTGTGTGTGTGTGTGTGTGTGTGTGTGTGTGTGTGTGTGTGTGTGTGTGTGTGTGTGTGTGTGTGTGTGTGTGTGTGTGTGAAAGAGAGCGAGAGAAAGAGAGAGAGAAATAAATAGAAATGCATCGTTGTTTCTATGAGATGAATGTCGGACTCCTTTGCCAAGACCTCCTGTCGAATCCGCCCCCTGCTTGCACTAGCTTAGAGCACAGAATAATGACTTTCAGCAGAAAAACCTGAGCATCCATCCCAACAAGTACAGCTAAGACAACAATTGTAACACAGCAGTAAACCCGGTAATTTT
Source organism: Lota lota (assembly GCA_026745465.1). Classification (NCBI taxonomy): domain Eukaryota; kingdom Metazoa; phylum Chordata; class Actinopteri; order Gadiformes; family Lotidae; genus Lota; species Lota lota. Next base: position 4,392,418 of record JACYXH010000416.1, on the reverse strand, counting down.
ATTAAAAAACATCACAAATGAAACCCTTCTGGACTGGTGATGGCCTGATTTTCATAAATGTAGGATTGCTTCATTTCAACTCATCTTCTGTGTGTGTCTTCACATAAAGTATTGATAGATAGTTGAAAGGGTCTTTAACTGTCTGTACCTGTGGCAATCAAACTTATTATCAGCAGACGTGACTGGGAGAGAGGCAGAGGGGGAGAGAGACAGACAAATAACTAGAGAGGGGAAACAATGGTTTGGTGGAACGATGTGGTCCGCGATCCACAGAGGGCAAAAAAAGTGGACCTCAACCAGTGGAGTTCACCAGCCCAGCAGCAAGACATTATAAACCAGTGGTCCTTAACTACCAGTAAACTCTGGAGAGGTGAATATGATAGTCCCTGTTCGCTGGAATGCCTTCACTTTAACAGGCCCTGAAGGTAGACAGCTGGTTTTAAAAGGGGCTTTGAGTTGCTATCTGCTTGGCTGAGACAGGAGCGTAAACTTGCAACTGACCACAGGAATACAGGAAAAAACGCCACCATCTCTGCTCAGACTAAACACGGGCCGTTCTTCCATCCATGCATTGGAGACCTCTGTCCTTAATACAGATCGGATAGTATCTCTCACATGTGTGTGTTCATGAAAGCCCCCCCAAGCACGAATTCCCCGTCATATTTGTAGCGTGACCCAAACAACTAGAATCATATTGTTTTGACAGTGCAAAGCACAAGGAGCACGAATGTAACTCAAGTCTCAAGTCAGTTTTGTAAGCGACAATTCGCCAACATTATTTTGCGTCCGTCCCGACATGGGCCGTGTGCGTTGGGCTTAATATCCAAGTGTTGGCCGCAAGTCCTTTAGTGAGGTGTGCCTTGACCTATGGTGTAATTCACACTACGTATATGAATTTCACAAGCGTATGAATGTGTATTGTGACACTATTTCATAATAATAGGAAACCCACTTTCACAATCATATTAGCAGTAGATTTCCATGCCTTTGACAAAGTTTACAAAACAATGCACAAATCACTTTTCATCACTTTTGCCACAATGCAACAAGCCTTAGCTGGACAGGATCTCGTCGACGGACATGAAGGGGATTTGGTCAAATGACAAACAAACAGAGAAAGACATGGGCTTTACTTCACAGCACTGGCGACGGCCAGAGTGAACTCTGACTCCACTGATGTGCTCCTTGGGGGATTAGGGGTCACGCCCACCGAAACGAACAAACGCTGACTCAATGGCATGTTTACGAGCAACAACGCCAATAAACTGTTTTAAGAATGAAATAAACACATTGACGCGCCGAAGAGGCGGCTTTGGTTAGTGTGGATAAACTGTTCTCTGGAACTTTGTTTCTCGCGTATTCCGTGGGAAACGAAAACAAACGGATAGGACTGACAGCGCCTGGGTCTGTTGCCGTGTCGTGTAAAAGCGTGCTTGTGATGGTGTGATGTCACGGCGTTGCGTTTTGCCACTTGTCTTACTTGTGTCTGGCGGTCGTCTCTTGGGGCGCCTGATTGGCCACGGGGTCAGAGGTCGCGGCGAGGATGCGAAAGCGCCTCTTACGGCAGGGGGCCACGTCCGTGATGTCATTAACCTCGTCGTCCAATAGGGAATCGCTGTCGGCGTCTAAAATAAATACATTAATAAATAACACATGAATGATTGAATAAATTAATTAATCAAGGGACTTTAAGCTCAGTTTATTGACACACTTTTTTACTCAATCAAAATCATTACAAAGGAGAAAATGGCTTTTGTGTGTTGCCGTACTCGGATTACACTGACCTGAATACCAATTCACTCAATGACATCATTGAAAAAACGTTTCCATTTTGTCCCCTTATGATTTGGAAACAGGGTACGTTTGTTGAGTGACAGCCACAGTTAAAGTTGCGTAATGTTAAAAAATGGTGAGTTCAGAAGGAACTCTGGGGAGGTAATGGTATAAAAGGACTGTTCCGCCCCCGCCGCTCAGTGCAGTTGGAGGTGAGGGGCAGGAATGCCACCAACATCTGGTCATAACTTGCTCTGTTACAGTTTGAAAATCTCTCTCTCTCTCTCTCTCTCTGTGTCTCTCGCTCCCTGACCTTGTGAGATGGTGAGAAAACAGTGAGCAAGACAGTGGAGTTACACTGAGATAAGAGTGAGACTTAGTAAGTGGCCATATATACACGGTTATCAGTTTGTAAATGATTACTCTGAGTGTGACCTTAATCGGATTATTCAGCCTTAATTGAACCAAGGTGTGCGTGTTAACACTGAAGGAGAAAACAGTGAGAAGAACGTCAGAGAACGGCACACAACAAAATCCCGCCTAAAAAAACGTTCTCCATGATAGCATCCACAACGAGAACATACGTATACCAGGGTATTTCAGACTAACTATGACCCTGACTTGATTCGCGATCTCGGTGTCGCACACGGTTCACTTGCTTGCTCTCTCTCTCTCTCTCTCTCTCTCTCTCTCTCTCTCTCTCTCTCTCTCTCTCTCTCTCTCTCTCTCTCTCTCTCTCTCTCTCTCTCTCTCTCTCTCTCTCTCTCTCTCTCTCTCTCTCTCTCTCTCTCTCTCTCTCTCTCTCTCTCTCTCTCTCTCTCTCTCTTACTTTTCATCATTGAAAAAATGGATTTATTCTTTATTTATGTCTCTCTCTCTCTCTCTCACTTGATTCGCGATCTCGGTGTCGCACACGGTTCGCTTGCTTGCTCTCTCTCTCTCTCTCTCTCTCTCTCTCTCTCTCTCTCTCTCTCTCTCTCTCTCTCTCTCTCTCTCTCTCTCTCTCTCTCTCTCTCTCTCTCTCTCTCTCTCTCTCTCTCTCTCTCTCTCTCTCTCTCTCTCTCTCTCTCTCTCTCTCTCTCTCTCTCTCTCTCTCTCTCTCCCTCCCCCTCCCCCCCCTCAGGTTCATGTTGGAGATCAATCCAAAACACGGCAGAACACGCTGGTATGGACACTCCCTCCTTCAGCAGGTAGGGATACATAGGGGTACATCTGTATGGAGACTGGTGACATAAAATGCTACACCACCATTAGAAAACAATTGACGTCATGACTTTTAGATTCTAATGGAATGGATTCATCTCGTTTCGCCAAATACGCAGACGATGAAGATGAAGGAAAAAGCAATTAAGAACCATTGTTCCACCCCTCCCCAACACACACACACACACACACACACACACACACACGTCTGTCTATGACCCACAACCAGCTCGTGGCAATTTAATTCATTGTCGTGGCAACAAGAACAACAAAGGAAGGTTTTCCTCATCATCACGGTGCTGGAGGGAGGGAGAGAGAGAGAGGAGTGGGGAGAGAGAGACAAGGCGAGGAAGAGAGAGAAAGAGTGAGCGAGAGCTTAGACATGTGTAGTAGTACTGGAACCTTGGCCGTCCAGCTCCCAACATAACTGGGCCGCGGAGGACTAAACACGGCAGAGCCGACTGGAAAAGAAGACATCATGCAAGATGACAAATAGTGAAAAAACACCTTCCATTTTCCATTCTTCTGCTCCAAGCGGCATTCCCCTCTATAAGCACCTTTTAAATATCAAGCTACACCACACTAAAGGCCTGAATGGAAAACCATCACGGCCCACAATTCAAAGTCCCTTCCTTCAGTCCCATATCCTTCTTATCATTCTTCTTATTCTATTCTTTGTATTATGACTACATATTGTAATAACACAAATGACACTTGTTACATATATTGGGGCAGGATAGTAAAGAAGCTAGGGGGTTCGACTCCCAGACGAAAGGTACTGGGTTCGATCCTGTATGCGCACAGCAAACTTGTGGGCGTCGACGCCCTCCTTACCCATACGGGCTCCTTATTGACATGTATCTTCATTCTGTGAGTCCCCTTTCGATCTCGTGAAATGGAAGACATTACTATTGATGACTAATTGTGCTGATACAACATCACATGTGGATCTAGATGATTTGAGCAATGAATGAATGCTATTGACTAATAATTCGGTCTAACAAAAATGGGAAATGTGATTTTCTTTCTCATCGGAGTGTGCATGGGCAACAAACGGGAAGTACATCAATTTCATGATGACATTGGGAGAAAAAATAGAAACAATGGAAAAAAGATGTTGGATGACACCCAAGACACAATCAAGAGGAGAGGAAACGTGATCCTATGAGGATTTAGGTTCGTTGAACAAAGTCCAACCCGGGAGGAAGATCTACAGAAAACTACAGACACACCCTTCGAAATACATAGCCTTACAAACCCCCTGCATACAGATAGCTACATGGATTCAAACTCATGTTGTGTTCTATTCATTAAAAAGGCCTTCGTAGCTCAATTGGTGGAGCAAGGCATTAACACTAGCCAGGGTTGCAGGTTGGATTCCCAATGGGGCCACCTATGCTAAGAAATGTATGCACTCACATTATTGTCTGGTGCTTTGATTAAAAATGTCAAGCAAATGTCATTTAATATGTAATGAATTTGTTTCATTAAAACTTTTAATTAACTTTAATTAAACTAATTGAGCTCAAACTGTCTCATTGATTGACGAAACCTTCTCTTTGTTAATTGTCTCTAAATATAGATTCAACAGTTTTACAGATAATTATATACATTTTTGGGTTGGATGAAAATAGATAACCTACGACAAATGTAGTATTGAAAGAAAATACAAATATTCCCACTACAAATACCAACATGAGGATTATGGATCTTAAACAAACACTGGGAAAACCCAATTCAATCCATAGGATGTACCATACCCTTAGAACAATAGATCACAGTTCAGTTTTCTTCAAACAATTTGATAAAAAAATTATAATATAAGAAACCAAACTCATAATTCCCACCAAAACATCCTCCTTCCATTGCAAAGCAAACGCCTTGAAACAAGCATCGGAGCGTTTTTGTCAAGACATATCCACTTTCAAAGGAAGCAAGAACTGGCTTTAGGCAAATTGTCATGCTGCCATTCAGTTGTGGGAATTTTGAGCCATTTTGCCATGAAGACGGAGGCTCCCCCAGCTATGGACTACATAAGGACTCAGTAATGTCATCATAGAGGCAGAAGTAACTCATCACTTGTGAACAGAATTTCCCCCAGACTGAATGAACGGGCCAAACACAACAGAGCATGGTATTCCATGGCAACAACCCCACCCTCTCCATAATTTGCAACATACAACATGCATATTGTTGGTGTAGATTCACAGAACACAGCGCAAGGGCGGCAGAAACCTCAACCCTTGTTGAGGTGGTCACTAAGTTACGGTGAAAGCTAACGTAAATTATGCTAAAATGAATTATGAGCGCCCACAACCACTGTCACACAAATCTTTAAATTAACTTGAGAATTTTCACTTCAAAAACACACATTTAAAATTAAATAGGAGTATTTTGTTCCTGCCATAACTATTAATTATCCAAGTCCAGTACAGTTCGAACACAGCGGTGTTAAGGGGAAGAGAACGAGGGCACCCAAACGCACGACACAGAAAGGCGGAGAGGTTCAAGGAGTTTATCAAGGCGAATATCAACAAGCCGGGGGCTAAGCAAGCCGTAGTGAGACGGGCAAGGGTTAGGTAGCCGGCAGGCAAGGGCTTGGCAACGGGCAGGCAGTCAGGCAGGCAGGGGTTCGGTGACGGGCAGGAAATCCGGCGGACAGCTGGGCACAGGGAGAGAACAGGTTATGGGCAGGTACTGAGAGAGGGGCAAGCATTCACGAGCTGGGAACGCAGATACTAACAGAGGTTGAGTAAACAATAAACAATTCACGCCGGCTGCTAGGAAATCCAGGGGAGAAATAGGGTGCGTTGATTGGGGATTGCCGGCAGGTGTGTAAACAGAAAAGCACGTGGAGAAGTGGCAGCCGGCGCCCGCTAGGTGGTGGAAGTGGACGGCTTGACAAGCGGATACTTTGATGCCCTTTAAACATTTTATAAGCAGAGTCAGAGCACTTTGAAAACCCTCGGTTTTCAAACGATTTCCCCGGCTACACCTCACCAGTCATTGCTATATTTGCCTGTATTATTTTGTGTTGATTGTCAATGTGTGATGTCAGATTTGTCAGCAACATAATTGGTCGAAACAAATAAGAAGCAGCAGAAAGTGAAATGCCTCTTTCAACCAGATTTGAGCTCGTCTGCCATCAGACTTTAGATATGAATCTAGATATAAATATTAAGTCTGACTTGTGAGACTACAATGAGACTAACCACTATAAATAACTTCCTATTTTCCTATTTATCCAATTGAAAATGTATATTTTAGTAGACGAAAATGCTTCTTTAGTATGGAAGGAAGGCAAAAACGGAGATGGCATTAGTGTGGACATGGCATAAGCCACTTGGTCCTTCCTTACCCTGGGAGGCTGAGGTGGCGGTGGCTGGGCCTGCAGATTCCTCTCCTCTCCCCTTCTCTTCCTCCTCTTCCTCTGTACTGCCACCATACTCATCCTCAGATTTCTCTTCCTGGTGTGATGCTTGGCTCTGGCTTGGCGCTGATTTGCTTGGCTTTTCTGAACTCCTACACACACACACACACACACACACACAATGGGTTTGCGTGCACACACACACACACAGACTTCTATCTATCTGTCACAGAAATGGAAGATCCAAGTCTTATCAGTGGCATGGATTTATATAGTTATCAAAAAGTACCAGAGTTGTTGTTTAGGTTCATAGAATATATGCAATCGTGTCATGTACAGACTTAAGACTTCGGGAATAGGGACTTAAGTTAGAGACTTTGTGTTCTTCGTGCAGCAGTTAGAATGTTTGGAGTTTCTCCAAAATCAATTAATTCTTTAATTGTTGCTGTTGATTAAATGCAGGTTGTGAATGTAAACACAGAGAATGCACACCAGTGTGCGTGAGTCTCACGGTGGAGCTGGAGGTGTGTGCCGCCCGGTGTTACCTGGTGTGTTTCTGCTGCAGCTGTGTGAGGCTCTGCTGCAGTGCGCGGATCTTCGCCTTCTTGTCGTTGAGCACCAGGACGAAGCGGCAGTACAGCTCAGCTTCCAGCGCCTGCTTCCCCTCAGCATACCGCTGCAGCCTCCAGGGGACAAACACATGCACACACACATGTACACACACACACACACACGCACGCCCGCATGCACACATGCATGTACGTACATATACACACACACACACACACACACATGCATATACATATACATGCACGCACATATACACACACGCATGCTCACATATACACATGCAGGTACGCACACATACGTGCATATACACACACATGTGTGTATATACACATATGCAGGCAGACACAAATACACAAACACAATCAAATGCACACACACACACACACACACACACACACACACACACACACACACACACACAGAGAGACCAGGCGTTAACAATCCCACTTCTTCCACCATAACAAAGATATTACACAGCTCTGCGTCTCCCTGCTCCGTCACCACTGATCAACCTCATACAGGGTCAGAGGTCACAGGTTTTCCAGAAACCCTAGACCACCCCCCACACACCTCCCCTGGTGGAAATAGAGAATAGGAGAACTAGCTGTGGGCTGTGTGTGTGTAATCAGTGATGGATCCCACCATCAGAAGGAGCCTTAGAAACACCATGAATCTATTAAGGTGCAGCCCACCCCCACCACACACACAGACACACACACACTGAATGAGAGAAGCCCTTCCAGAATGTGTCAGAGGTGTGTGTGTGTGTGTGTGTGTAATAGTGGGTGTTGAGTTGTGCGTCAGGCCCTCCATCCCACACACATACAGCCCACCTCCTGTAGCTGGGAGTATCCTTATGGCTGTGTCCCACACACACACAGACACACACACACACATTCATCAGTGTGACGTGTGTATGATGGAGAAAGGAGAGTGGAGCCTCAGTTCCAGCTCTCAGGATTGCGTAAGACTAAGAAAACCGCCAATGATTCATGGGAGAGAGAGGGGTATGAGTGAGAGTTTTAGTGTCTGAGAGCCTGTGTATGTGTGTGCTCGGGCATGTTTTTGTACGTGTGTGTGTGTGTGTGTGTGTGTGTGTGTGCCTGTGTGTATATGTGCATGTGTGTGTGTATGTATGTATGTATGTATATATACATGTTTGTGTGTGTTGTGTATGTGTGTCTGTATGGCTGTGGGTGGGAGTATGCAGGTATATGTGCCTGTGAGTAAGTGTGTGTGTGTGTGTACATGTATGTGTGCGTGTGCATACGTGTGTGTGTGTGTGTGTGTATGTATGCACATGCACATGTGAATGTGTATGCATATGGCTGATTGTGTTTGGTGCGTCAGACCCATCCATGTGCATGTGAATGCATATCTGTGTGTGTATGGATGTGTGTGTTTACTCTGAAGTCATGTGCTTCTGCTCCACACTGAGACTGTGGTTCTCCTCCTGCAGGCGGTGGTTCTGTCGCTCCAGCCGGCTGGCTCTCTGGACCCCCAGCTCCAGCAGCTCTCTCACAGCCTTCACCGGCGCCACCACGGCACCCAGCTCCACCGAGCCCAGCCGGAACTGGAACCGCATGGAACATGGAGGAGAACCGGGAACACAAGAGACAGAAGACCTGGTCAAAACCTAATCAAGCCATGGGCCTTATTCACCTAGCCGCCATCTTGGTTCTTTGCGGTTGAGGGAACTGAAAGCGGAGACGTCGATGGTCTAACTTGTCCGGGACACACGTGTATGATGCAGTACCGTCTCAAATTAGAAAAACGGCCAAGCTTGACTGTTTCCCTGCAACATTGAGGGTTATACATTTTATCACCAAATTATTATTTTGGTTATACCATGAAAAATTTCCCTCTTACTTTGACCTATCGTTTTTCAAACGTTGGTTTGTTTCCTCTAGGTTTAACGGCATGATTCTGTGGTGGTCCGTGTTGTGTCCGTTCTCACCCCCAACGGCATGCGGTTTACAACCAGATAAGAGCCCGAGATCTCAGACACCTCAGTGCTGTCTGGATAAGAGGCCTCACACCGGGTCTATGATAGTTGGGGATCACGGTGACTGCACAGTATCGGCTTGACAGGGACTAATGTATTCTTTACTGTCTGGATACTTGAGGATATAGACAATCAAAAAAACACAAAACAGCTCGGTTTTGTCAACAGTATAACTAACAATTTAAAAAAAGATGAGATTATTGAAACCTAACTTATCAATTGGTTTTTGAGACTCCAAAGGTAAGTAATTAATATAGTTTAAATCACACAAAAATAAACACTAGAATAGGCATTTAGTATCAGTCTATTTTTTTAAGGGCTATAAGTTAAAATCTACTCAAATTCCGGTGGACTCACTCAAAGAGATCAAATAAAAGACTATCAGTGTGACACCGAAAATAAACTGAAAATAAACCCTAATCCTCTTGACGTTTCACCTCTCCTCCTCATCATCATCTCTCTCTCTCTCTCTCTCTCTCTAACGCCCATCTCTCTCTTCCTGACTGGTTTGGGACTTCTCACAGGTGTCTACGTTGTGCCAGAAGTTACTTCATTGCAGCTTTAGAAACTTTAAAGTAAATAACCAACTCTAAATTCTAAAACAGCAGACCATTCGTCTCGACCTGAGTGGAAAAAAAACACAGCTTGGACGTGTGGTTGAGCCGTGCCAGCTTGCACGTCAATGCAGCACCAGGCAGCCTTGATCGGAGTGCTAACCTGCTAATTGTTTTAGCGTATCTGCATTTAACACACTTTGGTGGGGATAGAGTCGGGCTGTCTCGATAGCTCCATCATGAAGGCCATTGAGGTTATATATTGCCCCACCGAGTGGGTTTACGTTGTGATTTCCGTATTTCTGGGCCATTCATTTAGACTGTTGCTACGAGACACCTGCAGAGGGACAGGATGGCGTCAGCCAATGGAAATTTTAATTTAGGAAGTGGTCCCCATAAGTTAACGTCATCGTTGGAACGCCGCTGTTTTTTAGGGTTCTGATTCTTGTCATGACAACCTTTTAGTTAGGGTCTGATGTGTTTTGGAATACTTTTTGTGGGCATAGGCAAATATGAATACTGATGTCATATCAGTGAACTCTGAAAAACAGCAGCGTTGCAACAGTGGAGGGACCACTTTCTAAATCAGTTTTGTTAATTGTTTGAAGTATCTATGGCCTTCAAATCAAAATTCAAGTCAATAGTAATTCATGGAGTGCTAACAATGAAGGACATTTCAATGTTGGAGGAAATATATAATAATGTACTCTAGTCCAAGTATCCATTGTTAGATACTTAATTTATAATTAGTCTCTGTACTGTATCACATTTTGGATTTAACCAGCAGCCCTTCACCCATTTTATCGCTCATAGAGTATTCTTTGTAAAAGTATAGGGCACGATAAACCTAAAAATAAAAACAGACTAAATACCAGAATTTTAAAGCTTTCCAATAATACTGTGTTGTACTTTCGGACAGAAGGCCTTGTGTACAACAGCCTCCTTCTCTTCCCTATCTGTAGAAGATGTTTTGCCATCATTCATTTTGTTGGCCACCATGAACGGATTTGCTTGAATAAATGCATGTGGAAAATGCCCAAACCATGGAATCACCATAATCACTTAATATAACTCACAGTGAACAACAGCATAGAGAATCCCTGACTATAGAAAAATTAATAATAAAAAGTTAAAATACTTGGCTTTTTCCGTAACATATTATCCTTTTTATCAGTTATTTTATCCGTTATAGTAGTATTTTGTACAGCCACAACATGGACAAACCTATGTCTATGTTAAACAAATGGTTGAACTCCTGGGCACATGTGTCATTGCTTTTCATTTGCAGGACATGCAGGACTGCTATTAGAACGAAGAGTGCCCAGACATCGGACCGGGGCCTTTCATTAATGCTCATAACTTTATGACACAGAAAGAAGAGAGAAAAAAATAACACGCACACGCACACACACACACACACACACACACACACACACACACACACACACACAGCCAGAATAAATAACACGCACACACACACAAGTGTGAGTCTCCAAATGGAGGGATGCCACAACGCATGTTTTATTTTTATAAAACAGAATATCTATTCATTGCCCTTTTGGTTGCACCAGATGGAAGCTGGAGTTAAATTCTGTTCCATTGCTACCACGGCAACTGGCATTTCGTAAGAACGCACGAGTGTCTGCAGACGTTCCACCAATAACACACTACCTAGTGTTTCACATGGTTCTCTAGTGACAGACCGACAGACAGACGGATAGACAGAGTGCTAGATAAAGTACTAGATAGATAGATGATATATATATATACACATAGACAGACAGACACACAGAAAGACAAACAGGCTGAGAAGAAAGAATGATAGAGTGAGAGTTTGAAAGAGAGAGAATAAAAGAATGAGAGTAAAAATAAAGTAACTGAATAGTAATTGAATGGATAATGTTCGGGCCTGACGTTTCCACATCCAAAAAAACCATTAACACTCATTTAAGTTGCACGACTTTGTCTAAACTCTGTTTAGGAGTTCCTTATAATATTAATCATGATCATATTGATCACAATAATTACGGTGAGAATGAACCAGGTCGACCAGGTTCCCAAAAATGCTTTCTGGGATCCATAAATTAAGGTCAAACAATCAAACAACATGAGATTTTCATTTCCCCATTTTTACCAGTCCTTAATGATACCCCGGAGATTGTATAAACACAGCCATTGAAGGTCAACTATCAACCTAATAGTAAATGCTCCAGATGTATGCAGAAAACAGAAAACAGAAAACAGCAAAGTACTACTATAACGTCAGGAATATCTCCTTACCCTTTTATTTTCTGCTTTTATTTGCTTGGGTTTTTTTGTATTCGGTTTGAATGAGACTTCTCACCAGAAGCATTGAAACACTTATGGGTTTATCTGCCAATTCAAAGTGTTCCTGGATACGGTACTGGATAGCGGACTTGTGGGAAATATTATTGGCCTGTAGAACAATGAACAATGTTCTGCTGCTATGGTCACATTACATCAAGGGTCTAATAGAAGTTAAGTAATACCAAAGGCTGATTAATACTTCTGTGTCCTATAGCCATCGGAGGAACATTGTGGGTCTCTACATCACCAGCCCACAGAGGCAGACGCCGTAGTTTGTGGCACCTCCCCAAAACCTGTAACTACACGTCAGAGCGATGGATGGCCGCAGGGACCGTGATTTTCCCTGCTGCATTTTCCGGTTAATATCTGCCCACAGTAGACACAACATGAACCAGCTATGCGATAAACTTGTACAACACATATTTTATAAACCCTTGAACCGCTTAGGTGGACATTCAATGCAAAAGTATAACTCTGTTATTCCAAAAACACAGTCATCGACGCTAGCTTCTAGCAGCAGTTGCACACTGGTTGCATCGTACAGAGGTGGAGGGAGCGTTCCTTACCGAGATGTCCTTCTGCACCTTCTCGTAGGCCAGGGTGGTGGTGGAGGAGGTGGTGGTGGCGGCCGTCGGCTGGGGTGTCAGGGTGAAGTTGTACGTGACGGAGGACTCTGTGCTTGTCAGAGCCTGATGGAGGTCCTGGACGTACCTCTCCTTCTGCATCTCCAGCTCCTCCGCCTCACTGCACACCACATCCTCGGTCACTAGACCACGAAGAGAAGAACGTTAGCTGCTTGGGTTTTGTATTGATACAAGGAAATTGACATGGGAAGATGGAGCCCAACAACAACTTTGCTGATCTCCGGTCTCTAACCAACCGGAGAGACAAATGGGCTGCCATGTTATATTTGTTTCTAATGATTCAACGTTATAAATGATAGGTCAAACTTAAAAACAAGTCCCTAAATGCAAGGGAAGAAACCTTGGGAAACAACAAGAAGAGGGAGCTTCCTTTCAAGGATGGTTGGGGTCTTTAGCATTATAGGAAACATTTAATACACAAGTGTGATGTAAAGGATTAGTTTCGTTTGGGTTGTGTTTAGCTAGGCTCTTGCCTACAGCTGTATTGGGGGGTCTGCCGTGAATAAGAGAACATTGATCTAAACAGGATTTAAAGGGTGTAATTAACCCACATTTTGGCAGGAGAACTTCGGCCTACGAGTTTCAAAAATGGCAATCATCTAACCCATTAAGGCTCAGCCCTTATGGCAATGACCCGGGTTCGATTCCAGCCCGCAGTCATTTGCTGCATGTCCTCCCCTCTCGCTCTCCCATACCTTCTTGTCTAACTCTCACTGTATCTGTCATGAATAAAAGCAACAAAAAAAAGAAAAGCAGTCATGACAGTCAGAATTTTTTGTACAAATTGGGGTCCATAGGAGCAAGTACGAGGGGGGCGTTGTAGAACGTTGTAAATGTTCACTTAGTGATACCCAAACGAAACCGTTTACCACGGAAGAAATGTGATTTTCCTTACCCTTAAACAAGTTGAGTAGATAAAAAGGAAGGTCATAAACACAGACAGACCACACTAAACGGTGAAGGACATGGTTTAACCCGGGGATAAACAGGACAATGGTGACTCCTCCGTGACACATTGAGTTACGAGTTCCAACAGACAGAAATGTCAGGGAGGTCATCCTCTCTGTATACCTGTCATACAGGTGAAAGGGGTGGGCAGCTTTATCCCACTGAAGGTCAAGGTTCAGAGCGGGAGGTCAGAAAGGTGCATAACAGGTATGCGACCAGACGCAGGTGTGTGTGCGTGTGTGTGTGTGTAGTCAGCTTTACCCTCTCCTCTCCACGCAAGCTGTCCGTCAGTCAGCAGGATGTTGAAGCCGGAGCCCAAGTCCCGCCCCTTCCAATCCACACGTAGGAAGTACTTCCTCTGAGTCCCGTCCTCTGACGGGATGTCTACCTCTTGCACCGAGACGTCCATCTCTGCAGACACACCTTACGCCTGTTTTGGTCAATTAGAACAACACAATTATATAGACGATATTGCACAATGACAACAAGAACTTAAAACGTCAAATCACAATTACATATCACAGAGGGTTGAATCTACTACACACCTACCAAATTTCTTGTCAGGAGTATATTAATATTCATGCCAAAGTATGACCTAATACACTTGACAATTTTAGGGGTGTGGTCTGAATCCCCTAAAAAAGGCTTCAACAGGAGATTCTAGTGGTTAGGATGTTGGGACTCCCAGCTGAAAGGTCCTAACCCTAATATCTGCAATGTACCTGTATGCATCCTTGTCTGAGAAGCCTATCCCCTCCCTGCTCCTTAATTACAAAAAATGAACACAAATAATTACAAGGTTGCTTTGGATAAAAGTCTCTGCTAAATGACTAATTAGGTAATAAAGATACGTTTTAGAAATGCTTATGTGTTGTTTATTTCTTCTTGGAGCCTCCCAGTGAAATCCTCTTCTATTTAAAGCATGTGGTAGGTGTACATCTGTCATCGCAGACCTGGTACAATTCCCTCTGCAGTTCTGACATCATTTCCTGGAACATCCATGCAGCGTGTTGGAGTGCACGTAACAGACAGACTTTTAAAAAGCGGTTGGCCGCACGGTACCATTAATCAACTTCAATTCAACCGTCAACACTAGCCCACGATGACAGTTTAGATCATCTCTCCATGGAAACCTCCACAGTAAAACTATCACAGCGCTGGGGGGGCTACAGAGGCTAACGCTATCAGAGACCATCTGAAAGGGCTTTGGGTCGTGAGCTCGGAGTGCGAGTGTGTGGAAGATAGAAACATCCATAAAGAAAGGCATGTCAGCGGCCAGCTGTTCTGTAACAACGCATAAGAGACAGTACACTAAACATACAGTAAGCTGCAGTTCCAACTCATGTGCCGAACAATGGTCAAGGTCAAAAACAAATAAAAAGCAATAAGTAAACTGTTAACGCCGTAACCATATGCAACGATTACAGTTAAACTAACCCCTACTAACTCAAATAGGGATTGTCTAATTGTTAAAACAGAACTACAACTCCAAGACCCATTTCTCCCTCCCTGGTAATAACAAGCAACACCATCAGGTAGAAAAAAAAGGAACGACACACGCCTGGCTTAAAAGCATATCATCAGGATGACCAGAAGGCAATCCAGTAGAGAACTTCTACTTAGATATAAGTACAGGCTGGTCCGCACAGAGCAGAGAAACCCAATGCTCACCATTTACCTGTGTTTTCATAATGACCGGCTGCTACTACCACCACACGGCCAGGTATGTGGTTTTCAGACAGCCATTTTCTGTTTAACAACATATTTTTTTGTGAAACACCTGCTTTAAAGGGTGACGTCATCCACGACAAGCAGTCGGAAACATTTTCACTTGAAATGAAATGCTGATTATGCCCTTAGAAAGTTTTCTTTACCATCACCATTTTGATAACAAATTAGTTCTAGTAAAAGTTGGAATTGTTAACCTAATAAATACACTTTAAATTGTTAAAGTGTTACTTAGCTTAATAAAATATTATTTTCATTATTATTATACCACATAGCACTCACAATAGTAGTATTAAGGATAAAGCAAATAACATTAAGGCAGGTCTAACTTTAAGGCAAGTATTTCGTCCGACGTTGTCTTACATACAAAGTCAGACATGTTTATAAAACGTGATTTAATTACATTGTTTTGTTTGCCAGCCTTCACTCATCAGCCAGGGGCCTCATCACGTAGCGGCCCCTTGGGGAAACACTGAGAAGGGCCCTACCTGACACTCCAACGCTAGATCACAAAACTGGGTAGCAGACTGTATGGTCTGTGAGCTGGAGCTAGACCCGCAGGTGTGCTAAACTGTGTAATGAAGAAACTGCTGGGGGGGGGGGGGGGGGGGGGGGGGGAATCATACACTATTGTGTATGTTTATCGCAAATTATTATCTTGACTGTGAATTATTATATCTTGACTGTGATTGTTTAAGTCCAGTAAAATCTTTAAATAAATCGACCCATCGACTGAACCAGTGACCAGAAACAACCAGTTGGAAGCGTAGGAGATGATTTCCAGATGATCTCGATCTGAGTGTCCTTCGAGTTATCACAAAATACTCAAATGGCTGCAGTTCAGTCAAGAGTCCCAGTGACAGGCGACAGTCCTGTGATGCTTTCTTGCATTGATGAGCGAAGCTATAACTTTGTCACAGTTCAAAGTAATTCGGAAGGTTCCATCACAAAGCCTTTACACGAGTCTGTAGCGGACTCGAGTCGGCGAGGGAACCGATGGGATTCCGCGGCCAAATGAACGCATTTTGGAGGCTGGAGGAAGTTCTGGCTCATTTGATAAGAGTGGGATGATGTTCGGCGTGTTTGGAAACTGACTAACTCGGGTGCCTGCTGCCCAGCACTCCGCAACAACAATAAACAGCAGTCATTCATAGCCTTACCAAACAGTGTATCATGGATTTCGTCGCTTCTAAGCAAGTTTGAAATACCCGCTTAAATCCAGAGTCATATATTTATATGAAATACATATCTAAAGGGTTGATCAGAGAGGCTGCGGCTCCGTCGCTTCACTGTATGACTCTTAAAAACGTCATCGCTAGGCGACTTTGATTACTTTCTTTTCCTTTTTTTTTTTTTTTTACTGGGACGTGGATTAATGACCTAAACATCACTGGTAGTCATCCCAATTTCCTTAAAATGTTGTCTTTATTAAGGTTAAAATAATAATACATTGAATAAAATTGAATCAAAGGGGATATAAGGGTTAAAGGTCTGTGTGTGTTATAACGTTATAATATTTCCCCCATATTTTGTTGAGACAATTTAGGTTTACATAATAGCCTAATATTTGAGCAGTATAAGATGTTTGTAAAGTTTTCCCATTTTACCATCCTTTAGTTACTAAAGTAAATAATGTTTATAGAAGTTGATAATAACTTCCGAAATTCAAGTCATAATCAAAAATATATTTTTAAATATTAATAACATTTGTATGCATTTTTCTCACAGCCTGCATAACATCATCTTCTGCTTTCCCTGGGTCTTTTACTTTGATAACCTGATCGTGGCAATGTGAAATGTCTACAAAATATGTAATGAAAGACAAAACACCCATGTACTTTTGACAATACCTTGACACTAGACACAGGTCGGACCAACATCCTCCCGGAGGAGGAAGGTACAGGATGTGAGGTAAGAACCAAGATGGGGGCCACATGTCTGGTGCCGGATAGGAAATGAGGGAATTTCAAAGTTCTGCAAACACAAGCTCCTTCCAAGATAAATGACTCCAAGAAGCAGTTTGGGCATTACTGCAATTTGTTGTTGTTGATTTACACACACACACACACACACACACACACACACACACACACACACACACACACACACACACACACACACACACACACACACACACACACACACACACACACACACACACACACACACACACAGCAAGCACAATTATAATCCATTGCCAAACAAATAAAGTGTCCATTGTGAGCAATGGTATAATCAGAACAGAACATCAAGCTAAAAGCTCCTCAGTATAAGAGGTGTTTGATGATGTTACTTCCCGACCTGGTTCTCACCAAAACCAAACCCAATTAAAGGTTTGATAACACATGGAGTTCCACCCCTACTTTGGCCCTTTTTTTTTAGCTGAGCCAATGAGACAGCCACCATTTTCTAATTGAAAGGCCTCAGGTTGTTCAATGAATTCATTCTATGTTCAATATAAATTCATGTTCTTCCCTAACCACGCAGGAATGCCACATTGATATTAAGTATTCATTTATTTAGCAGACAAGCACATAATGAACAGGTAGGGGTTAGTCATCTTGCTCAAAGATGCCTTTGGATAAGTTGCAGAGATTGGGGAACGAACCCAGAACCTTCTCGCTGTGAGTTGAAAACCGTAACAACTGCATGGTCCCCCCACTACACAACCCTGCACCTATCTCAACAATGATCAGCTGGTCTATTAACAATGGCGTGTCCACCGAATATTTGAACACACTTATGGTTTTGAAATGCAGAAGAAACAGGAGTCATCATTTATAGTACCACACATCTTACATAACAAGAGAGGAAGTGGTGAAAGTGCAGAACCATACTAGGTATACTGCATAGAATTACATTGACCTTTAGAACCACATGGGTCCACTGATTGCATACCCAAGGTCACACTTGAATGAATGCATGAATGCAAATCAGCCAACCAGCTGTAATAAAATTTATCATCGCATCATTTAGTCTCACTATTTGACCTTTAGTTTAATCGCTTGGCATAGCTTTCCTTCAACCATATGGAGATATTGTGTATGACTGCGATCTAAAAAATGGAGACTGCCTATTAGGTGCCATTGCATCGAATGTACAGTGATTGTGTTAGACCATTCTCTACTACTGTAGATATTTGTCAACACTGGTTATATTGTTACCAATGCAGGCCATCGTGCTAAGACAGCCACAGATTTCATTCATATCAGGAGGACAAAATGTTTTTTGTCCTTAATGTTTGGTCCTGTCTAGCCCAAATAGAAGAGCATGGCATTTATACACCAGGTTCGATTCCCACTGGGGTAACTCATGCTAAGAATGAGTAAGGAAAGGACACTGGAAATAAGCATCCACACACTGGCATATATCTGTTTTATGTTTTGTTTCTCAAGCAGATTTCCATGTTTTTCATTTTAACAAAATATCATTGAAGAAACATCATTTAAAAAAAGGTTTTCACAATATTTCCTAATAGACTAAATGGTTGATTGAGAAGCCTCTACGGTGCGGGTCAAAGATCCATGCCCACCAGTCTCCCAGACTTCCATGTAAACACTGAGAAGTTGTGTGGTTGTTATTAACAAACACAGCTGTCATGGCCTCAAGATGTTTACTGTTTATCTTGAGCCGGGGGAATCTGTGCGTTTAATGAGATATTTGTTGTGTCTGTATTGTAATAGGCCTGTTTATTTTTCTTTCTTATACTTAGCAATGTTTCTCCGTGTGATTTTCCCAGTGTTGTGTGGTTCAAGAAGCTTTATGATCTGTGTTTGATTAACAGCAATGTTCATCATTTCCTTCCTCTCTGCTGGTTTTCTGGCAAAAGGTAACCAGCTAGTGTCTGAAAGTATTTATCATTATCATAAAGCTGTCATCTCAACAAGAAAGAAAAACCGTATACCAGCCAAGAGTAGTTTCAAATAAAAATAGAAACTTTATCCTCAATCACGTTTGTAGCTTTGAGCGGTTTCCCATGCAGTCTTCAGGCCCGGGGTCATAGGTCATTCATCAGATGGTTAAGCCACTGATATACTGTGCCAACAACGGAGACTATATTTCCAGCATTCTTATCAATTGTGGGAAAGAGTTTGATTTTTAAAGAAACATTCATGTTGTGTCAATATTGGACCTACAGTGTAGTGAATGCCATTAAACGATGAGGTCGATCAAAGTCTAAGGTAACCATACCTTAGTATGTTTAGAATGTCCCACACCATGTTTTTCTTAATGTGTGGGATTGAACCGATCACAAATCTGTTAACAACAGTTTGCCTCTATAGCAGTGTTTCTTAAGCGGTGGATCCAGACACCAGTTGGGGTCCCTCGATGTGCACATGTGGTCAGATTGCTGACATAAGCTATTTGATCGTACATTATTGATGAAAGAAATTATTGAAAAAAGGTTTGAACGGTCTCATAAAGGTAACTGTTTATTCAAACACACTAACTAATGATTCGAAGCCACCAGCAATTACTAATCGCTTAGTGTGTTGCAATGTGCATACGGTCACTCAGACATGGAAATGATGTGCAGGTCTTGGTAGGTTTCAAACAATGAGTGTGGGTGGAGATGCTCTGCAATGTAAGAAGTTGGGGTCGCACGAAAATTGTATACCTAACAATTTGGGTCATGGCCTGAAAAAGTTTGAGAACCACTGGGTTAGCCTCTATAATAACTCTGCTAACGTGGTAGCCTTGAAAGCTCCTACAGAGTAGCGACCTACATCCATGGGATTTAGGTGTCTGATTAACTCTCCTCTCTCGTCGTTTTACAGAAACTCTTCACTTTCATCTCTCACTTCTCTCTCTGCTCGGTTACTTTCAGGGATCCTTCCTTCCTTCCGCCCTTTTTTCTGAGAGCCATGTTCCACTCAAGAGACCCCAAACTGCTTCTAATGGCCTCCAGTAGACATATGTGTATGCATGTGTATGTGACGCACATGGTTTTGGACGAGGCTGCTTTTAATGACTTCCAGTTGCGATTTTTAGGTAAAAAGCACTTCATGGGAGCTGTGAAGTGTCTGCCTGGGCTCAGAGCTCTCACTGTAGATATCCCTTGAATAGTGTTGTTATGCATTTGTTTGCATTAGATACATGTTATTCAGTTAGTCAGTCAGTCACTCAGTCTGTCTGTCTGTTAGTTGTCAGCATAAGTAATTCAAAATCAAAATATAAAAACGATGTGCTAGAATATCTTTGTGAATTTTTTTAGTATCTCCATGTTTAGGCCCAAACCCTTTGCCCTTTTGATATGTAAATTTTAAACAATGTCCTTCAGTCATAGGCCTTTTGCAAGGCAAGTTCTTAAAGCTTTAAGCTAATTTAAAGCCTGTGCTTTCTGCAAGCGTGCATGTGAGCAAGTTGATGACCATGCTGCCATTATAATTTCAAATCAGATGGATTAGTGATATGTATGTGGCTGCTGTGGACGTGTATGAAGATGAAAGATTAGTAGGTTGGATCCACAGTTCTAGTCTTGGGAGACATGAAACGAGGAACCCTGCAAAATCCTTCATTTTTATTGCAATCAATCAACTGTGTGATTTGTAGTAGGCTATTTAAAACAAATAGATGGAAACGGATTACAACCCCTATCCAACAACTACGCCAAGACTGAATCTCATAGTAAACATTTAATAAATGGTTGGAAGCATTTATAAAAATAAATGTTTACCAGGAGATTCAACAAGAGGCCTCATTTCAAACCTACCGTGTGCTTCCTCTAAACCTTTTATTTACTGACCAACAAACACAAGAAAAAACCTGTACGAGTAGGCCTAGCTCGTACCGGTTCATTTGTCCTCTCTGGAACAGATAGTAAAGGGGATTATGAAAGCAGGCCTACCACTGCAACATGCAATGAACACAACAGTGCCTGCCAACACAGTAAGTGTCGGTGTGCGGTGAGTCAGGAGTTTAAACAGCGTTTACTACTCGCTTTGAAGGCGCAGAGAAGATGCCCCCGTCAGCAGAAACGAAGACACCCGGTGGGTTTCTAATCATAAAAGTCAGTAGTGAAGTTCATTAGCATGTCCTTCTTTTTTTGACAGGCTTTAAATAAAAAAAAGTAAAAAGGCCACGTGGTGCTGGTGCAGGGAGAGTGAAGAGTCAAACCTTCCCTGGGGAGACGGTTTCCAGTGGTATATTTAATTGATTTAGCTAAAACAACTCTAAATAACATCCTGTGTTGTTTGTTGATTAGAGACAGAAAGTTTGGGCGTTCAATGAATATCAATGAGATGTTTCTATGAAGCTTCTGGAGCTAATAGGACTGATTGCTAACACTGTAGGGCCATCCGGTTGTACTGCAGAGTCGGGTAAGGGTCAGCATCGGGCAATCCATTGCCTGAGAGACCATAACTAAAGAAAAGAGTCTTATTATTTTAAATGAGAACCAGGAGACTTAAATGAATGAGCCTACTGTATAAACATACACGCACATGTGCACCCATGCACGTACAAACACGCATAAGCACACACAGACACATGCAAGCGCGCATTCACATAAACACATGCGGTCAGACACTCGCACACAAAACCCATTCACACGGGTTCACAAACACACACATGTACACAATATGCACACTACACAAGCACACAAGCACATTCACACAAACACACACACACAAACAGTCAGATACATGCAGTCACAAAAATAAACCGACATACACACTCTCTTTGGATTTAATTGTGTAATCAGGCCTAGGGAGGAGTGATGTGGGAGCAGTGATGCAGCTGTCTGGCAGAGTTGTGGATCAGTCCTGGCCATGGTTTCACTGGTCTTGCTTGTTGAGGCAGAAGCTTTTGTGGAAACCGTTTACAGGGGGTCTTCTGAGGTTGCCATCTTGGAGTTGGTTCATTTCGGTTTTTGTTTTTTTGTAATTCTACGAGGTAGACTTATGGGGGGGGGAAGAAAACATTTTCACATCACTCCCTTGACATTGTCCATGGGAACCGCCAAACACACAATAACACCATATTGTTCTCAAATTAAACGGATGTCAAAACCATAGACTGTATTTCAGAACGTACAGTAGAACATTTTAAGCCTGCCAATCTAAGGCCATGAGAGAA
The DNA here is from genome assembly GCA_026745465.1 of Lota lota. NCBI lineage: Eukaryota > Metazoa > Chordata > Actinopteri > Gadiformes > Lotidae > Lota > Lota lota. The sequence continues at coordinate 4,370,218 of JACYXH010000416.1, read as the reverse complement.
CGTTTTCCACCTAATGTAATGGTTTTTAGTGTTTGCGCAATGCAAGGTTTTCCTTTGACAGATCATTAATCCTTATTATTTTAGACATTATAAATCCTATAAATGCTACCATTGGGAAAAGCTATTTGAATACTATTAAAATGTATTTTGTTCTTGTGCCTTCGTCCCTACATTTAGTTTCATGATTATATTTGTCTATATGGCATTGTGGTAATAATAATATGTAGGTACATGATGGTCTTCTCTACAGATGTTTAAATCCAGGTAATTGACCTGGTAGAGCAGGAGTATCCAACTTATTTGAGATTGCGGGCCAAAATAGACCAAATGCTACTTCATTGGCACCCGAAAAAAAAAGAAAAAACATTCTATAAAATTCTTCACAAAGTTGACTGGTGGATTTGTTATAACTATCCCTTTGGGTGTCGTAATGGCGGCGAATATTCTATTATTTTTTAACAGCTATTTGCTGTGTGTGCTTTAGGCATGTCGGGCTTCCATTGACTTCAGTGAATAAACATTTATTCTTCCAAACATCTTGAAAAACGTTGTTCTGTATCAGCTTTTCAAGTTGAAGTTAGCAGTTTTTTTAATCAATCGATAATCATGAAATTGTGACTCGGAAGAGTGGAACAGATAGAATATCAGCATCTTAAAGCACTAGTGGAGTAAAAACATGGGTAAATAAGTACATTTGTGTCAGGGTGAGCACATAAAGCTACCGAGTATCCTGCCATCTAATTTCCAGCATGTGCAATGGAGTAATTAGTCAAACTCAGAAGTATTTCTGACCTCGTTACCCCTGTAAAGATACAAGGCCACATCCTCCCATGGTGCCCTCTCTTTACCTCCTCCTGCTCTACGTCAGACCCAAACATCTGGTTCCCTCTCTTAAGACTCCGTCCATAAACTGACTGACTGGGGAACATCAAAGGCCACACATCTCAAAGCACCTTGGAGATGCAACATCACTATTCTAATCCAAACTCAATTATTATTTGAATATTTAGACACTTTTATCCAAAGCTACATTATGGTCATTTTCTTTTATTTGTACATAAATGCCATTAGTAAGCAGGTTGGGTTGGGGCATTTTCCTCAAAGATAGGTAGACTGTGGACATTGAGGGGGAAACCCAGAAACGTCCAAATTGGAGTCAACACCCTAACCACTATACACACCTGTCCAAGGGACATTGACTAAATTGTTGCACTTGCAGGTCGGGCCATAGATCCACAAATCCCAACACATTCTAGGAAAACTTGTAGCATCTGGACTTCTGCATGCAACATCTCCTGAAGCCACACATTGTCTCTATTCATAAATGAAAGAGAGAAGCAGATGTCGCTACCGAGTTTCCCTGAGCTACAACATTAGGACACATACGCCATCTCATCCCATTTCTTTAAAGGTCCTGAATAAACCAACAGGCTGCCTAATGAAACATAGTAGTAGTTAGAGTCATAAGTGTGCAGTGATGTGCATACTTTCACTGGGATGTTGATATTAAGGGCAGGTTTTGATTGTGTTAAAGTGATACGTGTGGATTCAGAGGAGTTGTGGTGGCTACATTTTCAGACCCAAAGCTTCACAGGCCTCAAAAGGTTGGGAAAAAGGTTGACCTAGAAACCAACCTGCAGCACAGTACAATTACCGCACAGGAGGAGTGCCTTTGAAATCTTATGATTAGCAATCATTGCAAAGGGGGTTTAGGGCGGCAAGTTCTGTACGTATTAGTGTGCGTCATGTGGAAATGTGTCATGGTATACTAGATGTGGGAGAATCATGGAGCTCGGCAGTAGCTTCATAGATATGTTGGGGGCAGCCAGAGACTCTTCTAGGATGTGGACGATGGATCATTTGAACAGTGAGGGCCTTTCGAATTCATAGAAACGAATTAAAATGGATTCATATATATATTTAGATGGATATACAGTACTATGCAAAAATAATAATAATCATACTCCAGAACTAATTGCCATTTTAGAGATGCAAAAAGTATACTTAGTAGCCTTCAGATATAATAAAATATATTGTATTATGTATATTGTGTAATGGAGAGCCTGCATACCTTTTAACAACAAACAACTGATCTTCTGGACCTTTGCTTTTAGGATTACTCATCTGAAATAATTTCCTTGACAAATTTTAGCCACCAGATACTAAAAGGGTTCTTTGTAAATCAGAAGACTTTCCATACCAACGATACATTACCGGTGAAAAGCTTAATGACAAATCATTTCCATTACGGTTATTTTTAAGAACTTTAATTGCTATATTTATTTTGAAATGTAGATGAGTCATTATTTAGAGTACTACAGTGGAAGAACCAAGTTTAATATTGACATGAGCCAATGTATCGGAGTCTACAGAAAGTTGAGGTACCACTGAGTCATTTTGTGTTTAAACCAATGGAATACTGCTGGTTAACAGAATGCTAATCATAGTTTAATAGTTAGTATTATAATGTAAATAATTAAATGTATTTTCATCTACAAATTTGAACTGGTTTATCAGAGGATGAAGCACATTGAAAAGACCCAAAAGAAAATAAGCCTTATGAATCAAACTTAACCTTCAGGCATGTCCAGGCTTGTTCATTTTGCCAGATTGTCTCCCTCTACTGGTGAGAGATACAAAGATAAAATACATTTAAGCTTCACGATGAAAAACCGCAGGGTATCCCTTGTTTTCTATCAACTTGAACATTTTAAGTGCATTGGCCAGGCAAAGCCGGCATAATACAAGGCATTTGTTATGCCAAAATCCCAAATGAAACAATATTGGCCAGGTTTCAAAAGTCATGTGTAAACCACATTGCAAGTCACAGAGCAGTAGTGTTGCTTTGCTCTGTAGAATCCAGTGCTCCTCCCCAGCATCGAGATTGATTTTCCAGAAATGTTTTCATCGTTACACCAAATAATGGCTAACTTGACTAAAGACTTTGATTTGGTCTTAATTTCTTCAGTAGGACATAGAGAAACAATAGGTTGCTTTAAAGATTTTTAATAATACTTTTACCAAAATTGCACTTTAACTGCAAATAACTGATTCAAATGACTTGCAGCATAAATACATGGCCAGTTTATTAGCGACATAAACCTTAACTTGAACAGAAGTTAAGTAATTTCCACTAAACCTTTAAAGTCTTAACAATCTTTAGTTACCACATTTTCATATAAAGAATTATTGTACGGATAAATAACAACCTGAATGATTTTTTAATTCTGTATATAATTGTGTTTATTTGATTTGTGCTGTTCTTTCATTTGACTTCACCAGAATTCTACAAAATGTTTTGATATTTGTAAAAACCCAAATACAACAACAAACATCAGCAATCCTCTTATTTTACACAGTGAGGCCAATGAAATGTTATCCAAATGTTTATCATAAATCTTCACATGGTAATATACCATTCTAGTGAACTGCACAGATGTATAATGTTGTTTGTATAGCATTAGAACATAACCACCTTGGCCGGTTTAGGTTTGGCTTTCTTCACCGGCACGTCCACATCCTCGTGGTCGGCACTCATGTTGTTGGACAGCCAGCCCAACGTGATGGAGGTCGCTGTCAACACAGGAGGGCAAATAGGAGATTTATCAACCCTCAAAAACACACCACCAAAAGCTTCCTCTCCAGTCTACTGCTATGTTGCTATTTATTGCGTACTCAAGGATGACTGTGGACTTTGGAGATGGACCTTTCTTCTGGGAGTCAAACACCCTAACCACTTAACTCTTCGGCCCGCTGAAACCACTTGACTATTCGGCCCGCTGAAACCACATGACTATTCGGCCCGCTGAAACCACATGACTATTCGGCCCGCTGAAACCACTTGACTATTCGGCCCGCTGAAACCACATGACTATTCGGCCCGCTGAAACCACTTGACTATTCGGGCCGCTGAAACCACATGACTATTCGGCCCGCTGAAACCACTTGACTATTCGGCCCGCTGAAACCACATGACTATTCGGCCCGCTGAAACCACATGACTATTCGGCCCGCTGAAACCACATGACTATTCGGCCCGCTGAAACCACATGACTATTCGGCCCGCTGAAACCACTTGACTATTCGGCCCGCTGAAACCACATGACTATTCGGCCCGCTGAAACCACTTGACTATTCGGCCCGCTGAAACCACATGACTATTCGGCCCGCTGAAACCACTTGACTATTCGGCCCGCTGAAACCACATGACTATTCGGCCCGCTGAAACCACATGACTATTCGGCCCGCTGAAACCACATGACTATTCGGCCCGCTGAAACCACATGAATATTCGGCCCGCTGAAACCACATGACTATTCGGCCCGCTGAAACCACTTGACTATTCGGCCCGCTGAAACCACATGACTATTCGGCCCGCTGAAACCACTTGACTATTCGGCCCGCTGAAACCACATGACTATTCGGCCCGCTGAAACCACTTGACTATTCGGCCCGCTGAAACCACATGACTATTCGGCCCGCTGAAACCACATGACTATTCGGCCCGCTGAAACCACTTGACTATTCGGCCCGCTGAAACCACATGACTATTCGGCCCGCTGAAACCACTTGACTATTCGGCCCGCTGAAACCACATGACTATTCGGCCCGCTGAAACCACTTTCCAAGCAGAGGACTAAAATAAGGATGTTAAGATGAATTGACATTCACACTCCATTTGTTTTACTTCGTAGCAGCAGTTAAATTTTTCGTAGTTACTAATTCATGTGTTTATTGTTCTAAACCGCTTGTTAAAATAGTGTGGATAGACGAGTAGCATTCTAAATGACTAAATGTAAATGTGGACGACGGTATTCAGAGGAAGACAGAGTCTCTCTCACACACTCTCACACACACACACACACACACACACACACACACACACACACACACACACACACACACACACACACACAGTATACCTGCAGACTGGTGCTCTGGACAGTCCTTCTGGAAGTGCTCTACAGAGCCACACACGTGACAGCTACCTCCTGCAAAGACAACTCGCATCAACAAAACTATACAGTGTGGTTCAACACCCCATGATACCCATGGCAGAAGTGTTTTCTCAACTTAAAGACATTCTTACCTTCTTTATATAGACCCTTAGGGTTGTCAGGGCACGACCGTGACAAGTGCCCAGTCTTTCCACAGATGAAGCACTTTGCGTAAGGAAACTCCCCTAAGAAGCAGAAAACACGTAAACATGACATACCACTTTCCCTCCTTCAGTCTGTGAAGAAGTACCGCAACATCAACACACAAACGCCAGAGTTTTTACCCACAGGCAACACGCGTCATGAACAGTTGAACTAACCTCATGCACTTTTCATCTTTCACATGCTGCTAGACAAATGAGTCATATGATTTTTATAGTTTATTGTTTAATAGTAGATTTTATGCAGTTCTAGATATTTAAATTGCATTTTATATTGCTGCTATGTACATTCAAACACATCTCAATATTTTATCACCTCCCACAATTTTTCTTGTGTCCCTGTGTATCATATGTTTTTTGTTCGTAATGTTGTATGTCTTTAAGGCTGTACTAAAATAAAATAAATCTTGAAAAACAAAACCGATACGCTATTGGTGTGTCTGAGTGTACATTTGCTTCCCTCACCTAGAGCCGGGTCAACTTTCGCTCTGCACCTCTGGACTTCGTGTTCAGTGGACCCACAACGGAAGCAGATCCCCCTACCCATCTCCACATCCCGCTCGGCATCGGGGCAGTCAGCCAAACCGTGGCCCGGCTTCCTACAGTTGAAGCACAGCTATCGGGAAGAACCAGACGAAGCGAACAATATGAAACAAAAGATATGGTAGCACCATAACGTTTTTTGTAGCTACTCCAATTTTGATTGCTTGCTCTGATTATTCTCTGCCCAATGACTGACTGTTCATCTGCTAAATGATTCAATGTAGACTAAATAACGCGAGATAGAAGTGCAGAGCATTAAAAGCTGTATGGGGGGAAAACACTCACCATTTTATTTTTCTTATCGGTTTGCCTCCTTATCCTCCTGTCCTCCCGGCGGTTGTCTTTCCTCAGAGCGGTCTCCACCTCCTCTCGGAGGCCCTGCTCCCCGTCCTGCTGGCCCCTGGGGAGAGGCTGGCCGCTCTGCTCCAGGTACTCCAGGAAGCCGTTTACGTCTACATTATCATAGTCCTTCTTCTTCTTGTTGGGTTTCTTAAAATCTGCAGCCCCGTGCCGCTGAGTCCTCCGTAGAGGGTCCGATGGGCCTTCATTACGTGGTCTTCCTGTGGAAGCAGGGAATGTCCTTTTGGCTCCAGACTGAGTCGAGTGTTTGAGCTGGTCCCATGGGGTGGCGTCGGCTGGTTTGTGTTTATGGATGTTATTGGCTCTGGCCCACCTCGTCATCTTGATACCTTCTGATCAAATATAAAAATATATCTATATTAGCGTGGTGATAATAACCATTGAATCAAGACGACCGCTTTAACAAGAGGCCTACAATATCAGATCATCTAGGAGATACAGTTTGATAAAGGAGGAGATTCTAACTAAATGGTCACCAGATGTGCGCTGGTGTTAAGGTAGCGATATAAAACCACAGTACAGACACTACGCACCCCGTCCCCGTACATAATCCGAGAAGGTTTTACTGCAATGACATTGTAGTTATACAAAGAAAGTATAAAAAAATATTATATTCATGTATATAGACAAAACCCGTCACTGTTCGCTGTTACATGTGGATATATTTACCTGGGAAGTACTTTTCTTCTTCTATGTTTTACCGGAAATTACCACTATACCTTCAGGCGTTTTGCCGCCCCCTATCTGTCTAGGGTGTTAACTCCAGACATATAAAGCTCAGTCGTTGTAATGAAAATGGTGTGCTTTTTATTTTATTTATTACCTGTATTTAAACGGTCCACAAAAAAAAATTAATCAGTTAAGAAGTTAATTCAAGCTTGTATGCTATATTACACGTAACTGAATTGCTATTTACAATAAATATTTCTTAATGCTATTCATTCTCACTAATTACCCCCTCCGAAACAGCACAAAACAGGCCACCTCAGCTGGTAGCAATTAGCACACGTTGGCCCAGAAGAGGTTGGTTATCAGGGGTGACACGAAGGCACAATCTGCAGAAAGTATTTTATCAAATGTTTTTGTCACGCCTAATTGTACTGTTCTGTTTGCTAACGCACATTAGACATGGTAAGAAAGTATAATTTTGCATATTATTTATTGTTGATTATACAAACGGTAGCCTATCTAATTTTATTTTATTTTGCAGTGCAATGTAGTCCTGTGCCAAATGATGGAAATGGTGCGTGTTTCTATACTATATTGGCGTGCTTTGAAATATGTCCGATCATTTTATTAAGCTATTTGTCTTTTTTTGCAAATCTGTTGCATATAGAAGTCTTTGGAGATATGTTTGCCAATGCCATACACTATGCCTCAAATAATCCAGAGACATTAGAAGGTAAATACAAAACCTGTTTGTGTAAATTCATTGAAGAGTACGCTTAACAATTTAGTTTGTTGCCATTTTTAATGTTTTTCTTATTCCTTGCAGAGCTAATGGACCCTCATAAAGGCATTATTGAGGGAGACATATTTATGCCAGTAAGTAAATCATTTTCACAGCTTGTGATCACGTGTATACGCTTGGATCGTTTAGGTTGCGTGGGTTTTGAGTAGTTTTTTTTTTTTTTTTTTTTTTTTGTGGATACATCCAGTATATTGTAATACTGGTTTTCCCTTTTGAGCACTTGACTGTTAAACAGCTGTGTGCGTGTAACAAAATGTATCAGGCTGCATCAGTAGACCTCTTTATGGTAGTCTGACAGGAACGCCGTGGAGTCCGTCTGGCCAGTCGTGGGTGGAGAGGTCTCAGTGCCGTATGAGATCAGCCCATTAATAGGTTGGTCGTGTAATGAATTAATGGGTTAATGTTTGGAGGCCCTCTGGGTTCGGGGGTGATTTTTTTTTTCATGTGTTTTGGTAGCAGTTTCCAACTGTGTGTGTGTCCAGCCGATAGGACGGGCACCATGCTGAAGGCGATGGAGATGGTGTCTGAACACACCTGCGTGTCCTTCCACAATCGAAACACAGAACCAGACTATATGTTTTTCAGCCCAGGCACGGGGTGAGTGAGAGTCAGCAGATATTAAATTAGAATATTGGCAGCCATTTTGGAATTCGTTTTCAATTGCCTAATGTTTGTTTGTTGTTGTAGTTGTGCGTCCTTTGTGGGGTTCCAAGGCGGACAGCAGCCGCTGTACATTGGGCCTGTGTGCACCGTTGGAAATGTGGCACATGAGCTACTGCATGCTCTGGGTTTCCACCACGAACACACGCGGCAGGACCGCAACGAACACGTGCAGATCGTAGAAGACAACATTATGAAAGGTGGCATTTGTAGCTGTGTAGTCTGGATGGTCAATTATTTTCAGCATCGGGAGTCGTTGATGGTCAGGAGATTTCTCCCGTTAATTTGACTTATTTCTTTACAGGTGCGCAGAATAATTTCCTGATGCAAAATGGCAAAACGTTTGGTACTGCTTACGATGCTGCTTCGATTATGCACTATGGAGGGTAAAGCATGAAGATGATGAGCAACTTACTTGACTTGTGTTTTTGTGGCCTTTTGTGTGAACTTTTGTCCTGTTTATTTTTTTATTGATAGACTTTTCTTCTCTAAAAATGGATTGCCCACCATCATGGCGAAGACTCAAAACCCGGATATGGGACAGAGGAATCACTTGACCCCACTGGATATTAAGAAAGTCAGAGCCCTTTACAAATGTGGTTTGTACAGTCTTTGACTTTAATACATCTTGTTAAAAAAATACTACAGTGTTTCAGATGGCCTTTTTTTTTAATTCTACATCTCTTCACTAGATGAAACGGAGAAGTCGTCGAATTCGATGGAGTTTGGTCGACTAATGGAATTGTATTTGTATCTGTCTGGAGACCCTGCCAATCTGAACACCAGTCTTCCACTTAGTTGATGTTGATTGAGTCCCTCTAGGACCATAACCTAATGAGGACATCTGGCCTAGCTGAGCACTTCTACCCACTTGCTGTCATCAACAAACGGTGGAGCCCAGTTTCTCATTGACCACGATGGCTTCAGTTGTTTTGGTACTGGCTCAAATTGTAACTCGTGTCTAAATAATAAAATGCTTTTTTATGAGTCTCTTGCCCCTTATTATTATTTAATTATTATACACTAAAGGCTTTACACAAGCAACAAGACCTGCTTGTGTATAACCACAAAATGAAACTAGCTTAATCAATAATTGATTGGGCTGAGCCATGAAGTTCGTCCACTATACTATACTATCGCGGCTGGGATTTGCATTTCCATTACAACCGGGAAGGTGGGTCTTTAACTGATGACGCGCTTGTCTTGTGTCGATAACGCGCAATTGAATTGCCTAGTTTTATATTATAGCCTACCATAAAATCGGATTGATTATTTTAAGACTCATTTAATATATTGGGGTTGTTTCAGACGGACGGGGTCACAGTGATATCCGCGATGATGATTTCAGTTTGACATTCAATATTCCCCCTTTTATGCTTCCTAATCTCAATAGCTCATCGATAGGTGATTTTCATTCATATTAGTCCTGTTTACACATTGGACGATGTTTCACAGAGATCCCCGAGTGCCACACGATGTCCTTGAAAAACGTGAAGATCGATATCAGCAAACTAATAGTGTGAAATGTTGTCTAATGTCCAGTGTTTACACCAAGACTAATCTGAACGAAATATGTCCTATTTCAACGAGCTATTTGGTATTTCAAGATGATTTCGTCCAGGTCCAACTAACATCACCGGGATGCGCTTCTATTGGCCCTTTAATTAGGCTTATATAGTTATAGGAACGAACGATTATTCTCCCCATTTGGCTCTGCAATGAGGACCACTTGAAAAGCGCCATCTATTTCAAACCCACTCACCAGGTGGCGACATTGAACATGTGACAGGAAGAACCAAACCGGAAGCATGTGCATGTTGACGTCACTTTCTCGGAAAATAACAAAAACAAATCGTCTACTTGCTCATTTACTTTGTATGCTCTGTCACGTAGTCAAACTGACTTGATTTTATAACATTTTAAAAAGGACTACGGGTTATTTTTCCATGTTGGTTGGCTGTTAATAAAACACTTCGTAGTGACATGTTTTATTGGCTGTAGTCCGACAACCAGTAGTCCCGGCGGGGGTAAACAGTGTGACACGACGTTGCAACACAACGACCCTAAAAGCTTCGACTTCACATCAAACACACTTGAGCTTTTGCACAATTATATTGAACATATCGCCGTGAAGTCAGATCACGAGTGTCTTTGGATCGCCATGGCTCAGCAAAGAGGAGTCAATAGTCTCCAGTTCAACCAAGACCAGAGTAAGACCAACATTAAACTAAGACAAATCTACCGATATTAAGCCCGTGTAGTGAATCTCACCAACGTGACATGTGGAGTTATTGATATTACTGTTGTCACACCACAGGCTGTTTCTGTTGTGCTATGGAAACCGGGGTCAGGATTTACAACGTGGAGCCCCTGATGGAGAAAGGCCATCTTGGTAAGTTCAACACATGCAAAACGCATTGAATTATGCAATAGTGCTATGCTTTTTATATTTCAATGGCCTACCATGCCGTTACCATATCAATGATATAAAATACTTTATACAGCAAGTATAAAGTAGGGCCTACATTCGGACTGATTGACTTGGATGGGCATTTGTCTCTAAACAACAGAAAATGCAATTTTGTTTGGATTTCTGTTGGTGAAAGCCAATGACTATCTGCAGCTTCAGCCCCCCAAAAAAGAGAACTGTCCGCAGATTGGACTGAGGCTAATTGGGCGACTCTTTAATTGACGTAACGTTTGTGTGTATAGACCACGAGCAGGTGGGCAGCGTGGCTCAGTGCTCCATGCTGCACCGATCCAACCTGCTAGCGGTGGTAGGAGGCGGAGTCAACCCCAAGTTCTCAGAAATATCAGGTGAGTTTGTACATTCACCTAGCCTGACATCGCCAGACCTATTCGAAATGCGCGTTAGTCTGGAACCTCTCAGTTCATTTTCGATATCCAAGGGGCAGTATCAACAGTCGCAACAGTCTGGACACAATTGGACACACTTACAACCAATCATAGCAACGAAACGTGTGACACATAGGGCCCTCCAATAATCATATCAAACCCACCCCAAATTATAGCGGTTGTGATTGGCCCGACCCGGGCCAGGTCTGTTGGAACCTGTCTGAACAGGAGGGGGGCCAGACGCATATGCCAGAGCAAATAAAACATGAGCTCACAGATTTGCCTGGTTACCAGGCTAAAATTCACCCACATTCTCCCGTTAACCCCACCTGTAGTGCTATGTCTCTCTACCATCCCCTCTAAACCCTCCTGTACGTGAGAAAATAAGATATAAAACATGTGGATGTAAAGTAGAAAGGTAAAGGACAGAAATAGGAATTAAAGAGTTAAAGAAGATAAATATATGGAAATATATCTAAACACACACTATGAGTAGGAGGAATTTTATGCAGACAATAAATGTAAATATAGAGAGTTAAAGTAGACATTATTGACGGTATATGCTACATTATTGAAACTGCATTATTGACCATTGTACGTATGTGTTATAAAGTGATGTAAGTGATGCTGCTTCTATTCTAGTGCTGATCTGGGATGACGCATGCGAGGCACGGGACCCCAAGGACAAGCTGGTGCTGGAGTTCACCTTCACCAAACCCGTTCTGGCCGTTCGCATGAGACATGACAAGTAAGCCTAACAGAGCTCCCTAGCAACATTTACCCATCAGTGCCCATATTTGGTCAATATCTGTTCTGGTTGACTGCACGCCTGCCTCTTCTGACAAATCTCTACCTTGATTGGTTCGGGGCATCCATCTTGCCTATCAATGCACAGCGTTGCTCAGCCACAGGAACGCAATACTTCTCAATGGCGGACAAACGTAGGAAGGGGAGCATTTTTTAGAGTTGTTTATTTACAAAATCTTGATTTCTGCTCTTTTCTGCTCTCTTTACAACTCTCAAATCTTGTGTGCACCAGCTTTAACATCACTAATAATAGTAATGTATTATCCAGGATCATTATTGTTTTGAAGAACAGAATCTACGTGTACAGTTTCCCGGACAACCCCATCAAGCTGTTTGAGTTTGACACCAGGGACAACCCCAAAGGTATGGGCCAACCGACTTTTGAGTACATCTTGTTTGTACAAATAGATTTTGTATGGTTCTATATGATTTGTGGTGTTTTTGTTGCTTCCAGGACTGTGTGACTTGTGTCCTAGTATGGAGAAACAGCTTCTGGTCTTTCCAGGTCATAAATGTGGCAGTCTACAGCTTGTTGTAAGTTACTAAGGAACCTAATTAAATTATATAAGAAGTGGCTATTGCCGACGGCTAATATGACAATCCTTGGTTTAAATGCCTCCTTTCAAACCGCCTGCTAAGAAACTGCTACTGCTAATATAAGGAACAGCTATTGCTAGTAATCAGTAGCAAAAGCCAACTGGTATTAGCAACAGCAGAGCTAATATGCAAGCTCTTAGAAACTGCCATTTCTTATATAAAACAGCTATTAGTAATAACCACTAGCAATGGCTAATAACTAGTAATAAGCAATGGTATTTCTAACAATCGAGCACTTCGCCTCCTGTTTTTGCCCTCCAGGACCTGTCCAACACCAAACCGGGCACGTCGTCGGCCCCCTTCACCATCAACGCTCACCAGAGTGAGATTGCGTGCGTTGCGCTGAACCAGCCGGGCAGCGTGGCGGCATCGGCCTCCCGGAAGGGAACCCTCATCCGCCTGTTTGACACGACAACGCGAGACAAGCTAGTGGAGCTCCGCAGGGGGACGGACCCCGCCACTCTATACTGGTACCACCTCAGATAGTCCTGGCATGATTTGTGGGCTTTATTTGCCACTTGGTCATTTGGCACTATCATGGCACTTTACGTCACCTTTTTTGCTTCAGTGCTGTCCGAACAAAACAAAGGTTCTTATTTTGTACAATTCTAAGGTGTGCTGCACCATATTTGCTCTTATATTTCCCTTCCCAGCATCAACTTCAGCCACGACTCGTCGTTTCTCTGTGCGTCCAGTGACAAGGGCACGGTTCACATCTTCGCACTGAAGGACACTAAACTCAACCGACGCTCCGCGTAAGACAGTAGCTGTGCTATGTTATGCACTTCTCACATTTTTCATGATTCAATTAAATGAGTTAATACTGTCAAGTAATCGAACTGGTGGAAAACTGAAAGGACCCCTATTTTACCACCAGATGTGAGGTTGAATAGTCACTACCAGGCTTTTCAAAGTCTGTTTGTGACTGCACAAGTGGCAGTGTCCACCCTGATGTTTGATAAAAAAGATCAACCCCAGCCTGCGAGTGGTACAGTTGATATATACTTGTGATGTCAAAGATCAGATTTCAAGATGGCCTACAATGGCTAATCATATCACACCTTGTGGTAAAATAGGGCCCCTTTAACATTTAAACTAGAAGTTCTTGTGTCTGGAGGTTATTGTTTCTGGAAGTTTATGTATCTGTCGGCCCTAGGTTGGCTCGTGTGGGGAAGGTGGGCCCTGTGATTGGCCAGTATGTGGACAGCCAGTGGTCCCTGGCCAGTTTCACTGTGCCAGCCGAATGTGCCTGCATTTGCGCATTTGGAAAGAATACGTCGAAGAATGTGAACTCAGTAATTGGTAAGTATGCAGTATGTATGTATGAGAATTCTTTTTCATTTACTTCACTTTCTGGATTTCATTCATTTAAAGTGAAATAAAGACCATGATAATATATACAAATTACAAGTTTAACCGTTATTGGAAATGCATTGCCTTTTGTTCCAGAAATGTCCGACATAAGGAGGGGTGACTAAAAAGTTTCAAAGTTGATTTTGCGATTGGAGATGATTTATTTTGCGTTTTCTCTCTCGGTTTTCTTTCTCTTTTAGCCATTTGTGTTGATGGTACATTCCATAAGTATGTGTTCACACCTGACGGAAACTGCAACCGCGAAGCCTTTGATGTTTACCTGGATATATGTGATGATGATGACTTCTGAGACAAGGAACGAGGAAGCAGCAGGCAATGCGTACTCAACAGTAAAGAGCCTCTAGTTTACCACCAGGTGTGAGGTTCAAAATCTATCCACTTGTGACATCACAAGTAGGAGTGTCCACCCATATGTACGATGGATAGATCAACTACTGGGGAGATAACTGGGGAGTTAATCTATTCATCACACATCTGGGAGGACACTCCCATTTGTGATGTAACAAAGGCTACATTTCAAATTAGCTTCAAAACTGTTGGTAAAATAGGGTCTGTTTAAGGCAAATGTTGGGGGAAAAACCCAAGTGATGAAGAACCTCCTCAACTGCGTTGGTGATTTTCGTTGATGTTCGATTTGAATGCATAAGATTGTTGTCAAGCCCGGTTTTATGCTTGTAATAAATTGTATCTTTACAACAATGGATAAAAATACAGTTTTCTATCTGTGAAATCAATGATTCTGAAAGGTGAATGTGTAAAACCTGTTTTTAATACCAAAAAACCCAGCACACAATAATTTGGTATATAATCTCATGGAAGAATGTTATGTAATGTGTTGTTGCTAAATTTGCAAACTTTTGTGTTTTAGGCTAAGATATACTTTGCAAGGTATAATGGGTTGATTCTATCAATTCTTTAAAAAGATATAGCCCTGAGACCGATAATATCGCTGTAAGATCCCTGTACAGACCTATAAAGTATAATAAACTCCTTGCTCAAAAGTACACTGTTTTGACTTGTTTGCCAATATTTATGACACGAGTTATCAATAGTATTGTATATTTTATTGGATTTCTTCACTGTGGCAGTCATATTATATGAAGCACAGGGAATCTTCACTGCAGTTGGACTCATTCAGCATGTTTGGGCTGCAGATAAAAATAAAAGTATAAATATGTGAGCAGAGGTAACTAATGTAGTAATAAAAAGTAATTTTTGGATTAGTTATTTAGTATTTATTTAACAATATCTGTCTTTTGATAGATCAGTTTGATAGATTAATCAAACTTATCCCAGAGAAGTTGCATTTAATTGCACTAAGATACTATTCTATTATTATTAGATATTGGAATTGTTTATTATTCCAATTATTTTGACATAGCTGTAATATACACTGCTCAAAACAATTAAGGGAACACTTAAACAACACAATGTAACTCCAAGTCAATCACACTTCTGTGAAATCAAACTGTCCACTTAGGAAGCAACACTGATTGACAATAAATGTCACATGCTGTTGTGCAAATGGAATAGACAACAGGTTAAAATTATAGGCAATTAGCAAGACACCCCCAATAAAGGAGTGGTTCTGCAGGTGGTGACCACAGACCACTTCTCAGTTCCTATGCTTCCTGGCTGATGTTTTGGTCACTTTTGAATGCTGGCGGTGCTTTCACTCTAGTGGTAGCATGAGACGGAGTCTACAACCCACACAATTGGCTCAGGTAGTGCAGCTCATCCAGGATGGCACATCAATGCGAGCTGTGGCAAGAAGGTTTGCTGTGTCTGTCAGCGTAGTGTCCAGAGCATGGAGGCGCTACCAGGAGACAGGCCAGTACATCAGGAGACGTGGAGGAGGCCGTAGGAGGGCAACAACCCAGCAACAGGACCGCTACCTCCGCCTTTGTGCAAGGAGGAGCAGGAGGAGCACTGCCAGAGCCCTGCAAAATGACCTCCAGCAGGCCACAAATGTGCATGTGTCTGCTCAAACGGTCAGAAACAGACTCCATGAGGGTGGTATGAGGGCCCAACGTCCACAGGTGGGGATTGTGCTTACAGCCCAACACCGTGCAGGATATTTGGCATTTGCCAGAGAACACCAAGATTGGCAAATTCGCCACTGGCGCCCTGTGCTCTTCACAGATGAAAGCAGGTTCACACTGAGCACATGTGACAGACGTGACAGAGTCTGGAGACGCCGTGGAGAACATTCTGCTGCCTGCAACATCCTCCAGCATGACCGGTTTGGCGGTGGGTCAGTCATGGTGTGGGGTGGCATTTCTTTGGGGGGCCGCACAGCCCTCCATGTGCTCGCCAGAGGTAGCCTGACTGCCATTAGGTACCGAGATGAGATCCTCAGACCCCTTGTGAGACCATATGCTGCTGCGGTTGGCCCTGGGTTCCTCCTAATGCAAGACAATGCTAGACCTCATGTGGCTGGAGTGTGTCAGCAGTTCCTGCAAGAGGAAGGCATTGATGCTATGGACTGGCCCGCCCGTTCCCCAGACCTGAATCCAATTGAGCACATCTGGGACATCATGTCTCGCTCCATCCACCAACGCCAAGTTGCACCAGACTGTCCAGGAGTTGGCGGATGCTTTAGTCCAGGTCTGGGAGGAGATCCCTCAGGAGACCATCCGCCACCTCATCAGGAGCATGCCCAGGCGTTGTAGGGAGGCCACACACACTACTGAGCCTCATTTTGACTTGTTTTAAGGACATTACATCAAAGTTGGATCAGCCTGTAGTGTGGTTTTCCACTTTAATTTTGAGTGTGACTCCAAATCCAGACCTCCATGGGTTGATAAATTTGATTTCCATTGATAATTTTTGTGTGATTTTGTTGTCAGCACATTCAACTATGTAAAGAACAAAGTTTTTAATAAGATTATTTCATTCATTCAGATCTAGGATGTGTTATTTTAGTGTTCCCTTAATTTTTTTGAGCAGTTTATTTTATACCAAGACTTAAATGTTCTACTTTTTCCTTTTCTGAATGTATGATCCAATCAGTTCACTCTTCTCTTCACTCTTGTAAATCAAAAGCGTTTATCTTTTTAACAATCAAGAGACATCACGGTTGAATCCAGCAATTATAACTTCAAAAATATAACTTTATTTTTTGATAAGAAATCACAATACAAATCTCCTCCAATTGTATCACAGAGACAAACTTTGATTGGACTCTTAACCCCACCGTATCCCTTTATCAGTTCTGTAAACCAATACTTATTGTACCCTTTTGTTCACCTTTAGGAGTGATAAATGTGTGTACATGTTTTCAATAAAAAAGAATGGGGAAGAAATTTGATTATCAAATAATCATTGAAGACAAAGTATTTTGTGACATCATTGTGGAAGCGGGGGTCCAAACATCTCCATGGTTTCCAGGACCAGGGACAGGTTGTCCATAAACGACCCCACAGACACACGCAGAATCCGGGCTTCGTCTGCCGTCCACCTCCTTAAAACAGAAGTTTACAAAGAGTACAATGAATAATGCATATTTATACAAATCGATTAGTCTTCTTGTCTCTTATTATATATATTTTTTAATATTATTATTTTTAAAACAATGCAACAGAACAGTGCATACATTTGCTGGTAAAATGTACATGCATAAAGAAAATATACCAATGCATATGTTATTTGGTGACAACGATTCTGTGTAACGTGCAAAGGGTTTTTAAAAAAGCGTTTATGGAAAATTCGGGCTCACACAGAGAGAGTGCTGCCGGACACCGTAAGTAACTTGCTGATGCCCCCTTTCCGTGGCTCTCGGTCGGGCGACAGAGATTGGAGAGCGATGGAGGCTTCCCGAGACGAGGGGAAAGGAACGTCTAAAGCACTGTAGATTGGTTAAGGACCAGGACATTTCATAGACTAATTGTTAGGTTTTTTTCAGAATTATTATTCTGGAATATTTTATTCATAGCATATGTTAATACAGAGTAATACCATATCCTCTCATACACAATGGCCAGATAAATACACAGAACCTCAACTACCAAACTAGTCTGATAAAACAATTCTTATCATCATCCAATAACTCGCAATGTATCACATCTAACTATATTATTCTTAACGCTATTTAAGGTTTTCCAAAACGAATAACCCAAAGATAATGAATAATGTTTAGTGACAGCAACGCGTTTAACACCAAAACAACCCCCAGTCCAAAGATGCCATGCTATCGAAATCAATACAGAGCATAATCATATCCTGCAACTCATTAGACTGTCAAATTAGTTCAAAGCACTTATGTGAGCGCGTTTGGGTTAGATAATGTACCTCGATAATGCTGTATCAAATATAGAATCTAGAAAGGTATAAAAGGTTACAATTCCAGCTTCCCCGGCTCGTTCCGCACATCGACGGGCGCCGCCATTGTGGCATCAGAGAGGAGTAGACGCAGCTGATGATTGACAGATGCACATTCGCAGAAATTATTCCGATGTAATGTAGGTTACTTAAAAAACTAAAATAAACGCTATGTACTCATTTTAGATGTATTTTCTGTCAAAATTGTTCTACTTTCATAGTTAAAATAAATAAATAAATATTTAGTTTTTATTTGACGCCTTTCATACAATTCTAATGTAATGATAAGTCTTATTATAGCGACATCTACTGGTCAAAATAACTGACATCGGTACCGTTATCACGCTTGTAGTAACGCTCATTAAAACAATCCCTCTCCGTTGCAGGAATAATTCCTGTAACATTTCGCCTTTTCTTAATAAAACAAATAAAAATATCAGCCTATTTTATTTTGATGAAAGTGAGTATTTCTGTTATTCTTATAGGCTGTTAACTCACAGCCTGACCACATTTTATTGGCTATTTGATTCGTTGTAGAAATATTTGACCTGCTGTCAAACTCAGATGTGCGCGTAGCTTGTTGCGCGCTCCACCTTCTTTATAATAGCTGTCACACTGCGTCTTCTATGAGCTTATATAGGCTACAATATGAAGAAAATCGGACATATATCTATGCAACATTTTCTGAGCTCTGTCGTTGTTTACAGTTTAGTTTTCTTGCACATTGAATAACTAACTCAATCAATCACTGAGTATTCGCAACACCGAACACATTAGAAGACATCCAAGAAGTCAAGATTTGGACACACCTCGCAATATTAACTTGTTACAACTGCTGACAAAAGTAAGTGCATTTACTGTTGACTGTTATTCGTTTATTTTATGTAATCTTTCAACCATTCGGCTAGTATCTCGAATATTTGAACTTCATTGTTCTGCTAGTGGAGCATGTGTTTGTGCTGTTGTATATTTTTATTTCATCATACTTCATGGATACATACCATGCATGTAATTATTTTTCAATTGCATATGAAGCCCTATTCCCTCTATGTCTATTTTAGGCACGCTTATCGTGAAATGCGTTAGGCTGAACCATGGGTACATCTCGAGGAATGGGGACCCTGCGGGACCTGCAGCTCGCGCTGCAGCTGAAGATCGAGGAGCTCCGGCAGCGGGATGCCCTCATTGACGAACTGGAGCTCGAGCTGGACACCAAGGATGACCTCATAAGACAGCTGCAGCTCGAGCTGGACAGGCACCGCACTGCCTCGCAAAACCCCGCCAACGACGAACACTCGGACGCCGCAGGTGCGCCGATGTTAAAATGAAACAATTTCATAAAGATCACATCTAATAAGACACAATATGAATGTAGGAGTTATGAGATGTATGAGTTGGGTAAAATATTATTGAGATGTGTGTGACTTTATGTGTGCGTGCGTGTGTGTGTGTGTGTGTGTCTGCATGCATGTGTGTGTGTGTTTGTGGCTTTATATATGTGTGTGTGCATGTGTGTTCATGTATATGTGTGCGTGTTGTGTGTGTCTGCATGCATGTGTGTGTGTATGTGGGTCTATATATGTGTGTGTGCGTGTGTCCATGTATATGTGTGCGTTTGTGTCTCCGTGTATATGTGTGTGTGTGTGTGTGTGGCTGTATATATGTGTGTGTGTGTGTGTGTGTCCCATGTATATTTGTGCGTGTGTGTGTCTCTGTGTATATGAAAATGTGTGCGTGTGTGTGTTTGCATCTCCATGTGTGTGTGTGTGTGTGTGTGTGTGTGTCTCCATGTGTATGTGTGTGTGTGTGTGTGTGCGCGTCTCCATGTGTGTGTCTTCCAGGCTCAGCGAGGGGGGCGTCTCCTACCGTGAGTGACGAGCCCCAGCGGATCAAGCGACAAGCCATCTCCGCCGAGCCGACCGCCCTGGACCCCGCCCAGCTCACACACGTCACCCTCACCAACTACAGCAAGAGCCAGGAGTCAGTCTGAACACACACACACACACACACACACACACACACACACACACACACACACACACACACACACACACACACAGGCATTCATGCACCCCACCCCTACACACACACACAAACATACAATTTCACACACATTCATGTTTACAGATACACAACTATATAAACAAATGAAGCCACACACACACACACACACACACTCACACATACACACATGCAGATATAGACACATGAATGTACACATGGATTCATGCACGCAATGTACACAAACACATTCATGAAAACACACACAGAAGTACTCCCACACAGAAGCAAACACATAATAATATGTAAACACACAAAATGTTGGCACACTTCTTGATTCCGGGTTTGTTTAGGTCTCGGGAGCTCATTCAGAGAGCACTGCTAGAGAACGACTTCATGAAACATTTGGAGCACGGGCAGGTAATGCTCCTCCTCCTCCTCCTCCTCCTCCTCCTCCTCCTCCTCCTCCTCCTCCTCCTCCTCCTCCTCCTCCTCCTCCTCCTCCTCCTCCTCTTCCCCATCCTCTTCCTCCTTCTCATCCTCATCCTCCTCATCCCCCTCTCTCCCCTCCTCGTCCTCCTCCTCTCCCTCCTCCTCGTCCTCCTCCTCCCACTCTCTCCTCTCACTCTCTTCTCCCCCTTGTCCTCCCCCTCTCTCCTCCTCCTCCTCCTCTTCCTCCTCCTCATCGTCCTCCTTCTCCCCCTCCTCCTCCTCCCCCCCTCCTCTTCCCCCTCCTCCTCCTTCTTCCCCCTCCTCATTGTCCTCTTCCCCCTCTTTTTCGTCCTCCTCTTCCTCCTCATCCTCCTTCTCCTCCTCCCCTCCTCTCTTTATGATAAGGGTAGTGATTGTATAGTGTAGTGTGGTTAGGGTTGGTTTTGGGCTCAAACCCCCAACGTCTGCAGCTTAAACCTTATACCTGCTCCTGAATTACATCTTTCTTCAAAAATTAATCAGAACTGAATGTCACTTTAGACATATGCAAGTGATAAGAATAGTGACATTCAGGCCTTTATTCATTTCATCCCCATCCCTGAGCATGTTTTGTTTGATGACGCTATGCTTGTCTATCTGTGTGTGTGTACATGTGTGCGCGTGCGTGCATTTCTGCGTACATGTGTCTGTGTGTGCGTGTAGATCCTGACTATTATGGAATGTATGCACCCGACCAGTGTGTCCCAGGGATGCTGTGTCATACAGGAAGGAGACGATGGTTCCACCGTCTATGTTCTGGAAGGTACCAAACACTTTAGTAGGAGCAGTAGTATTTATATTAAGACCACTTTAGTAGAAGTAGTAGTGGTAGTATTTACATTAGGGACACTTCAGTAGGAGCAGTAGTATTTATATTATGTCCACTTTAGTAGAAGTAGTAGTGGTAGCATTTATATTAGGGACACTTCAGTAGGAGCAGTAGTATTTATATTAAGTCCACTTTAGTAGAAGTAGTAGTGGTAGTATTTATATTAGGGACACTTCAGTAGGAGCAGTAGTATTTATATTAAGGCCACTTTAGTAGAAGTAGTAGTGGTAGCATTTATATTAGGGACACTTCAGTAGGAGCAGTAGTATTTATATTAAGTCCACTTTAGTAGAAGTAGTAGTGGTAGTATTTATATTAGGGACACTTCAGTAGGAGCAGTAGTATTTATATTAAGACCACTTTAGTAGAAGTAGTAGTGGTAGCATTTATATTAGCATGTTATATGCTGTCATGTTATAAGCTGTTTTATTATAAGCTGTCATGTTATTCGCTGTCATGTCATAAACTCTCATGTTATACGGTGTCATGTTGTACGCTGTCATGTCATAAACGTTCATGGTATATGCTGTCATGATAGATGCTGTCCCACATATTCATTATTGTCATTATTTTTTCTCCTTTACAGGAATACATGTTGACACATTATTGTTATCTTGTTTCCCTATTTGATTATGATTATTTGATTATTGTGTGTGTGTGTGTGTGTGTGTGTGTGTGTTTGTGTTTGTGTGTATATGTGTGTGTGTGTGTGTGTGTTTGTTTCTGTGTGTGTGTGTGTGTGTGTGTGTGTTTGTGTTTGTGTGTATATGTGTGTGTGTGTGTGTGTGTTTGTTTCTGTGTGTGTGTGTGTGTGTGTGTGTGTGTGTGTGTGTGTGTGTGTGTGTGTGTGTGTGTGTGTAGAGGGTATGGTGGAAGTTACCAAAGAAGGGAAGAAGCTGTGTACTATAAACGCAGGGAAAGTGTTCGGGGAGTTGGCCATCCTGTACAACAGCAGCCGGACAGCTACTGTTACAGGTACACACACACACACACACACACACACACACACACACACACACACACAAACAAGTAAAGGTCAATAAAGTTCCATTCCATTCCATTACATATATTTAGCTGACGCTTTTGTCCAAGTGTCTCACAATCAGTGCGTCCAACCATGAAGAAAGAACCCAAAAAGTAAAAGAATCATGCGAGTACATAACATTCATCAAATAAGCCATAATAATGTTTTATTTATTATTATTATTATTATTTATATATATATATATGGTTTTTCATGGGACGAGATGCAGAATATAACTTTCCGTCTGCAGCAGAAAATGGGTAGGGTTGCTGCTGTCCTGATGTCAGTGGGGAAATTATTCCACCATTATGGAGCGAGGACAGCAAACAATCAAGATTTATTTGAGCCGCAGCTGGGGTCCCCTCGTAGTGAGGGAGTAGCAAGCCGTTTGGCAGTCATAGAGAGTAGTGGATGGGCTGGGGTGTATGGTTTGACCATGTCCTGGATGTAGGATGGGCTGGAGCCATTCACAGCACGGGAGGCAAGTACCAGTGATTTGAATCGGATTCGAGCAGCCACCGGTAGCCAGTGCAGGGTGCGGAGGAGTGGTGTAGTGTGGGAGAACTTGGGTAGGTTGAAGACCAGCTGGGCTGCTGCATTCTGGATGAGCTGCTGAGGACGAATGGCACATGCAGGCAGACCAGCCAGAAGGGAGATGCAGTAGTCAAACACTAGATGAGCCTGGAACAAAACCTGCGTGGACAGCCTTTTATATTCCCACATATAAAAGATGACATTCTGACTGAGTACCAAACAGAGAGATTCCTTGAATGGTTTCTACCTCAAGGCCACTGCAGGCCTCTGAAATGTTCACCAATCATCAGTCCCTCTTTCAATCCCAGTTATTCAGATGTGTGTGAGGGAGCAGAGATGCTCGCTGTGAAACTAGCTACTTGGTTATTTAGAGATCAAAAGAGAGATCAGGGTTAAAGATAACGCATCTATTTGTTTCTCTGTGTGTCTTTTGTTTGTTTGGCATGTCTGTCTTGTGTCTGTATCTGTCTGTCTGTCCATCTGTGTTTGTGTCTCCAGCCCTGACGGACATCAAGCTGTGGGCAATAGACAGACAGGTGTTCCAGACCATCATGATGAGGACTGGACTCATCAAACACTCCCAGTACATGGAGTTCCTGCGCAGGTAGACTCAATTCATAATTAATTATGATTCATTTGTATTAATTAATATAAATCAATGCTGCTCTAGGTGAGATTACAGAGAAAAGAGAGAAATATCAGAAGCAGAGGGCAGAAGAGAGCAAGACTGAGAAAATAAACAACTCCAAAAAACGTCCCCTCCCTCTCTGCTCCCTCCCTCCCCACGTTTCTCCTCAATTGAGAAGTGTGGCATTTCGGCACCTATGATTGACAGGCAAGATAAATTACCCGAACCAATCAGGGAAGAGTTGCCCCGATGGTAAGAAATTACCCGGTAGCGGGCTAAAAGATAATGCGCAGGCGCAGTCAAACAGATATTCGAACAGAGCATTTCACTCACTAATAGCTGACAAATAACAAATTACACTCAAATTGCAGCTCTTAAATCATGCCTACAGCACTTTAATGAACCAGTTGTTCTCTTTTTTTTACTTTTTAACCTTTTTACGTTTTAGGTATACAGAATACTCACTTCTCCAACTATTACATTTTTCAGTTTCAGTGTGTTTTCGCATTTTTTGTCCTTCTATGATATTCCCACAGCTGGTGGGAATATAATGGTCTCGTTAGTGTAAATGTGTGCAAATCCTCCGCCTACGATAGGTAGCAGATACAACTGTTTGCATATACAGGACTTTCATAGGACATTTGCAAACCTTTTGAAATTAAACAAATGCCCCTTACATTTCATCATTCAATATTTGTCCATGGGGTCCCGACCAACAGACTGGGAAACACTAAACGAGATTGTTAAAACACATGGTCAGAAACACAATGTGTTTCAATGTGTCCACCAATCACTAATCCCCGTCTCCCCCTCCAGTGTTCCCTCTCTGCAGACCCAGCCCGCGGACGTCCTCAGCAAACTAGCCGATGTTCTGGAGGAGGTAAGGACATGCGCAAACGCGCACACACACACACACACACACACACACACACACACACACACACACACACACACACACACACACACACACACACACACACACACACAGACACACACACAGACACACACACACACACACACACACACACACACACGCCCGCACACACACACACACACACACATACACAGACACACATACGCACACAAACATTTATTACACAATCACACACTATGAGATTTTAGAAGTAGCATTCCCATATATCCACCTATGTAACATTATTGTTATTCTATATTAAATAAAAGACATAAGCCCTTTTTATTTTTCCTCTCTTCCCTCACTCCTTCCCTCTCCCTCCTTATCTCTCTCTCCCTCTGTCTTGTGCCTCTCTCTCTCTCCCTCTGTCTTGCTCCTCGCTCTCTCTGTCTCTCTCTTTCTCTTTCTCTCTCTCTCTCCACCCTGATCTCAGACTCATTACAGCGATGGTGATTACATCATCCGCCAGGGCGCAACAGGCGATACCTTCTTCATCATCAGCGAAGGACAGGTGAGGAAGAGGAACAGCAGATGCTTATCAACATGATGAAATAAAGACTAAATGTTGAACAGAGTTTTATACAAAGTAGGGCTGCGCCATCTTGCTCTCTGTGCCTGTGGGATGGCAGCAGCCATATGGGGATCAAACCCAGTACCTCTGACTTCTCTTCTACAAAACTATCCTGATGATCCATCTCTTGATATTTATATTTTATTAAAAGTAAATTCTTTACTTTAAAAATAGAAATACAAAGAATTTCCCATTTTTCAAAGATTATATCTTATAATAAATGGGTAGAATTTCAATATATACATGTATAGTTAGTGTACAACAACATTTACACAATATTGTGTGTACATAACACAATATTTACATCGAAGCATAGGAAGCAGGTTCCTGATACAGTATGTGGTTTACATGGCCCATGGTGTGTTGTGTGTCGTGTGTTGTGTATTGCGTGTTGTGTGTTGCATGTTGTGTGTTGTGCAGGTAAAGGTAAGCCAGCAGAACTCTGTGAGCGAGGAGCTGGTGTATCTGAACACGCTGTCCAAAGGAGAGTGGTTCGGGGAGCAGGCCCTCAAAGGGTAAACAACAACAAACTCGTAAAGATTTAACCACACCAACATATATACTAACGTTCTAACATACTGCATCCTTCATGTTGTTTATGGGGAAGGTGTGGCGCTCATGTTGATGCAGATTTTCCATTCATTTTGCAATGAGTTAAGTCTTCGTTTTAATGTAAAGTTCATCGTTATAGCCTACAACGCAGAGCAAATGTACATCTGGTGAATAACAGATGGTTACAGCTTTCCAGTAAATAACATAACATAACATTCTTCTCGTCTTCCTCTTTCCCCTTTCTACTTCAG
Organism: Lota lota; assembly: GCA_026745465.1. Taxonomy (NCBI): domain Eukaryota; kingdom Metazoa; phylum Chordata; class Actinopteri; order Gadiformes; family Lotidae; genus Lota; species Lota lota. The sequence goes on along the minus strand of JACYXH010000416.1, from coordinate 4,344,298 downwards.
CGAGGACGTGCGAATGGCCAGTGTCACAGCTGTGGGTGATGTCACCTGCCTGGTCATCGATCGAGAGTGAGTCACTTCCTGAAAAGCACAGCCCAAAAGTCAAAAACCCACCATCACAATGGCCACCCCATTTGCCAAAACACACCATGTTGGCCAATCCAAAAAATTGATTGGCCACCCACATACATTTTGTGATATATTGATTGTTTGTAGCAATGTGTAAAGTTTGTCTGGTGTCCTGTCTGTCCTGTTTCTGCTAAATTAGTCTGGAAATTCCACTGAATAGGAAAAGGGAGGAAAGTGAAGGTCTGATTTGAGTCAGCTTTGCGTCCTGTGTTTTGTGTTTTCTTAGTACATTCAAACAGCTCATCGGCGGTCTGGAAGAGGTGAACAACAAGCAGTACGATAGTGATGAACTCAAAGCAAAGTACGTTCAACCACCACATCGCTGGAGCCCCATGTTCTCATGCATTGATTTACATACATTTAATAAAGGATAGAGCATAGAAGATTAAATAAGAAGCTGGGGCTTTTTGTTAATCCCAGTGGTGACATTTGGAGGTTACAGCAGAAAGTACAGGGCTGTAGTAGAAATGAAAAAGTGCAAAAAAAAATATGTAAATGAGTACAAAACTGAAATACAGAAAATCGACATTCACAATATGAGCAGCAGCAGTGTTAATGTTAATAAAAACAAAACAAAAAAACATTCCGATTCGGATCAGCCTTACCACAATAAAAGCGTATCTATCGTTGTTGTTGTTTGTAGGATGGAGGCGGAGGAAGTGTACTTCTCCAGGGTGTCGCTCAACGACTTCAATGTCATCTGCACCCTGGGAATGGGGGGCTACAGCCGCGTGGAGCTGGTCCGTGTGTAGAGGGACTTGAAAACATGATAACATGACATCGCAACATAGTTATCAGACACCTGACACACAAATGCACAAAAGGGGGTTATGAATGGGGAAATGAAAAATGATTCATTTGACAAATTAATTGATGACTTATTGAAATGAACTTGAATTTCATTGAGGTAAAACATTTGGGGTAATAATAACATCTGATCTCTGGAAAATAAGCCTTGCGTAATTCATGTGTGTGTGTGTGTATTTATGTGTTTGTGTGTGTGCGCGTGTTTGTGTGTGTGATGTGTGTGTATTTGTGTTTGTGTGCGTACATGCGTGCGTGCGTGCACGTGTGTGATTGCGTGGGTATGTATGTATGATGTGTATATGTGTGTATGGGTGGGTGATGTGTGTATGTGTGTGTGTTTTGTATATGTGTGTATGTGTGTGGTGATGCGTATATGTGTATGATGTGCATATATGTATATGTGTGTGTGTGACCAGGTGCAGTTGAAGAGCGACAGCAGCCGTTCGTTTGCGATGAAGGTGCTGAAGAAGAGACACATCCTGGACACCAGCCAGCAGGACCACATCCTGTCAGAGAGACGCATCATGAAGGAAGCCCACAGTCCATTCACCGTCAGGTCAGGCTGGTGGGCTAGGAGAGGGGGTTAGGGCTGGGACTCCCAGGTCAGGCTGGTGGGCTAGGAGAGGGGGTTAGGGCTGGGACTCCCAGGTCAGGCTGGTGGGCTAGGAGAGGTGGTAAGGGCTGGGACTCCCAGGTCAAGGTGGTGGGCTAAGAGAGGGGGTTAGGGCTGGGACTACCAGGTCAGGGTGGTGGGCTAGAAGAGGTGGTAAGGGCTGGGACTCCCAGGTCAAGGTGGTGGGCTAGGAGAGGTGGTTAGGGGTGGGAGTCCCAAGGTCAGAACATTCAGAGACTCTATACATCAACCTTGCTGTGTTGTGTAAGCTGTACCTGACCTTCAGAGACTCTTTGTATAAGCCTTGTTGTGTAGGCTGTACCTGGCCTTCAGAGACTCTTTAAATAAGCCTTGTTGTGTTGTGTTGTGTTGTGGAGGCTGTACCAGACCTTTGGAGACTCTATATATAAGCCTTGTTGTGTTGTGTAGGCTGTACCGCACCTTCAGAGACTCTAAGTACCTCTACATGCTGCTGGAATCCTGTCTGGGAGGAGAACTGTGGTCACTACTCAGAGACAGGTATGTGTGTGTGTGTGTGTGTGTGTGTGTGTGTGTGTGTGTGTGTGTGTGTGTGTGTGTGGTTGAGCCTGGTTTATTTTATTGAACGTGATGTGAGGGTGTGTATATGTGTACTGTGTATTTATGGGTATTTATATGTGTGTGTGTGTGTGTGTGTGTGTTTTTGCATGTGTCTGTATGTATGTGTGTGAAACATTTATGCACTTTTGCGTGTGTTTATGTGTATATTTATCCATGTGTGTGTGTGTGTCTGTGTATGTATGTGCCGGTTCACATGTGTTTACGTGTGTCCCGTCTGCCACCAGGGGTTCGTTTGACGATGGCACCACGCGGTTTTACACGGGCTGCGTGATCGAGGCTCTGGCATTCCTCCACTGCAGAGGGATCATCTACCGAGACCTCAAGCCCGAGAACATCATCCTGGATCAGCGTGGTTACGCCAAGCTGGTACCATGGCAACCACACACCAACACACTGACGAAGGAACACCAATTAAAGTAGAATTACTATTGTCTAAAGATAAAGGTACTTTTATTGTCACATACACATAGTGAAAATTTTCCTCAGCATTTAACCCATCCCTCAAGGGAGCAGTGGGCAGCCAATCACAGCGCCCGGTTGGGGTTAAGTGTCTTGCTCAAGGACACCTCAACATAGTTAGGGTTGAAGTCGGGGCTCGAACTAGCAACCTTCCGATTTTTGCCAGCCGATTGCCAGTCCACCCACTTTAACTCCTGAGCTAATGTCCCACCTGTCCCACCTACTATGTAGCAGAAGCTTTAATCGAAAGAGACCTACAGTCAATTCTGAAACATTTCATTAAGGAGCAGGTAAGCAAAGTACTGGTAGGCTGCTGACACTGGGTATCGAACCCAGTGCCTTTCTGCTGGGAGAAGAACACTTTAACCACAAGAATATCCTGCATTCCTTCATAATCCCTGAATCAGTGATTTAATTGTATTCATCTAGTAGCTCACACAACATGAATCAGACCTGGTAGCTGTATAGTACTTATACCTAAGTATAAGTACTTCATCATGACTCATGTTACTATGACAACTACCTGTATATTGAGCCGGGGTGGACCAGAATGTTCATGTATATCCTATGTAGATACTTTATTATACTTTATATAATCATTACGTCGTCAAACCCTTGACTTGTCACAAGACTTGCTTTGTCCAGAAGGACCCTGTGGAATGCTGTTGTGCATCTGATAAATCCAAAATGCCAGGCTTCAACCCTGACGCGTTGCTCTCTCCCCCCTCAGGTGGACTTTGGCTTTGCTAAGAAGGTGGGTCTGGGTAAGAAGACCTGGACGTTCTGCGGTACCCCGGAGTACGTGGCCCCTGAGATCATCCTGAACAAGGGCCACGACAGCTCCGCAGACTGCTGGTCCCTCGGGATTCTCATCTTCGAGCTGCTGAGTGGCAGGTAAGGAAGGAGGGAGGGAGGTAGGGAGGGAGGGAGGGTGGGAGGGTGGGAGGGTAGGTCAGTAGATAGCTAGTTATCTTCATAGCTAGATTGACAGACAGACAGACAGAAGAACAGTCAGACAGACAGACACAGATCGATGGAAAGACAGACACAAAGAAGTACAGACACAAATACCAATAGATGCTGTAAAAATTGTACTGATTAGGGATGGATGGATAAGGACTTTATCCCTTCGCAGCCCCCCGTTCTCGGGTTCAGACCCCATGAAGACATATAACATCATCCTGAGAGGCATCGACATGGTAGAGTTCCCTAAGAAGATCACAAAGAGTGCTGCCAACCTCATCAAGCGTCTCTGCAGGTGACACACACTAATCCAAACTGCTAACTGCTAACCTCTAATTGCTCACCGCTAACCAATAGCTGCTAACCACTAGTCGCTAACCACTTATCGCTGACCGCTAACAGCTGACCGCAAACCACTAACCACTACTCACTAATCACTTGCCACTAACCACTATCCACTAACCGCTTACCACAAACCAAATCAATCACCACTAACCCCACAACCTAATGTAGTGCTAACTGCTCATGCTCTGTATACACATATGAGTGTGTTTGTGTTTTGTTTGTGTGTGTGTGTGCGCGCGTGTGTGTGTGTTCCAGGGACAACCCGTCAGAGCGCCTGGGGAACCAGAAGAACGGGGTGAAGGACATTCAGAAACACAAGTAAGACCGCACATACACATACACACCCACACATACACACACACGCACACAAACACACACACACACACACACACACACACACAGTCTCTTCAGAACTCCAACCTCTGGATGGATGGATGTGTTGTCATGGCAACTCTTTCTTCAGGTGGTTTGAGGGATTCAACTGGGAGGGGCTCCGCCAGGGGACCATAGACTCTCCCTACACACCCACTGTGAGTATGCTGCCGTCGCCATGACCACTCACTACCAGCATACAAACACAATACAACCGTTTTTTCGACTGGAAACCTCTGCCTGCTAATGAGTTCTCGGTTAATTGTGTTTGTCTATTGTTCAAGTGCTGAATTGGATTAAGTTGGCAGATTGAGGTAAATTAAAATCACCCAAAGGTGTAATTTTATCCCACTTTTACCTGGATGTGTTTCTAAAAAGATGACTGGAGAAGTAGCAGTATGGATGAGTGTATGTTTTAGGTTTTGTTGAAACAAACCCGTTAATTGCACATTGAATTGGACCTGCCCACGTACGTTAACAAGTAGACTCACGCAAAGCACATTCAAGGTTTTTCCTTCACAGCTTGTGGCAAATAAATGAATTATAACGGGGCAGAAGGCGACCAACTCACGGTATCTGTTGTTGTGTCAGGTGACTGGACCACTGGACAACAGTAACTTCGACTATTTCCCCGAAGACACTGACGAGCCACCAGATGAAGAGTCGGGTTGGGACCTGGAGTTCTAGAGAAAAGACCTCTCTCGGCAAAGTGTGTTATAAAGTATGTTGTACATGTTGTTATTCATTATTTTCTTGAATATATTTGTAATGTTGGATGTTTTAGAAAGAAATGGGTCAACGTGGTTGGAAACAGTTTTGTTCAATGTTTTAAATGATGATTCTCTATTATTAACTGAGGTGTGATTTATTGAACCTGTCTTACTATGTACACATACAATAGTAGCAGTACTACAGATCAACCATATAGAAAATAGGTCAAAGAGGTTGTTTTAACTACAATACAAATGTAACCCCCCTCAGTAAAATAGACATTCTTGGGAAGCAAAGCACTTTGAATGAACAGGGAAGTTAATCTTTAGGTAAAAGTGGCCAAACCACTAGTCCTGTCTTCTTTCATAAATGTGGTTTTAAAGAGCATCCATCTGGTAATCACACAAACACACACACAGTCACAAAGAATCGGATGTGTGAGATTTTGTAACGGAAGAGTTGATCAAAACGAAGCCTGTGTTGTTTCCATATTAGAGCAGTCTGATGCTTATCTCTGCCCATTTACCACCACAGGGCTAATCAGCTGAGGTCAGGGCCTTTAAAACCAGCCTTTTGTTTCCCAGCAACCTGAAGTCAGGACTCCCACACACAGATGCAAATTGATAAGACACACCATGTTTTCCACATTCACCAGAGGCCTATCTGTACATGTGTTTCAGTACAGTAGTTTGCTAATATCTGGCTAGTAGTTTCTACTAACCAGATCTTTTTAGAATGGCCAGGAATGTTTAAATAAATAAGATGCTTTTCACATTCATTTTTGCATTAATAATATTCACTAGTAGAAGAGGTTTTTAGAATGGAGAGGAACGTTTAAATAAATCAATAATTACTTAAATCAAGAACTAAGGGGTCCCAAAACAACAATGACTTGTTGCCATGAACTGCAGAGGAAACGTACAGAAGTTGTGATGGTTTTTTGAAGGGTTCTGTCGCATCTGTTGACTTTTATGAGATTTGTTACCGATTTTAATCGAATAACATTATCTGTTAGAATATTCGATTAGTAAGAGTAACCATTTGAGAAAACAAAAGTAGCCATCTCTTTATCCCTATTATTTGCGCTTCAAGTGTTTATTTATTCTCATTCTGGTATTCCTTTTTTGTTTTGTTTATCATAATGATTTATTTAAAATTGTCCACCTGGTCCAACACAACAAAGTCGTGTTGGTGTGATAAAAGGCCAGGAAGGGATATTTTCTGGCATGAAATTAAATCTGAACGCTGGAGGTTTGAGTTGAATTATATATTATGGACTATGGTTGCCTGGACTGAGGCTCACCAGGACCAATTGGATATCTGTGTTCACTGATCAGCCTTTCAACACGACCGAGCACGGAAGAAACGGCATACGTGACTAGAATGGAACTCAGGTATATGCGTTTCCGACTGGCTATTTTTAGAAAAAGTTATAGGCACGCTGATCATTGTAATGTGCAATGAAACCTGCTAAACACTATGAAAATGAAATTAATATAATAACTAATTAATTCCAAAAGCTATTGTAGACGTTTCCAACACAAACTATGTCAATTCATAGGCCTACCAATTAACCTCCCTATCTCGTTAAATGACTCACCTGCATGTAAACCTTGTTTTAAATGTCGACGTCATGAATTGATTAGACGAGTGGAAATATTCAATTAGCAAACTAGGCTATTTCCGTCAAACGGAATTAACGCCGCGCCGCAAGGAGATCCCGCGTTCTGATTGGACGGTCACGAGTGACGATGACCGACTTCTCAATTCGACCATGAAAACTTCCCACATAAATAGAGGAGAGGGTCTGCATCTAGACAAGCAAGAAGAACACATACACACAGCGACAGCAAGACAAGAATCTCATCCAGTCGTCAGTGAACATGTTGGCACAGTGTGGTTTGGTGTTCCTCTTAGCGGTGACGACTGCTGCTGGCTTCGAGTTCAGCCCAGCTCCAGTAGAGTCCTCACCTCGTCGAGCCCGCTTCTCCGCCAACAGCCCGAGTGAGTACCGTCACTTTGACACCTTTTCAAAAAGTTGTTAGCAGGCTAGTTTGACCGAGAAGGCTAGTTGCCATAAAAAAATGGCATGTCATAAAAATGCCATGACATCATTTATTTTTATTTTTTAATTAATTAATTAATTAAAAGCTCTAAAATACAGTCCCATCCTTTAGCGTTTATTTTTTATTTTTGGCCTTGGCCAGGCAGCAGCAGTGAACGACCAAAAGTTTCAGAGAGACAGCAATCAACATTAGTGTCGATTGTGAGTCTCAAAAGATCGCGCATGCTCATTACCATAATGGGTTCCCTGTGTCTGGGTGTGCAGATGATGTGGCTAAGTGTCTGAACGGTGCAGTGGCGGTGGGCTGTGGGGTGTTCGCCTGCCTCGAGAACTCCACCTGCGACACCGATGGAATGCACGACATCTGCCAACTCTTCCTGCAAACAGCGGCCACCTTCAACACAGAGGTCTGTCTGTCTGTCTTCATGTCTGTCTGTCTATCCATCTGTCTTCATGTATGTCTGTCTGCCTGTCTGTCTGTCTGTCTGTCTGGTGCAAGGGTTAAGACCCAATACATGGTAATATTACAGGGTAAACACAATGTGTATTGTGTTATTCTGCAGGCTATTATACAGGGTAAAGTACAGTCTATTATGATATATGTTTGCAGTGTAAAACCCAGTTTATTCATGTATTCCTCTTGCAGGGTATACAAGCTTTGTGGACAGGGTGTCTTTTGTCATTCTTGTGTATGAGCATTGTGTTATTATACAGGGTAAAACAATGTATTGTTGTGCTTCTTGTTCAGGGTAAACGGTGTATTGTGTTTCTTGACCAGGGTAAAACTCTTGTTGTTGTTGTTGTGTTTCCTATTCAGGGTAAGACCTTTGTGAAGGACAGCCTGCGCTGCATCGCTCAGGGAGTTACAGCTAAAGTGTTCCAGACCATCCGCCGCTGTAACATCTTCCAGAGGATGATCGCCGAGGTACAGACACACACGTACACACACACACGTACGTACACACACATCCACAGACACGCACAATCACTCATGTGCATGCATACACACACACGCAAATGCATACATAATGAGTGTTGTTTATGAGGCCCAGGTGTGTGTGTGTGTAATGGTTGCATCTGTTTCTGTGCTATAGGGATTGTTAATGGTTGGGTATGTTTGTGTGGTATACCATAGGTATATCTAATGACGTGTCTGTGTGTTAAATGGATCTATAATGAGTGTGTCTGTGTGTGTGCTACAGGTATGGTAGTTATGGGGAATGAGTAATGTGTCTGTGTGCTCAAGGCATGTCTGATGACTGTGTCTGTGTATCACATGTATGTATAATGAGAGTGGTTTGTCCGTGTGATATATGTACTAACTTTATCAACAGCTAAGTGTGTGTATGGTGTATAATTAGCTAGTTGTTTGTGTGCTATGTATGTAGGTGTTTATGTATAACGAGTGGTTTATTGTGTGCTATAGTTGTGTAAAATTAGCTATGTGTGTGTGTGTGGGCTGTAGGTGCAGGAGGATTGCTACAGCAGTCTGGATATCTGCACCGTGGCACGCACCAACCCAGACGCCATCGGTGAGGTGGTGCAGGTGCCCACCCACTTCCCCAACAGGTAGAAACCGACTGGGGTACACAACGCAGTGGTCCCACAAGTCTGATGGTAGACGAGCTCACATCTGGGTGAACGGGGGCGTTTCACTGTCTTTCGCTTCATTTTTGTTTTAACCAATCATGTTGCCGGAGGTACGGATCTGTAAGCACATAATTGGGCAACAAAAACTCGGCCGGCAGTAGTCAACTGTAAGTGTCTGTAAAGGTTTCAAACCGATACCGTGTTGATTGGCCACTGTAGAAATACACTTATTAAAATCCCCTTCTGAAAGCTTCATCCACTCGCACAAATTAGACGAAATTAACGAAACAGGAAACAAGGCGTAACTTCGCCCCTTGCAGTTTTTGGTTTCCAGCCCAGGCTCTGTGCCCTCTCCCCCCAAAAGTTCTGCTTCAACATAGTAGGACTGCTGAATCATAAATTGTCCTTTAACATAGTAGGGCTATGGGATCAGAAGTTCTGCTATAACATAGAAGAACTTCTGGATCCCAAAGGACATACTCAGTGACACTGGATTACCTGCAGTAACAGATCACCTAAGCAATGGACACAGCATGTTTCAACTTTAGATAACGAGACACCGCATTATTCTTTGTCTTACTATTTATTCAATTTTAGCAGTCTCTTTTATCCAAAACGACAATGAATAACCAGGTAGGCGTTTTGGCATTTTGCTCAAAAATGCCACTAGACTATCCTACTCAACTTACAGCGGTTGGCAAAACTCTAAATTCAATCATTTTTCTGATGGATTCAAAAACAGCTTTGTTACAAAACTAACCAGGAGTTGCAGACATTGTGTGAGGTGCAAGCCAGCGAGGTGGTATGAATTAAAAATAGCAAACCAGTGGAATCCATGAATTCTAGACCACACAGTTTGTTGTTGCCTTGGAGTGTATTTTCAGGCCTGGATATAATGGAACTGTTTTGAAACTTGAGATGAACAATGAAGAAACAGGAATTTGTCACTCGTCTTGGTTTGAATACTTCCTTCATAAGGGATTTGACCTCAATTCAACCATACTCTTAAATCTATTTTATGTTTTAAGACTTTAAGCTTTTCAAGAAGAAAAGAAGCAGAGTTGACGAACTTTAATAATTTACTCTATATTAACTTAAGGCGTCTATCCTGTCCCATAATATGGAAGCATAGTGACTCATCTGCTGTGTACTTAAAAAACATCTAAAGACCCACCTCTTCTACAGAACCATCTTATGACTTGTGTACTTTAATGTTTTAAGCTTTTATGTCAAACATAGTTATATATTTTCATTTCTAGTGCTACTCCACACTTTTTTGTGTATTTTTGTGTAACTGCTCCAATTTGATTGTATGGTTTGTTCTCAGCCTCACCTGTGTTGCTTTGAATGATAAAAGTGTCTGCTAAATACCAAAAATATAAATCTAGCCTTTCAAAAACTATTTCCCAGTTGAATACTGCGTAACATGAGAGGCCTAAATGAGCCGTTAGAAAATGTACCCTATAGCGACATCACAAGAGGGAGTATCCCAGTGGACCATACCAACTGGTGAGCTGGTCGTCCATCCATCCTACATCTGGGTGGACGCGCCCACTGGTGATGTCACAAATGCGTAGCTTTTGTAACGACTTGTGCAGGTTAATCAACATCAACCCCTGTCGGTAGTAGTTCAAACCGGACCCCCTTTAAACACTACATGTGTGTCTTTCGTTCCCCACGAGTAACAATGCAAACAACCGTGACTCCTGTACCCCGTGTACTGTACTATGTGTACTCATGATACCCCCCCCCCCCCCCCCCCCCCCCCCCCAGGTACTACAGCACTCTGCTGCAGGCTCTGCTGGCTTGCGACGAGCAGACGGTGGCGGTGGTGCGCGCTGGGCTCATCGCCCGGCTGGGGCCCGACATGGAGACGTTCTTCCTGCTCCTGCAGAACAAGCCCTGCGTGCCGGGCGGCACCAACATGGCCAGCGATAACAGCAACCCGGCCAGCTGGAGGAACATGCCCGTCTTCAGCATCCAGCCCAGCTTTAAGGGTCGCGACCCCACCCACCTCTTTGCCCGCAAGAGGTCCGTGGACGAGAAGCTGCGCGAGTACAAGGAGGAGAATTAGATGCGTGCTCATGCTCCCGACGCACATGCACGCACACACACACACACACACACACACACACACACACACAGGCACACGCACATACACTATACATTAATGCTTGGGATACATGCCCACATGCATGCGTCCTGAATATTCTTGTTACACACACACACACACACACACACACACACACACACACACACACACACCTTTGCACACAAGCTTTCTTCTTTTTCTTTTAATTTATTCAAACGATCAGCTATCGTAGCGAAATGTTTTTTTTTTATGTTGACGATGGATTGGTCTGTGAAAAAGCTGGCTTTTAAAAGCTACACTACCACCCAAAGCTTAGCCAAAATCCTACACTATCTAACCAACGAAAACATACTTGTTACTTTACCTAATTGAATCTAACCAAAGCATTATAGATACAAAATATATATTGAAAAAAACATGATGTTGATTATCATTGTGGTTTATTTTCTTATTTTCTTCGTACAATGTTTAATTAATGAGGCTTCTGTGTTTGATATAGTGCATGGATCCAAATGTTCTATCAAAGCTTAAAGGGACACAAGATGAAATCATGCTGGTCGTGACTCACTTCTGTCTTTTGATTGCCTCTTTCCCGTGCCTGTCATGTACCGTTTAAAATTGTATGTTACTATGCTAACACTTACTATGCAAAGCTAGGATACAGTACTAAACATGTTTACTGTGACGAGCAGGAGGGTTTGGAAATATTGTGTATAGTATCTATCTATATAGATATATACATCTATATATATGGATATATACAAAATATATGAAATAAGGAATTAAAGTAGAAGTCTGGTACTCAGCTGCAAAACTTTGTGCTGGAATAAATTGTCATATGGTGGATTTTGGCTGATTGAGGTTTGTTTTGGATTTTTCTCTGTGATGTAATTATTTTCCATTTACCATCAGTAGTTTTAAACATTGGACAAGAGGGAAGTTATTTTATTAATATCTCCTAATTAAATAAATCGATGTGTTGGGTTAGGGTTAGTTAGGGATAGTAATGAAAAGAGACTGATTAAAACCGCACCTTTGTGGCCAATATATATGTGTATAATGTGTTTAATATATAACACCACTAGGGACAGCCTTTTCTGGCTCATGATTTATAGTGCGGTACAGTAGTTTAACTTTATATATTGTAATACACTCATATCTCCAATAGTAGCCTACAAATAAAAACATCTAACAATGCTAGAACTGCGACCATCAGGAATGTATTAATTCTCTCCCAAAACATACATTTAATACGCCAACACTTCGTTGATTGGAGTCATCCTCATTGTCTCACAATACATGATGGTTTATTGCGTTTTGAGCATAGAACGTAGATAGTGGCTTTTAGATGCAATGTTTTATGAAGAATGTTAGCCAACGTTAACATTTCACACGCACAACTGATTTTCATGACAATGCTTCTATGTAGCATACCAACACAATAGGTTGCCTTTAAAAGCAAATATTGTTGAAGGAACTAGCTCACGTTGAAAAAAACACATAAAACCACTAATTAACATTGACTGCGTAAAGCACCCTTGAGAGAAATCCATTGCCATTATATTAGTTTATATTTAATAGTTAATAATACATTGCTTTTCCAGGTCTTCTGAGCTGGAAAGGGGAAGTGATGACGTTTATTGATGCCTCTATCCAGAATTTCCCCTGGGGGTAGCAGTCTGTCCTGGGGTCCCACCTCACTGAAATACCTCGTTAACTGGAGCTGTTGGGAGACCAGAGTCAGCCAAGCGGTGGACCATCTTAATTAAGGGAGGGGGGGGGGGGGGGGTTATAGCACTTACAGGATATTGTTGAGCCCTAGAAATAGATTGTCAATGAGTTGCATGGAGGATCCAGGATTAGCCCTATTAGCAATAAGCATAGGCTTTAGTTATCTCAGTTTACTTTATCCAAGTGACTTACAGTGAATTTGAGATACATGTCAGGAAGTCAGGGACTTGGACTCTTATCTGAACGGTTCTGGGTGTGATCCCAACGTCCGCAGTCTACCTGTAGGCATCTTAGAGCAAGACGTCTAACTCTACCTGCTCCTTAATGACATGTATAGGAATTCACTGTCAGTCACTTTGCATAAAAATGTCTGATAAGTAAATGATAAATAACTAAATAGTAAAGAGTTCTGCAGGTTGAGGTGTTGTGATTGTCATCAAAGACTCCATACACTGCAGGTATAAACCTTTCTCTTAACTAACCATAAAGCAAGAAAAGAAAATTGAAAATATGTAACATTGGTCAGCAAACTCAAGGATGGAACAGAAAAGGAGCAGAGGCCAGCTTCAATATTCAAGGATGATTGTGACGGATTGGCTCTTCAAAGAAAAAATATAATTTCTGGACAACTACTTATATTGCTGAATGTGTAAACAGTTTTGAACTGAAAGACGTGTGAGGGGAGAAGGAATGTCCACAGGAAGGAAGCCCAGATGTGTGGGCTCCAGGCAGTGGGTTTTGTGCAGCGGTCACAATGCTGATCAGTAAAGGCATCCTCACATATTCCTGGAAGTTGCATGGTCCATTCGCCAGGACTAGAACCTGAAACTCCCCTTCTCCATGCTTGGATGTTTCCTGGTGAACAGAAATAACTAACTAGTACCCAATAAAAAAATCTGTGCAACAGAGCGATGCAAATACTGGTTTCTTGTTCATGAAATTCATTATATACAAAATGTAATAAGGAGGACAGTTTAACGACAGCTATGGTTGGAGTGTTGGACTCCCAGACAGAATGATCCGTGTTCAAACCCTGTTGTCTGCAGTCTAACTTCTAAAGCATATCCTTGATCAAGATACATTAACCCCTACCTACTCCGTGATGACAAGTATCTACATAACAACAAGCTTTGTAACTTGCTTTGGATAGGAGCATCTGCTAAATGACAAAAAGTAAATGCTGATACTCAGAACATATATTGATTATGATAAGCAGAAAAGCACATGTTCCTATAGTAGGTCCAGGCAGCACTTGGAGGTACTTACTCTCTCTCTCTCTACAAATGTACAAATGGGGTTGTGGGAGATTGCTGACTTATAAGCTATAAGAGATATTTGATGCTGCATTTCTGATAATAAAACAATTATTTAAAAGATTAGAAAGGTCCCGTAAAGGTGTCACAATAGACTGCCTCATGATTGACACAGGCTGGCAACAACTACATAAAATGCACAAACGTTCACTGGAACACCAGGCAGAGGTTCATAGGGTTAAAACAATGTGTTGGTGAAGCAGATGGACAAACATGTAAGAAGTTTGGGTCGTAACAATTTTCAGACTAAAGAATTGGGGCCCCGGCCCTAAAAAGGTAAGAGAACCACTCCATGGAAGCTCCGCCAGAACTCGGCTTGGACCAAAGGGTGGAAGGGGGACGATCACTCAGAACCAGCTGCTCCATCATCCCTCCCACCGGACCACCATCAGCACCACTGACTTCTGAAGCAGCTACTAGTTCCTTCAGTCCTGCCCAGACCCGGACGACACCACAAGAGGGCATATAGAGCGCTGTGTTCCAGGAAGAAGAAGGGGGGAGGATGTGCTGAACTCAAGCCCAGGAGGAGCTGCCATCGTCGGGCATCGCTGGAGAACACTGAACCCCAGGAGCCGACAGATCCAGGTACTCCTGGAGAGACAGAGAACCACCAAGTCACCAAAATGGCAATCCATTTTAATTCACACTTTTCATATAGATTCACATGCTTCTGTATTGTCATGTGGGACAGAATAGACATAGCTTAAAGGGACTGACTACATGAAGGATTGTTACATGCATAAAACGCTTTAAATTGGCAATACTTTTGCCAATATCTGATTCTTACACACTACCTTTAAGTAAACATGTTGGAAAAGTGTTAAATGGTCAGATTTCTGTGTAATTATCTGCTTGAAAAGCTTAACTTCTGCTTTTAAATTAGGCTTTATCCAGTGCATTCTTAAGTTGAATTTCACATTTGGTGATTTAGCAGACACTTTGATCCAAAGCAATTTCTTTAAGTGAGGCTGAGAACTGGCCAAGCAGACAATCAATATTGGAGGAACAGACAAAGCAGATACGGCTGCTTTAGTCACCTTGTTGGTGATCTTAGACAGTGTGTGGTCCAGGTCCTGAACCAGCTGCTGGAAGGTTGGTCTTTGGGATGGAACAGAGAGCCAGCAGGCTGTCATCAGATGATACCTTGGAAAACATAACCACACTCCTTAGTGTGACACAATAACACTTACTGATCGGACTCCAATTCAAATACCATTTTAATGTGAGCCTGTGGCGCACTGATTCTTGTAAAAAATAAACATAACTTTGATTTAAAGTGTAGAGTTTAAATATTGGACCATGTATGTTGGCGTGTGTGTGCATACATGTGTGTGAATATGTGTGTTCATGTTTGTGTGGGTGTGTGAGGGTCCCATGTACGCGCATATATATGTGCACTAGTGTGTGTGTGGGTGTGTGTGTCTGCGTGCTTGTGTGTGAATATGTGTGTACACTCTTTCATGTTTGTGTGGGTGTGTGAGGGTCCCGTGTACACGCATATATATGTGCACTAGTGTGTGTGTGGGTGTGTGTGTCTGTGTGCTTGTGTGTGTGTGTGTATGTGTGTGTGTGTGTGTGTCTGTGTATGTATGTGTGTATGTGTATGTGTGTGTGTGTGTGTGTGTGTGTGTGTGTGTGTGTGTGTGTGTGTGTGTGTGTGTGTGTGTGTGTGTGCTCACAGCTCCGGGGTACAGGAGGAGGGTCTCTCCATTCGGTGGCCTTCCCTCAGTAGCTTGAAGAGCTCCTCTACCGGGACCCCCGGGTACGGGGAGCCCCCCATGGTGAACATCTCCCACAGCAGCACCCCGAAGGACCAGCTACCAAACCAACACCCACATCCACCAATAATATTATATTGATATTCAGCAGAAAGTATTGACGTCCATATATAAATCCCAAAAATATAGATTAATCAGAAACACATTCATGAATCAACATTTTAACAATAAAAAAACAAATACATATTCAGAAAATATTAATATTAATCAGGTAAGAAATATAAGAAAATATTCATATTCATATTCATTTCAAAATATCTTAACCATAATCAAATGAAGGCACAACTAAGTTTCTAAATAAAAAAATGCTGGACAGAGTTTAGAGTAGCAATAGGAATCACATAACTAGACACACAGGGATTGTGTCTGTGTTGAAGCCTTAGACTCACACGTCACTCTGGTGTGTGTATATGCGGTCAAACTGTAACATTGTGTATGTGTTGACCCCATAGACTCACACGTCACTCTGGTGTGTGTAAATACGGTCAAACAGAGCCTCTGGCGCCATCCATTTAACAGGCAATCGTCCCTGTATAAACACAGCAAAATATTATATATATATACACAGTAAATTGTAAGTAAAATATAATATAATATACAGTGAAATATAACACTCAAATAAATAATATATTGATAATTCATATATATATTGAGATTGATTCTATTAACTATGGCATTTGCACATGATCATTATCAGATAATTGTATTCAAATAAATAGACAGTGAATTAATATAGAGGTGATGAAGCAGGTAGGTATTAAACTTAGACTAAAGATATTGGAGTTTTGAACCCAGAACCTTTGGGCTAGGAGTCTTACACCCTAACCATCAGACTACCCACCCCCCATTAATTGGCTTACGTTGGTGGTCTTCTTGTAGTAGTCGATGTGGTGCACGTCTCTAGCCAGGCCGAAGTCAGCGATCTTCATGACTTCATCTTCTGTGACGAGCACGTTGCGTGCTGCCAGGTCTCTGTGAATACACTGGAGATAGGGGAAGGACTTATACTTATATAAATATGATAGGTTTTAGCACATTCTGTGTATTTGCTAACTGGTCATACTTCATATGGCAGAGAAGGGCATTAAGACTGGCCAGGGTTCGATACTATATATATTTATATTTAGGGCATTTAGCAAACTGCTCATCGGGAGCAGTTAGGGTTAGGTGTCTTGCTCAGAGACACCTCAAAGCTAGGAGGAGCCGGGGATCAAACTAGCAACCTTCCGGTTACAAGTCAACCCACTCTATCTCCTGAGCTACTGCTGCCCACTAAGATACTAAGAATGTATACACGCAAAGGATTTGTAAGATGCCTTGGATATTTACCCCAAACCTTTTAATTTCTTGAATTGCCTCTACCCTCGACTTCTATTGCTGGGACACCCCACGATATCCCACAAGGATCAATAAAGCGTTCAAAAAGAAAAGTTAACAGGACAACATTCGGGAACGTCAGGATCAGGTCAATGTTTTCCAGACATGTAGACACTGTGGCTCACCTTCTTGGAGGCCAGGTAGGCCATGCCTCGGGCCACCTGGTAGGCCCCGGAGACCAGCTCCGAGACCCCTACCTCCCCCAGGGCCACCTGCCAGGGCCCGCTGCAGTACTCCTGGCCCTCGGGACGACGGGAGCGCAGGTAGTCTCTCAGGTTGCCCCGGGAAGCATACTCCACCACCACGTACAGAGGACCTGGGCGACAGCAGGAGAGGATACCACGTCAACCCATCATAGCCTACAGCAGAGTTTACAGAGGTGGTGTCTCAAATGTCAAATACAGCTCTGCCACATACAGAGGACCTAAGCGATATAGAGAAGACCCACCAACTCCGAGAACATCCCCTCAACTGAGATGTTGTGGAGTTGGTTGTTTTAAAATTGGTTAAATGTTACATAATTTTTTTGTTCATTTGATGTGGTAGCTAGAATTCACTTTGAGGTATGCTGTCTTTATATCCCTGGGAGATGCAACTTGTATGCACCAACACAACATTTTTATTAAACTCACCCTGTGTTTTTGATTCCTAAAGCTACTGTCCTGTAACTGTCCTGACGTGTTCTTTTTCGTTTTTGATAAATGTTTTCGATATTGATTCTATGGTTTTATTGTTCTCCGCTTCTAAGCGTCTGCCAACGCATAGAGCAGATAAAAAAACTAGTTTACTGAGGTGGTCTCAAACGTCATACTCCAACACCACATAGAGAGGACCTGGGCCAGAGGTCAAGCTGAATAGAATAGTATAGCCCCGTATGAACCCCTCTCCTGTGAGAGAGGAGAGCGTGGAGCAGCACTACGCTCACCCTCCTGGGTGCAGGCTCCCAGCAGGTTGATGATGTTCTTGTGTCTGCCGATCATCTTCATCATCTCCATCTCAGAGGCCAGATCACAGAGGTCTCTCTCGGTCCCATCCGCTGTGCGTTCACCGGAGATATTCATATATCATATTCATACACACACACACACCGTGATGGTATTAGGTTTTAGTCGACACGCATAGTAAAGACTGAGCGATACTTAAATATGAATACAAAGTTTAAATAAACAGCACAGTCAAATAAAGTCTTTATAAAATATCAATGAATAAATAAACAGACATGATTAAATACAAAAGGGTAGAAGTAGAGACCTTTGAGCATCTTCACGGCCACCTTGGTGACCCGTGTGGGCCGGTTATTCTCCAGACCGACCACCTCGGCCAGCACCACCTGCCCAAAACAGCCCTCGCCCAGGGCTTTGCCCAGGGTCAGCCTGGGGGGTGGAGGAGGAGGAGGAGGAGGAGGGGGGAGGAGACCACAGGTCAATATCAACAGTAAACAGTTTGTGTTCCCATGTTGCATATTCATAACATAAGGAGGATATGGAGAGTGGACTTGGTGTTGCAAAATGGACTCACACTGTACCTGTGCTCACTATACCCTCAAGGAGACGAGCAGTAGCGGTTAGCGGTTGAGAAGTGAAGGGAAGAAGCAGGGTAGAAGCGAGCTGAGCTGCCTTAGGGGCAATGTAGGCAACATTGAGTGCTGAGGATCTGGGCTGATCACAACCTTCAGACTAGCTTTCTAACGACATGTTAAAAAAATATCCAATGTACTTCCTGCCCAGAAATTGAAACCAAGCAGGGCAGAGGGGGAAAAAAAGAATCCTGGTTCAGACAGACGGATGTTTTGCCAGGGTTTCCATCCACCCAGGCAGCTAATCCAGATGGGTGACTCAAAATATGGAGTGGGAGTAGGAAGTGACTTCTCCACCTCTGCACCTCTCAAAATAGCAGAAGAGGAAGGAACTTTTATTTTCCTAATTTAAAATCTTTTAAGCTGGATTTCCAACCCTGCAATTCTCAAAAAACTGCTTTTACTTTCTATACCTGTTTTTTTTTTTTACCTCACCACTCTGGAAAATACTTGTGAACGGTGAGTATTTTACTTTGTGTACCTACTTTCCACCCCTTTCCAGCCTGGCCTCCGCACAGTATGGACAGCTCATGCAGTGTTGCATACCTGTCTCGATGAAGCTCCCAAGCCGGGTCGTAGGGAAGCTGGTGCTCCGACACCTTGGACAGGAAGGTGAGAGACGGGACGGTTCCGAGAAAACGATGGGTCGGACCGTGCTGGGAGGAGGTCGAGTCCAGGGACACCTGAACGCAGGGACACATAGAGGGACCGCACACACCTGAGGAATCTCACCCCAACGGACTGTGTGTACACACTGTGTGTTGTATTTTATAAGGCGTGTAACTCTAAGATGTGTTATTTTAGCCAATGGGCTTCCCTCTAGGCTGTGAGCTGTGATGGGAGTGTGTTGCCATTAGTTACCAGGGGTCCCCTGATTACCTGCTTGGCCAGGTGCAGACTCTTGTCCAAGCCCAGGAAAGCCGGGTGAATCTCAGCACCTGCCTTCTTCCTCGGAGTGCAGTACAAATGGCAGACGGTTGCTATGGCCGCAAGGGTGATGATGAGGAAAAAGGCGGAGCAGTAGAGGATGATGTCCAATGAGGACAGGGGAAGAGAGGGGGAGGGGGAGGGATCTATGAGGAGGATGAGAAGACAGTAATGTCATATACATATACAAAAACATATCACAGCCATACATTATTGTGGCTTAATGTGTTAAATTAATGTAATCAAGAGAAATGCACATTTCTTTACAAATTGGGAGGAACATCCTATTCAAAGCATCTTACAACACTGGGCCCCATAATGTACTGTATGTACATAATGAATAATAATATTATAATGTACATACAAACATACATAAATACATAAACATATCTCTACATAATGTGTGACAAAAACAGCTTATGAAAAGTATGAAATGTGTTGGCATATAGTATATGAGCAGTATGTAGTTGTGGGAGTGTGTGTGGATGATGGCTGCATTTAAGCAGCCTCACCTGGCCCGAGTCAGACTGATTGGACTCTGGAGCTGGGTGAGGCTGCACACCTGTTGCACATTGAGCAATCAGTGTGCACAGGTTAAACCAGCCATTGTCACACACACTCAGGGAGAGATCTCCTACATGGCAACATGGAGCACCAGGCCATGTATCAATATCGGCAAACCTTATAATAAACCGTCTTTCAACACCACCACCATGTGTCCATGTCTGGAGGAGCACAGTAAAAGTCACCTAGGTGGAGTGTAGCAGCCATCTAGGTTTCGAATAGCATTGGACATTGTTTCATTGGGCCAGTGTAACAATGTCCAATGCTGACAGAGTCCAATCAGTCTGACTGGGGCCAGGTGAGGCTGCTTAAACCAGCCATCATCCACACACTCCCACAATAGTATTCATAGAATGAGATGCATTTGTAATATATAGTTGTACATAGTATATAATGGAATATAGTAGAATGTAGTAATACTAATATCATGGCACAGCAGTGGTAAAACAAAGTGGAGGGTGTCTCTCTCTCTATTTTCTGGCGAGGCGTAACGTACGGGCAGCGACGGCCAGCCAGGCCGAATGGCTGGTGGCCCCCGCCATGCACGTGTACGGCCCCGCGTCGTCCTCGCTCACGTTCCTCAGCACCAGCACCTCCGCGTCCCCGACCAGCGAGCCCGTATGCTGAACGCACCCCACCAAGCAGAGCACTAGTTTAGTCGAGTTGTCCTTGTTTACAGTTCAGCAGAATAGTTCAAAATAGAGACTTTGGGAGGGGGGAAACGGTACGATAAAAAACGATTCAAGATGACGTCGAAGATATTATCCATGTTGACACTATTCAAGATTTCCATGTATACGATGCGATATACTTTATTCATTCCTGTTCAGAGCGACAGAGATTCCATGACCAAAGAAATGGTACTTTGACTCAAAACGATTTGATTTTCTGCGTTACTATAGTCTACTCTGGTGGTAACTAGAGTCATTAGAGTATGCTACTGCATTACTTTAGTCTACTCTAGTGGTAACTAGAGTCACTAGAGTATGTTACTGCGTTACTATAGTCTACTCTGGTGGTAACTAGAGTCATTAGAGTATGCTACTGCATTACTTTAGTCTACTCTAGTGGTAACTAGAGTCACTAGAGTATGTTACTGCGTTACTATAGTCTACTCTGGTGGTAACTAGAGTCATTAGAGTATGCTACTGCATTACTTTAGTCTAGTGGTAACTAGAGTCCCTAGAGTATGTTACTGCGTTACTATAGTCTACTCTGGTGGTAACTAGAGTCATTAGAGTATGCTACTGCATTACTTTAGTCTAGTGGTAACTAGAGTCCCTAGAGTATGTTACTGCGTTACTATAGTCTACTCTGGTGGTAACTAGAGTATGTTACTGCGTTACTATAGTCTACTCTGGTAGTAACTAGAGTCACTAGAGTATTAGTCTACTCTAGTGGTAACTAGAGTCACAAGAGTATTAGGTCCACACACCTTCAGTACGCGGTCATATGGGATGCCCTCCAGGCTCTCTGTGCTGCCAGTCACTGCGATGTGTTTGAACCACAGGATGTCTGGTCGGGGGTTCCCAGACACTCTGCAAACAAACCTCACGTCGCTGCCGACGACCGCCGTTTGATTGGCCGGGAGAACCGCCAATGGCATGGGAAGGATTGAATCACGCACTAGGAAAACAATTATGTTAAAGAATAATAAATGATAAATGCATGAAATAATGAATGTGTGAGCAAAAATCGACAAATAAATGTATTATAAATAAATAAATAAAAAATAAAGGACTGCTTTAAAAGAAAACAGACAAATATGAAATAAATAATAAATGAAAAGTTTGAAAATAAATGTGAGCATACACATAGGGTGGATGACGAAAGAACTTGTGTGTGTGTGTGTGTGTGTGTGTGTGTGTGTGTGTGTGTGTGTGTGTGTGTGTGCACGTGAGCGTGTGCACATGCGTGCGCGATGGTGAAGTTCTTACCGACGACGTCCAGCACATAGGTGTGGTTCAGACTGCCGTACTGGTTCTTCACCACGCAGGTGTAGCTACCTCCGTCCGACGGAACCACAGACTCCAGGATCAGCGACCACATCTCCTCTACGACCTGAGAGGTTCAGAGAAGAGGAGCAAGGGTGAGAAGGTTGCTAGTTTCAATCCCCTTTCACTCTGGTTGTGTAGAAAATGGATGTGAACCGAACTAAAACCATTTGGTCAATAGTTTGGTACAACCCTGTTTCTGGATGCTGATGCTGTTCACCTTAAATCCTCCAGCTCTTTGGTCTTGAGCCAGCTCCTGTCCACCCCTGTACCAGTGCAGTGTGGGCCTGGGGTTCCCCGTGGCCCGACACCTGAACCTGGCCGTACTGTTGGCAGGGATGGTGTGAGGGCGCTTCTGCATCGTCCTTAGCCACTGAGGGGCCACGGCTACTGCAGGGGACAGGGGACCACATACTCCATGTTTACAAGATTCAAGATCCAATCAACTTTATGGGGAAGTGTAACACAAGTACAATCAACTCTTAATCCCTGCTCACTCCCAGAGTCAACACAATTCTGGGTAAAAAATACAAAATATAACATGATATGAAGCTATATAAATAGAAAATGTATATAAAACATATATTATATTTAGTTATTTTTTGCAGTGGTTCAAGATTCAGAAAATAAGCAACTATGTCAGTTATGAAATAGTCAATATAAATCTTACATGCAGTATTTTCAATGCTGGTTGATATCTCATTAGATGGCTTGGATTCCTCTGAGGAAGACTCATCTACGTCTTCATCCTTATCTTCAGAAGATGTCACACTGTCAGCTAAAAGACAAAGGTCAGGACTCACACACACACACCTAACAAATCTGTTTGTGTGTGTTTGTGTGTGTGTATGTTAATGTGTGTTTGTGTGTGTGTGTTTAGAGACTTGCATGTTCAACTGTAGTTACACTAACACAAACTGCACAATGAAACAGAATACCTTTATATATATATATACTGTATATACAACTTTCTCCAATAGAGAAGAACGTAACAGTTCGTTTTCACCAACACACACACACACACACACACACACACACACACACACACACACACACATACAACGCACCGCCAATCAGGCACAAGTCCCCAACCACAGACCAACAGACATATTACATGTTACATTTAGTCCTTTTGCAGACGCCTTCCTGCAAAAAGACTAACAAGTGAGGCTGAAAACTATTTAAACATGCAATCTCAATTGGAGTTATGAGTAAACTCTGTTACTGGAGAGACTAGAGTAGCAATATGAATCATCAAGGCTTGTCGATGCATTTCATAACTTGTGGTCATTCATAAAAACAGACTTTAGCATGCCAACGCACATCCAGACACACACAACACACACACACACACCGGAAACTCACACACACACACATGCATATACAAACACACACACACACACACATATATACACACACATACACACACACACACACACACACACACACACACACACACACACACACCCCAGACATACACTTACTTGCTTCTTCTTTAGGGGAGACTGGCCTGGATTGCATCCCAGAAGAGAGGAGCAGGAAGACTAGCAGTAACCATGGCAACGGCAGACGGGAACAGAGGAGAGACATTCTGGAACGCCAGGACTCTTCTTCCGGGACCACGTCTCTAGTACATCTCTGGTCGTCCCAGCGCTGCAACACTTTACCTCAGCTGTGATCTATTTATGAAACAAAAAAATAGACGTTTGATTCCTAGGAACCGACGTTTATAGAAACAACAACTAGAGGAAACTAGAGGAAGACTTGCTCCTTATTGTCAACATTTGTTCTGTTTTTCATACGCATTCTGACACACACATTCATGTGCGCGCGCGCACACACACACACACACACACACACACACACACACACACACACACACACACACACACACACACACACACACACACACACACACCCATGTGCGAAAAAATATATGATCCAAGAGGAACATGTAGCAGCTTAGAAACTAAATGGCCAAACAGGTTTACACTTTGAAAGTAGTTGGGCCAATTAAGGCTAGTTCTCTTTTTCTTCTGATTGGTATATTCCAAACGATATAATACATCCCTTTAAAAGTAATAAATCTGCTCACCGTCACCTATACTCCAGATTCTGCAGCAGGCTAGAGAACCTCTCTAACATATCACGGTAGTTTTGGGCTTTGGCTGAGGTTGAGGCGTCCAAGAATGTGCGTGTTGCAAGACACTTGTTTTCGAGGAAAACAAGTACTCTTTGCAAACCCAGGGTTATAGCTGGAGGATAGCTATCTGCACCACTGTGAACAGCTGTATATACGCTCTATGGGCTAGCCAGTTATGAACACAGTGATATGACTGAGGTGGAGGCTATGTCCAAAGAGGAGAGGGGGAGATCAGATAAATAAACCGATTAATAACCCCGACTCCGGTGACTTGTTATTGGTGTTATCCCAAATGTTAAAAAGGTAAAGACCCCGATGAGAGTAAAGAAAAAGGTAAATCATAATATGGTAAAAGTGAGATTTCCCTGTGGCTTTAGTAAAAAAAAAAAAAAGAGTACGTTAGACGAAGTAGGCTATTCCTGAATCCAAAAGCAAAGGCCTACCAAACAAACAACTGCAAAATATAAAGACGACGCAAATCCTTACCTTGACAATTTCTTGATAAAAGCAATGTCGGTGTAACCTTAATCAAAACACCTTCATCTCTGGAGTGCTCGCAAAAGTTACATTCAAGAAGTTTGCCACGGTTAAATTCCAACTTTTCAATTATACCGAAACGGGCTCATCTGCGTGACTTACGAATACAAAGTGGATTAATATCCAAGAAATATCATAATGTTGAATGGAAACAATACAATTTTAGAGCTAAATCGTGGTTGTACTGAAATGTTCACTTGGATACATTGTCTCTCAGTAACCTATAATTTCGAGTACTGGTCTACAGTGGAACGCCTACGATGGGAGTTCCCTCCTCCAAGCGGCCCACTCTCCTTATGAATAATATCACCGTGCTGATTCTATTAAGTTATCGATCAAGCGATGTAGGCTGTGTGGATCGTGGATGTAAGCATATAGGCTAATAAGAAGGACATGGATGCAGCTAAAGACAATCTCGACAACTCGTCTACTCATCTCCCTCGCTGAATCACAGAATAATATGCCTATTAGGCCTAATAGGTCTTGCATCCGCAGAAACCTACGACACACACACAAAAGCTGTCGGCCTACCTGTTAGCATTTTGTGTTTTTCAGTAGACCTACATAAACAACTGTGCGCCAATGTCCCCAATTTAACACACACACACACACACATACACACGCGCGCGCGCACACACACACACACACACACACACACACACACACACACACACACACACACACACACACACACTCACACACACACCTTCAGTTCATGTCTTGCTGGCCTTCTGAGCAAGAAAGAGAGAAGAAGAAGAGAAGAGGGGAAGCAGGAGAGACAATTGACAACGTGAAGAAGACAGAAGAAGAAAACAGCTCAGTTCAGCTCAAAACCACATCTGAGAACAAGTCCTCCACGGTTCTAAACTGGTGCCTTTACACCAGATGCTGCAGGGACCTGGCAAGCCAAAAACCACAACTACCCCAGACCCAGCCCAGGACTAACCACACAGCCAGTCCAGACCGGACCCACCCAAACACACACATCAGAGCTCTGGGTGGACGAGGCAGAGCCTGGCCTACATGCACCAGACCAATAAAGGCTCCCATTCCGCTTTACCAAAGAAAACCTGGAGAACTGCCTCAGTTTCATGTAGTCCTCTTGCAGCTCTGTGTATTATGATGAATGACCTATTCATCATGCATATGTATTATTATGAATTCTTTATTACTATGACATATTATTAACATGAACAACATTATTAAAACATGAACACCATTAGTAAATGATTACTAGACCATTAGTTAGCTATTAATTAACTGTGAGTTAACTGTGATTAATGCTGATAATTGCATTAACTAATGTTAACTAGTGTTTGATTAATGTACTGTTATTGTAAAGTGGTACCATCATATTATTATCATGATATTATTATTATTATTATTATTATTATTATTATTATTATTATTATTATTATTATTATTATTCCTATGCAAAGTTGGACTTGCACATTTTTTTATTGAACATTAACCATCAAGCACATTGGTGCCTTTATGCACATCATAGCTCTGGTTAACGGTACAATATGCAATATGTTTTTGTTTGAACTATGCTCTAAACACATTCTGTCAGTCGTTTGGAGAGAGTAGGGAGAGGGAGGAGTGAGGGGCAGAGTGTTTATATATTTGTTCACATTTCAGACTGAAGCTTGAAATAGCAAATCTTGCATATTGACATTTGGCAAATCTTGCAGCTGACGGGTGGCTGTGGTATTTCTAACAAATTACATTCAAATTATAGCCTAGCTCTTAAAGGTGCAGTGTGTAGGATTTAGTGCCATCTAGCGGCGAGGTTGCAGAATGCAGGAGAATATACGGTGGACTAACTCTAAGATGCAAGGTAGGTATTACAAAATGTTGTCATCATCTACGACGGCACTGAGTAGCCAAGTGTCAAGTGATGAGGTTCCTTGATAAAATCATAAATTGTTTATAGTCTGAAAATTGTTGATTCTGTAAAACTCCTCATAGCTTACAAGTAAGACGTTGTACATGTGATGTTAAAAATCTAATAAAAAAGATGTGAGAAGATGGGGAGAAATTCACAATATCCCTTGTTGATGTTCATGAATAATCATATCTTGCACCAAAACCATCCCTATATAAGCTTATAGGACCCATGCTGTTTTATCCACGCCCCTACCCGAAGCACGTCCTGGTCGGTCAGGATCGTAGAACATCATGGAAGTACTCTGGCCATGGAAGTGCAAGGTGTCATTTTCACAAGATTTGCATCTCCAGTGAGCTAGACGCTAATTACAGAATATGGAAGCTTTCTGGATAGCTATTAGTAGCTATCCGTTGAGCTTTCTAGAAAGCTATGGGTATCTATCCGTGCCACTTTTGCCAAAGTGAAAATATATAAATAGAGCAATATGCAGTGTGTGTATAATTTTTTTGGTGTGTGTTTGTGTGTGTGCGTGTTTTTTTTCCCTCGGCTCGCACCGTCTTGTGACCCAAGTACCTGCGTATGTGAGATAGCATCTAGTCCTAAATCATTTTACCAAATATACGCCAACTTTTTCTCTGACCCATTCTTGATCTCTTTCTCTCTTTCGCACTCACACATAGAATGAGGAGTTTTAGACGATGACACCACAAGCCAGGGAATGTGGAGTTTAAATGGGAGCAGCTTTATTTGGCAAGAAAAGAATGTCCCTCATTCAACCCGGAAACCACAGCATGCACCGGCATGCGCACACACTTACACACACACACACACACACACACACACACACACACACACACACACACACACACACACACACACACACACACACACACACACACACACACACACACACACACACACACACACACACACACGCGCGTGAAAACATACACATAAAACGAATAGATACATTACAGAGTAGCAAAGACACACTTAGTGTGTCCTATTTTTTTTGGTATATTCTTGCATCTTCATTTGTAATCCATTGGTCACATTCAAGGATTTTATCCGAAGGCCTGAATTGCTTTTTGACAAAAAAACAACAACCGGTGAATTTAAACAAGCTGGGAAAATAGGGAGCGATTTTAAGTTTCTAACTCTGCAGTTCCCGTATCATCCAACAGGTGGCGGCACACCTGTTATGATGTACACTTTACTTCCCTCATCGGTTGCATTTCATCGTCGTCATCGCAGTCATTTACATCGTGTAACGTGACCAAAGTTGAGTAAATCATCGCTTTAGAAGATGGAACCAAAAACCACAGTCATCGCTCGCCTCGAACTACCGAAGACGTGTAAACCATAAATTAAGCTGTTCCCCACAACCACCTGTCAACAGCAGCTCTGCAATCGGCGCCAGCAATGGCGCAGAACTCGGTGCCTCAAGTGAGGCAATCCCGACAGAAGCGTATCATATGGGAAACAACAGAGAAGACTGGTCTGGGACATCGACAACAGAGCCGTGTTAAACGTTTGATTTCAGTTCAAGAACATTGATTTGTCCGCTCTTTTAATTGCGGTCTGAATGTAGCCTACTCAAGGAGACGAGAAGTTGGCCTACAAAACAGTCCCGAAATGTTATAACGTTAGATCAGAACCAAGCACCTGGGTAATACGGCAAAGTTAAAACCATAACTGCTCCAACAATGCTTGTGCACTTATTTTTGCTTTATACAATATACAGTAAATCAAAACACATTCTTAGATCTAAGAAATCAAATTATTTATGTAAACATAAACTAACAATAATGAATCATAATTTTCCTATTTACCCCATATTTATTATTTATTTGACCCCATCATTTCTAATCACTTACTTAACTTTCTTGGTGGCACAATTACCATCTTACACAAACAATACAAATACACGGTTTACATTAATTTCTAATTGCTAATGTTATCTAGTATTTTAACAATAACGTATGTATTTAACATGTTTCCAACTATATTACTGCTAACCAATTATTATTGCTATCAGTCAGTCCTTGACTTAATTAATTCAAAATAAACCTATTTTCACCCGGGCTACACTTGTATTAAGCCTTTATTGTTCTCAGTCTAGTCTAATTGTTTCTTTGGACAACGTGTGTGTTCAAAAGGTCATCAATAACAATGTTTAGCTAATCAACAGAAAATAATTTACCTTGGTCCATTTATTTATTTAGACTTTTTTGTTTTGTTGTGAACAAAATGTGAACACATTTTGTAACAATGTTTACTCGTTTGTATTTCTGATGCACATCTCTAATGTCAGTTAAACATTGGCAAAAGAAATGTAGTATACATTCGACTTCTTCTTTCTTACATCCAGCCCTTAAGATACAGTTGTCTCAAAAGTCTCAAATCCAGTATGATAGAATATTGTGGCATTTAGATTGATCGGCCGATCTATCTGGGTGGACAGACAAACCCACTGATGTCACCTAGAGTAGATTTCGAAATTGATTTTGAATGGCTAATCAACATCACAGCTGGTGGTAAAACAAGTGCAATTTCAATTGGCAATGCTTCTCAGGGGACTCCCAAGTTCAGCGCACACTCTGGGACATGTGCAGGGGGGTCAGCATCTCCTCGAAGATGGCTCCCTTCACGTTGGAGCCTCTTAGGTTGGCTTCTTGAAGGTCACAACCCGACAGGTCACAGTTCTGTGTGAAATAAAATAAAAAAACGTTTTCTCTACTTTCTCTACTAGGATCTCTCCCTGCACTATTGGCAGGCACCCATCGAAATGTTCCTTATTTGAAGGAAACAGATTTGGGACACGGTTACAGGAAATAAGACGGCGTATCACAATGAGGACAAACACATTTGAACACACGGCGACTACAAAGTGCTGAACAGTAACAAACCAAAACAAAGGCAAAAATAAAATACATGCAGGTAAAAGTATAGTAGCTTGGTGTGTGTGTGTGGGGGGGAGGGTACTTGGTAGGGTTGTGAATAACAAAAAATGTTCATGGTCGAATAATCTGTGGGTGGCATGAACGAATAATCAACTATTCGATTTGTGCCAACATTCACAAAGGCAGCCATGGATCATCGGGCCATGCTCCATGTAGAATAAAAAGTATCGCACATTTGACTGAGTTTACCTGTATTAGGTCCCTGGCACTTTAAGGGGAATAAAGTTTCCGTCTCTGATTAGAACCGTCAATCTATCGCGGGTTGTTTACCTTGGAGCTGTTGCTATCTGCTGTTATATTCGATTGTTCTGACCCATCCCTAGTACTTAGTGTGTGTGTGTGTGTGTGTGTTCTATACCTCCAGGTCCGTGCCTGCTAGCGTAGCCCCTCTCAGGTTGCAGTTCTTCAGCTTGGCGTTCTTCAGCGTGGCGACTCTCAGGTTGATTCCCGTCATCTGGCTTCCCTCCATGTCCACACCTTTAAGATTTGCCCCTGGCACCACATGCGCATGCACACACACACGCACACGCACACGCACACACACACACACACACACACACACACACACACACACACACACACACACACACACAGAGTTACATTTTGCTGCTCTGGTGTTGAATTTAGAAAATACTTTGTTGAGATGCTAGCCTCCTGATACCATCCTGATATTCACGTTTTGCAATGACTATCAGCCTGGCCTTGGCCGGGCAGCAATTTATTTCCAAATATGGGCCTTAATTTTCCTTAATTGTTCCAGCCCAAAAATTCCAGCCAATCAGAGTGTGTATATATATAGAAGCGTCGTGAGACCGCCAGCATTGGCTGCAGAGAGAAACAGAACGTGAACTCCGAGATCAGAATGGTCCTACGAGGCTCCTGAGATGCACCATCTCAGTTGAATTTAGAACACACTCGTACTATTTGGGATGTAACTTGTATGCACTAATGCACTGTCCAGATGGTTTTGTTCAAACTGGGAAGTGCAGCTGTTACTATTTGCAGCTACTCCAATGTTGATGCCCTAATGGTTTTCAGTATCAGTTGTAAATCTTTTGAAGGACTTAATGTATAACACACACTGACAAATCTTTACCTACTTTTTGATAACCAAGTACTGTGTGTGTGTGTGTGTGTGTGTGTGTGTGTGTGTGTGTGTGTGTGTGCATGTGTGTGTGGTCACCTTCTAGGTTGGCTTTGATTCCAGCCGGGTCTTCAAAATTGCATCCTCTCAGCGATGCCCCCTCCGCATTTGAGCAAAGCATCTTCACTCCTTGGAGGTTCGCCCCCTGGTGGAGAGGGCTTTGAATTACAACTGACTGTTCACACAACTAGACTAGAAATAATGAGAACTTGGGAGGAGGGGAAACAACTGATGTCTCATTTATCCACCATACTGTAATGTACTTAATAATATGCTAAACTGAATGAACACTGCAGGAATTGTTGGGATAGTGTGTGTGTGTGTGTGTGTGTGTGTGTGTGTGTGTGTGTGTGTGTGTGTGTGTGTGTGTGTGTGTGTGTGTAAAATATACACTGACTGTGAAATATTATGTACTGGAAGTGACAAAGCCTCCAGCGTCCAAACCCACATCGAGACAGGCGGAGGAGAGGTCTGCCCGGTCCAGGTTGGCCCCGCTGAGGTTAGCGTGCGCCAGGTTAGCGCCGCTCAGGTTAGCCATCTTGAAGTTGATGTAGCGTAGATCAAGACGAGATAGATCTGCACCGCTGAAATTCAGACCCTAAAAGCAGAAAAAAAACATATGGACTAGAATGAAGTGGGAAGCATTTTTGGATCACTCTTCTCAAACAATGGTGAAAAAAAAAAACCTGCTGGTCAGAGCAATGTGTGTGTGTGTGTGTGTGTGTGTGTGTGTGTGTGTGTGTGTGTGTGTGTGTGTGTGTGTGTGTGTGTGTGTGTGTGTGTGTGTGTGTGTGTGTGTGTAAATGTGAGAGTGTGTGTCTCTAGGTGCCTCTGATCTCAAAAGTGTATCTGACCTGACAACGCAGCTCAGACTTTGTAGTGGTGGCTAATAGAAACCTTATGAACTCCTTCCGGGTCAAAGGTGAGTGGTCCTGAGGCGGCTGGGAAGCCTGTGGAGCAGAGAGACGATGTAATGAAGCTATGCTAGCATGGAACCACACTGGCTACGTATTGAGCCAAGTTTGACTATGCATGGTTTTATACACTATGACTACCTTAAGACATGGTATTATACACTATAAATGGCTTAACACATGGTATAATACACTATGAATACCTTAACACATGGTATTATACATTGTGAATGCCTTAACACATGGTTTAATACACAATGAATACCTTAACACATTGCAATATATACACTATGAATACCTTAACACATGGTATTATACACTGTGAATACCTTAATTTGGGTCTCTAGCTGTACAGCCAACTGTTCAATTCCAAAGAAGCGAGCTTCCTCCAAGACACCTAAAGAGAGAGTGAAGTTTTATATTTATAATATAAATAAGGCTAAGATAAGATTATTTATGTTAATGGCTGTGTGTGTGTGTGTGTGTGTGTGTGTGTGTGTGTGTGTGTGTGTGTGTGTGTGTGTGTGTGTGTGTGTGTGTGTGTGTGTGTGTGTGTAGATGTGTCTGTGTTTGTGTGAGTTTAATATACCCAGTGGGTTGATGGCTTCGTTAAGGATGAGTTGTCCATGTCTTAAATAATTTAAAATAGGTTCAAAATACTCCGGACTTCGGTCTATTAAATATGCACCTTGGGAATCCTGCTTGTTCATCCAAACATCTAAATAAAATAAAGACAGGGAGAGGAGTAGCATGCCAATATAAAATGCATAATCATCCTTGATAAAATGTTTTACATTTAATGCCTTATTTACAAATTAGCAGACACTATTCTCCCTC
Organism: Lota lota; assembly: GCA_026745465.1. Classification (NCBI taxonomy): domain Eukaryota; kingdom Metazoa; phylum Chordata; class Actinopteri; order Gadiformes; family Lotidae; genus Lota; species Lota lota. The sequence continues at coordinate 4,311,866 of JACYXH010000416.1, read as the reverse complement.
CCTCAATTATAAATTACATCACCTTTGTCTCTGAACATGTGGGCTAACATGCTGTCTGGGTCTTTGTTGACCAATGTACTCCTGAGAAAGAGGAAACGCGTTACCTTTGTTTAATGTAATATGGAAATATATAATTCAGAGTGCTTTGATTGGATGTGATACCTTGTGGTGGTGAAGCACCGACCACCCACATTGAGCGTCAGCCAATCCGTGTGCGGCTGACATTTTTCAGGATCGCAAAGATCTTCCCCGTCGTTTTCTACATTAAAAGCAAAGACACGTTTAACTTTTTCCTACCCCTGATGGCGACTGATCGAGTCTTCCGAGTGATTTATTTTGTAAAAAAAATGACGTTCAACGAAATCGCTTACCCTCTAAACAGTCTCCATCCGACATGTAAAGCACGTCATCATCTCTGAAGGGACAGTACATTAAACAGCAGATTATTTTAAATAACGGGGGGATATCAAAAGGGAGATATGGTCGTTTGTATCCTACCTAATTAAGGCTATATCGTCTATCAGCCCACCGCTCCCGTTGTAAACGCTGGATGCTCTTATTCCCAGTTTCGTACTTGCAACAGACAACAAGTCTTCCAGAGAACCGCAGACGGCCACCACCTTGCAGAAATGAAACAGCGCTCAATGACCGAATGACACGCTTCGAAGTGGAACGAACAGGTTGCGGCACGCAGTGTCTGTTACGTTGGGATTGTGTTTACTCAGGGGATTTGAATGGGGTTGAGTGATTTAACAAAGAACCTGCAAATACATTCGCTGTTTTTTTTTTCTTCCAGTTTACCTTTCCATTCGACGACGTCCCTCTTACGAAGACAGTGGCTCTTTTCATGGCAGATTAAAACGTTAAAATAGTGCCATTTAAAATCGGTTGACAAGTTGGTCTCTCACTGTCTGTTATCGTTTCCTTTTCCTGTGACTAGGGCACTGCCGTAAAGAGCGTCACTATGATGAACCAATCAGCGAGTCAACAGGGCGGGGACTAAGGAACAGTAGTTGCACTTCGGGTTTCTTTTGATCAATTGTAATTTTCCCATAATAACACATGCAGTAAGAATATCGAGCGTCAACAAAAGGTCATCCAAAATCTCATGTTTGCTAAAGCTTTATTCAAATAAATCACTAAGTCATGGAACGTGAAACTGCGCAACTGTGGCATTAAACTACCTCATAATTTAACACCATGAATAAAAAAATAAAAAGTGGCAGCAGCCAGGCATAATCATTCTATAGGATATATTATTAGCACCGTTTTCAATTATTTATATATTTAAAAAACATTCATTTAGGATTAAGTAATAGTTTCAGATTCATCACAAACATAGTGCAATACCATTTTCAATAATACCACAACAGTGAAGACTCAATATATATTTACTTTGTATGAAAATACATTTTCGATTTGCTTTAAAAATTATATATATATGTATATGTGTGTGTGTGAAATACAAAGTACTTAGAACACAATCAATCACAAAGGATTAGTAGTATTCACATCAACATTGCAGAATTATACAGCCTTATTTTGGTTATAAAATTGATTAATAAAATATTTCATGTTTAATAGTTGATATTGAGCATGTAGTATTATTTATACTACGTGTTTTGAGTTTATAAATCTTCAATTAAAAGTGCACTATGATGTTGACTATTCATCAATATTACTCACATTACTAGCCAATAATTTATTACAAGTAGTAATTCCGATCAAAAATACAAGATGGTATTGTGGAGCTGGTCAACAAACAAACAGAGCTCAGCCCCTTTTACTAACTCTTATAAATTAAAAGACCAACATTCACCAACATCAAAAAAGGGCCCCTATTTATCCACTTGGTGTTATGTCCATTTCAATCCCTTTCAAAATCTACCCAATAGCGACATCACAAGTGGGCATGTCCACCCAGATGCATGACAGATAGATCAACCAACTGTTACCTTGTGATAAAATAGAGGCCCGTTCATGATGTTATGAAAGGGCCCCACCCCTACCACCTTAGATCTCTTCTCCTACCGAATAAATATACATTACCTGAACATACCAGTTGCATCCTACGGCGCTAAATGCTGTTATATCCTTACCAATTAAACCACACCAAATTAAGACCACCACTGCCAAAATGTTGTCCTGACGTTGCCGTTGAATGTTGGCAGAGATTGTTATGGCTAATCCCAAAGGATCACCTTCCTCATCATCATCATCATCTATGAAACTCCATTCCTGCTCTTTTCATTAAAACAAGCCAACATGTGTACATTTAATGTGCGGTAACATCTTCCGTCACTGCGACTTCTTTACTTTGTTCAAATGTTTTCGGTGTCCACACTTCCTCCCTATGAACTCTTGAATCATTCACTCATTCATTCCCACTGTGCTCTGCGTCCTCCTCGCCTCTCTCATTATCTTCATCTCTCTCCGGCTCTCCGTTACTCTCCGGATAGTTGAGGATTTGGCGGTTGGTCTGAACCAGGAACTGCTGCTGCTTGAAGTACACCTTTAGCGCCCCCTTTATCAACACAAACGCTATTCCTCCCTATAGAGATAAAGAACAGAGGAAGAGGTGGTTTTCACGATTGAAATGTAATCCCGTACTTATTCAGTCTAAGCCCAATGAGATTTTAAAGGTTCAAAAGCACACAAAAACGATGCTTAACAACACAAGTACACATTGACATGTTGGAAAATACTAATAAATCATCACAAGCTGGCTTACAAAATGTTTTTGTTCTCTTAAATTGGACTTGATGTGCAACTCAGTGGATTTAAATTTGGTGTAATTAGCGTTGAGCGACAATGATACTTCACTGCCTGGATGAACTCTGGTCACCACGCTTACCCCAGATAAACAATATGCACTCACCAAAATAGTGCGCTGCAGACTTGAGGGAAATCTTTGGAAGAACAACCGTCCCACGAGGCTGGCGATAGAGGGGAAGATCAGAGCCCCACAGAGGGTCCTAGAGACTGACAGGTGATCCCGGGTAAGTGTCCTGTCGAGAAGAATGCGATGCATCTGGCGACCTGGTATTAAAAAAAAAACAAATACCCACTACTGGAAACATTTTTCACATTCCTATTTGCTAAAACCATTAAGTCTTTTAGCATACACTTCAATCCAAAGTGACTCAAGGATGGGGTAGACTTTGGCCTTTGGGGTTCGAACCTAGAACCTTTCAGCTGGCAGTCATACACCCTAACCACTTACCTTCCCCCATCTGAGAAAATTTGAATGAGGTGTGTGTGTGTGTGTCTTATGTATGAAAGAGGTATTAATGATTATTATGTTTTGTTTACCTCTTAGCTGTTGACCAGAGCATCTGTGCCAAAGCGTCAGTAGGTAGTCCTCCCAGCGGATCATCTTTCCCAGCACCAGCATGACAGGGATGGTGGGAAGGCCCATTAACAAAAACACAGGGTCCGCTCTCTCCATCAAAAACAGACCCTTCTTATGGCCCACAACCTTCACGTCAAAATAGGAAGATATAACGAACATTACAAACTAATAACACATTTTCATTCTGTTAGTCATTGTTGTGTTGGGAGCTCTGTGTACCTGCATGACTGTCACAGCCCCGTAGGTGACAGCAGACCAGTACACGGTCCCAACTACCACCCCCATTGCAGCGAATGGACTGACCCGGGAGATAGCCTTGTCTACATGCTCGAGGGAATAGACCAATGGTCCTGGGGAGGGAGGGGGAGGGACCGTAAATATTGAGTCAAAGAAGATGGTCTTTATCCAAGTACCTGTTTGATTCAGTTATTATTGATCCAGTAAATAAATGACAGCATTGTCATGTTGTCACAAAAATAGCTTAAGTCAAATGTAGAAGATGCCTTTGCTGATTTAGACTGGACTATTTGAACACTTTTTATAAAACAACCTCTGCTTACAAGTTGATAAAGTTTGACACAAAAAAACGTAAGCAAGTGTTCTGACTGAAATACAAAATTATGACAGCATCTATAGAAACATGTGGATCTTTATTAACATTGTAATATATGTCTGGTCCACAATAACAAAAAACCTTATAAGAATGAATACCAAATTAGGACCAAATACTGATTTGAATCCAATGTGTTCATTCCACTCACCCATTTTGGGGAACACAATGCGGTATTCTGTACCACATTGTGGGCATTTCACTGGTCCTCCGTTGTTTCCCTTCTGCTTCTCGTCCAGCCACCGTTGCAAGCAAGACTGATGGATCCATTTTGTGCAACCTTTACACCTGCATGGGTTAACCCACTCCGCAAGTCGATCTTCTCGCTCAGTAGCAAAACAGACCCAACAGTGTCTACACAGAGCCACCCACAGAGACACAGACATTTAAAACAAACAAAATCAAACAGCTCTTTGAAAAAATATATAGGTTTTTGGAACTGAAAAAAACAGCATTAGTGAAGGAACTTACTTTTCAGGTACCTCTTCCATCACTGCTGGACAGGCCATTATCTCAGCAGTCTCCCGGACTTGATTTCAGTCAAATGGCAGCACAAACTCTGGAGCAGACAGCAGTGCTCAACTTTACAGACATCATCACAACCTGCCAAACAGAAACCATATAAAGTTTAACATAACTATCAGGATGTGTAAAAACATGCATTTGCAACTTGAGAGTCCACCGTAATCGTTTTCTAGCTTTGTTTTTACAATATTAACTTCATTGTTAATCAAGTCATAATACACCACTTCATAGTTAATGAGGTCATAATAAACCACTACATAGTTAATGAAGTCATAACAAACCACTTCACAGTTAAACATGTCATAATACACCACTTGATAGTTAAACAAGTCATAATACACGACTTCACAGTTAATCAAGTCATAATACACCACCTCATAGTTAAGTCATAATACACCAATTTACTGTTAATCACTTTATAATAGACCACTTCATAGTTAATCAAGTCATAATACACCACACCTCAAATCGTAAAGTAACAGCTAGCATTAGCATGTATAATCAATGTAGGTTAACGTTAGCTGCCTTATCTAGCACTAGCATGTCTAAACAATGAAGGTTAGCTACCTCAGCTAGCAGGTTGACATGCATATTAAAGACCCACAGCAGCTGATGTACAACTGTCAGGTACACACCAACTAACCACCTGATCACTGAACCAAATACGACCGTAAATGTATTCTAATGCAGCGTATCCGGATGGCGTAATATCTAAATTGTTATCAATATTGACAAAGTACGTGGTGTACTTACTGAAATTCTGTGTATATCCGTTGACTCGCGACTCTGATTGGTCAGCGGGCTGGGTTTCAGTTTCCTCTAAGCATACACGTCCCCACAATGTCTATGGTCTCCACGCCTCACATCCGGATTTGTAGGGTGTATTACGATGCCAAGGCTCACAACCGACATGGCGAGCCATTTTTTTTTTACTTGACTGGTCACACATGTGACCAATTAGTTAATAAAAAGTCAACAAGAACACCACACAACTCTGACACACAACCACCATGTTCTCCTTCTCTCTCCCTATATTAATAATGTCAACCTTTATTGATAATTTGTGCCAACCAAATATCAGTTTAAAATAACCAATAACAACCAAATAATAATAATAACCAAATAATAACAAATAATAACCAAATAATAATAGCCAAATAATTTAAATAATCAATTTAATCTAAATATCTATCTGTCATCCGTCCTTACTAGTCTGGCAATCTGAACACCGTGCATTCATTATTCACAACTCTTTGTTAGGGTTTAATGTAATGATTCTATAATATAATAGTGTTTGAGAAACTAAACGTAATGAAGACCGTTCTTATCGTACATCCACGGATGGTCAGAAACCTCCATTAATTTATACTGAGGAAGACACTTTCTTAAGGATCTGGGATTTGACAGTGAGCACGTGGACGTCTATATAGAGCACTGCGATTGGCTGTTTGGTGTGTCAGTCATACCACACTGGCCTGGGTTGTTGTGGTAGGCGGTCCCACACGGCAAAGGAGCGGCGACCAGACATCCGAGTCCACAGTACTGGGACGTTTTTAATTATTATAACGCCAAACTGGAAAGGAAATAAAACACATTTTGATAGAAAAACAGCTTAAATAACTATTCCGTCATGGAGTCTTATGACATTTTAGCTAACCAGCCCGTTGTGATTGATAATGTGAGTATTGATGATGTCATTCATCCACACCCTAACTGAGGCCGCTAACGTTAGCTGCTTATTGTTTTTGCTCTGCTAGCGGGGTTAGCGCACCGGTTTCAGTATTATGGTTTATATTGCTAGTGCCTGCAACACAACAGTGCTGGTGACACAATCGTGCCCCAAGTCCCCTTAATGTTCAGTCCAAGTGGTTATTATTGATAATCTCAGAGGATTTACAAAGCAGCAACATTAGCTACTGCTGCTAACGTTAGCAGATGCAGTAGGCTGGTTGTTGCTAGCTCAGATTATGTAGAGAGGACAGGTTGATCTTTACCAGCACACACAAATGTATGTAACAGTCTGTTTTGTTAGACGTTGGCCATTCATCTTTAAATTATACGAATTTAAACCCTGGTGCATTCGGAGTTATTTTTTTAAATCGTGGCCGTCCTGGGTTTACTGTAAAATCATTCTGATTATTTTATATTGCAACCATTGTACAATTGAAGACTGTGACTTGAGAAAAAGAGCAGGATTCTGGCTGATGACAAGTGGCCCTAGGCTGCGTCTTATGACACCCCTATCACTCCCTCATGCCTCCCCTTCACAGACTAAAAACATATACAGACACAATCTGTTCCCACTGTACATGTCTCGCATCCTGTAAATCTGTCTTAAAAACAGGGGCACACTGTTCAATTTATTTCCTTTTCTTTCTTTCTAGGGTTCTGGTGTTATTAAGGCTGGGTTTGCAGGTGACCAGATCCCAAAGTACTGCTTCCCAAACTAGTGAGTGACTTCCCAAACCGCTTTTCCTAAGAGCAAGATGACATTTCCTAGTCATGCATAATAATTAAGCGATGTGATCAGTAACTGTGTGTGTGTGTGTGTGTGTGTGTGTGTGTGTGTGTGTGTGTGTGTGTGTGTGTGTGTGTGTGTGTGTGTGTTCCAGTGTGGGAAGACCCAAGCATGTGCGCGTGATGGCAGGAGCCCTGGAGGGAGATCTGTTCATCGGTCCCAAAGCAGAAGTACTGTTCCTACTCGATTAAAGCACTTCCATGCTTTTATCTATAACTTTTCCTGCAGATGAATTGAGGGGCTACGCATTGCTCCCTTCTAATGATGTTCTATTACCCACAATTAATTACTTCCTTTCTGTTTGATCTCTATTGTTCTTAGTGAGTAATGAGTAAAATGATAACTTTATTCATTACCTCAAATCCACCCATTTTTATTATTGGCCAACTTCAAAGGCTAAGATAAAAGTAAAATGACGGTAAAAAATTGACTTGTTATTTTAAAGACCTTTCCCACCTCTATTTCCTAAGCTTCTAATCTAAATGTTCACGCAACAGGGACACAAACAGGGAATACACTTCATATACTTCTGAAGACCTTCTTAAAGAAACCCCCTCCCTACTAATTGACTGCAAAATACAACAGCATAAGCACAGTAGAAAATATTACCATGGCAACTGAAGCTTGTACTCCTCACAACAAAAAAACATATTGAATTCATTCAAATTTGTGTGTGTGTGTGTGTGTGTGTGTGTGTGTGTGTGTGTGTGTGTGTGTGTGTGTGTGTGTGTGTGTGTGTGTGTGTGTGTGTGTGTGTGTGTGTGTGTGTGTGTGTGTGGTTTCCTGCTCCACCAGGAACACAGGGGGCTGCTGTCTGTGCGCTACCCCATGGAGCACGGCATCGTGAATGACTGGAATGACATGGAGCGCATCTGGCAGTACGTCTACTCCAAGGAGCAGCTGCAGACCTTCTCTGAGGAGGTGGGGGACTCCTTTTGGTTATTCCTAATGTCCTTTTTTGTGGCTCCGAGTGTCTCTTTATCGTCCATAATTTTCTTCCTCGCTGTCTTTTTTTATGCCATAGTCCTTAAAGGGGAAACGTTCAGTCACCTATTTTCTAAACTAGTAGGGTCTTATTGTGTGTGTGTGTGTGTGTGTGTGTGTGTGTGTGCCCTCCTCTACTCTGTGCAGCACCCTGTACTACTGACGGAGGCGCCACTGAATCCCAGTAAAAATCGAGAGAAGGCTGCTGAGGTGTTCTTTGAGACCTTCAACGTTCCTGCCCTCTTCATCTCCATGCAAGCAGTGCTAAGCCTGTAAGTGATGAGAACCTATCAGATGTGTGTATCTCAATCTATCTTATCTATCTCTCTGTCTCTTCCAGCAGTTCTTAATCTGGGGGTCAGGGGAAAGGTAGAGCTTAAATTAAAAAAGAAAACTAAATGATAAAATTGTTCATCATAGTTATAAAAATAATTTGTAAGTTACATTAAAAAAATTGAACTGTCAAAAGTATGCCGCACTCGCAAAAAGGTTAAGAACCTCCGCTTTGTATATATTACGAATGTCTATAATGTGTAGCTGTTCTATTATTTGTGTTTATGTAAATACATGCATATACATAGTTCCTGGTAGGGAGCTAGGGGTGCTAGGATCAAGGGTACAACAGCACCATTGAACATTTCCAAGTTTCCAAGTGATTATTTCATCACAGTTGCCACACCAGACACGGTTGATGTCTGTGTGCGTTAGCTGTATTCTGGTGACCTTGACATTAATAGCTTCACACTCAGACATGACAATGAAAATTATTCATGTTATTGAATTTAAAGAGTGCTATCACACCTGCTTTAAAAAGACATGCATTTCCAGGCAACGGAAGAAAATGAGTGTAGCAGGCAGCTGCGATTTATGGGGAGTATAGTCTTATGGCTTGTATTTTTGTCACTACTAATTTGGTGAATAAAAAAGATGCAAAAGCACACAAACGCTTGTGTAATCCCAATGGCCAGTGTTTTAACACTCATGCAGTCAGGGGGCAGTTTAACGGACTCTTTCAGTGTAATCTGCAAATGGTGGGGATGTGTTGTGTTTTTAGTAGATGTCAGATGCCCAATAATTGCTTATTGGAAATACTGACAAGGCGTTCTCATGCTTAACATGGGCCGGTGACATTCAGTGGTGTTGTGAAAATGCATTAAACTTTTATTATAAACTATTTACATTTAATTTATGAAGTAGGTTTATTCATACATCCAGCTTGTTGTGCTCGTGCCTGTTTCGAAGCCTGTTGTTTGTCTGCTTTTGACATTTGAGGAAATTAGAAGCGGAAATATTCAAAAACGATAATTAACAAGTTTTAGTGTTTTTGGAAAAAATTGGAACACAGTTGTGCAACACCACTGTTTGAGATCCTTCACCTTTAAGCTGCTTTGAGCATCGGTTTTTATAATGGCCCTGAATTCGACCTCTCCACACAATTCATCAACAAAGTCAGGTTCGGTCACCATGAACAAGCTGTCTCCCCTACCTGCTCCTGAATGAATACTGTATGCTGTTGTTACATTTAAACTGCACAATTGTGTATGCAACTTGCCATACAAATAAAGTAACCACCAAAAATGAATCCAAAGTACCATTCTCCGACTGTGGCTGATGTATTTCTTAGCTTGTTTGCTCTGTTCAGTCAGTCCATTCTCCCATCTAACCGCGCTCCCCCCGCCCCCCTTCTGAAGGTACGCTACGGGCCGGACCACGGGCGTGGTCCTGGACGCCGGGGACGGGGTGACCCACGTGGTGCCCATCTACGAGGGCTTTGCCATCCCCCACTCCATCATGCGGGTGGACGTGGCCGGCCGCGACGTCTCGCGCTACCTCCGCCTGCTGCTCCGCAAGGAGGGCTACAACTTCAACACCTCGGCCGAGTTTGAGGTGGTCCGCACCATCAAAGAGGTACGCCACCTAGAGGGTTTCATGTAGCGTTTATAATCTGGGTGTGGGAGACTTTCAGCTTACTCTTTGGTTGATTTGACCCTTCTTGTTGTTGGTGTGTTTTCGTTTTCTGTGGAGACTTTCCGTTGACTTGACTTTGATGTTGTTTCTTCTTACCTTCTGTTTTGAGACTTCTTTCACCTTGTCTTAGTGTTTGTTTTATTTATTTTTTATTTTCGCCTGACTTGTTTCTTTGAATCTTGTCTATGTTTGTTTGTGTTTTTTTAGGCTTTCCCTTGACGTGTTTCTTTTTACCTTGTTATTGTTTTGTTTGTGGCCCAGGTATTGATATTATTGTTTGCTCCATGGTGTCTTTGTATGTTCCCCTCGACAGAGAGCCTGTTACCTGTCACTGAATCCCCAGAAGGACGAGACGCTGGAGACCGAGAAAGCCCAGTATATACTACCCGACGGAAGCTCATTAAATGTGAGTGATTTCGTGGACGGTCGCACAAGGAAGGTTCATCTTTGAATAAGAAGCGTTTATTGAAATGAATGCATTTGAAAACAACAACCCTCTCCACAGCCATTTTTGTGAGATGAGATAAAAGAATAAATTATAAATAATAAAATAATGATGATAGCATTTTGCAGATTGACGCATAAGTGAAGGCTCGACCCATTGAATGACAAAACAGGAGTCAATGATTAGAAAAACATTACAGATGCTTCAAAAATGTATCTTATATATGACCACGGCAATAGATAATACTTGTAAAGATCAGCTGCCAAAATAAGCGCCTGTTCTCCCCGGTAGATCGGACCGGCCCGGTTCAGAGCTCCCGAGCTGCTCTTCAGACCCGACCTGATCGGAGACGAGAGTCCTGGTATTCATGAGGTGCTGGCCTACTCCATCCAGAAGTCTGACATGGACCTGCGCCGCACGCTCTACTCCACCATTGTGCTGTGTGGAGGAACCACCCTGATCAAAGGTGGGTGTCTGCCCATCCGGCCAACCCTCCCCTGGGAGGAAGAACCCCTGTTCTTCTAGGTTCCTTCCCCAGGTTCTCAGTGGTAATGTGCTTGTCCTTTTAGGGCAGTGTTTCTCAAATGGGGGCACGCGTACCCCTAGGGGGTACTTTGAAGCAATGTACTTGGACATTTTCTAATCTAAAATTGTGTTCTTTCTTTATCTGTTTGGTACGTTTTAATATTGGTTATGAAAATTCTGGAAATAATTCCACATTAATTAAGCTAGTCAAATTTCAATGCCGTCTCCATAGTCAAATCTGAGTAAAAATCCACTGTTTTAGTTTGCTTTCCAATGAACGACAAAAATCATAAGTGAAGCACAAGCCGATGTTTCTCATGAGGCAAAGTATTTGCACCACCCATTTAATGTTCATGTTTGCTCCACATAACAAATGTTCCCTCCCCAAAATGTTTTGTGCTGGGGAAAGTGGTACAATAATGTAATGGTAAAAAATATCTCTGAGAGAAAATACAAATTAGGATTAATACAATCTTTTGCCAATAGAAGGATGCTGTAGGATATCTGACAATTGAGGAAATCCTCAGATATGTATTTGAATGAATATTTTTACTTTAATAACTAACCATCTCCTTCATTGGATCTTACCTTACAGGCTTTGGAGAAAGGCTACTAACGGAAGTGAAGAAGCTTGCGCCTAAAGATGTAAAGATCAAGGTGAGGCTTGCTGGCTAATCCATCAGAGTCCTGAATCTTAAAACCGTTATTAGTTATGGCACTGTGCTCCTGTGTTGTTGCTATGGTTACTCATTTATTTATTGTGTTGTTCTGTATCACCTGTCCCTAAGCCAAAATGATCAGCTACTAATGTGATTAGTGGAGCTCTGAAGTGTGTAATGAACATCTCTCTGATTTAATTTGCAGATCTCCGCTCCTCAAGAACGACTCTATTCCACATGGATTGGGTAAGACTGTTACCCCACATAACCCTAACTGGGTTTGCTTTATTTTGTTATATAATAATAATTATTATAGTTTCTTTTTTAATTCTTATGACTATCCTGGCACCCTCATTTCCTATGAATAAAGTACATCTTATTTTGTATGGATATAAGCCAACACCACAATAGTCCACACATGGGAAATAGGATTCCAATGGGTTTGTCCCTCTTTTGATTGGCTCACCCAGTGGGTAGAGACGGGCTCTTCATTTTGTTGTTGACTTAGTCTCTAATGATTGGCCGTTAACGCGTCTGCCCCTCCGCCTCCTTCCTCCGCCACAGTGGCTCCATCCTAGCGTCGCTGGACACCTTCAAGAAGATGTGGGTGTCGAAGCGGGAGTACGAGGAGGACCGGGCGCGCGCCATCCACAGGAAGACCTTTTAAAAAGGTTCCCCCCCTCCCGCCCAACCATCACCACCCCAACACCCAACCCCTTCTCAAGAACTACCCCTCAACACTCCCATGTCATTCAGAGGGAGAAATGCCCCCCCCCCCCCCCTCACCACGTGACCCCTGATCATCTGGGAGACCCTCTGCTTCTTCCTCCTCCTTCTCCTCCACCCCCTGGCTTCTCCTCCTCCACTGCTGCTTCTTCTTGCTATTTTCTCCACACAAAACGCCGTGCTCGTGCCTCCAGGATGGGGCTAAGGTTTTGTATGGTGTATGGGTTTATTAGGCTGGATGTCAGCCCCTCCCTCCTCCCTGGTTTGAACGTATACTCTGTAAGGTGGAGCTAAGGGGGAGGGGTTTACCGATGTCTAACATTCACATGCAAAAAGAGTGCTGCCCTGGGCAGGTGGAGAGGCGTACTGTACGGTTAGCACCTGCTTGTTGTTTAATGACGGGTAGTGAAACAACAAGCACCTCTCTTTCTGTAGTCCCAACATGAAGTATGGGACGGGTTACTCCTCTTCTCTTGCCCGCGGCAGCCCTCTCAACGAGGACATTATCAACAAAATATCATCGAATATTAATAAGAAGTCAAATGTTTTTGCTACTGTAAAGAAAAAAGAGAAAAAGTTCCATTCCATACCGAAGAGATTGATTTCATTTGATTTTTTCCCTTTTTAATCTGTTGATTTAAAGTTAAACAGGACAGTGTTTATTATTTTGTATTATTATTAGGTTGTTGCATTTTAGCTAGTAAGGATCAAAGGTAAAGAGTGGAATAAGTAAAGCTAGATGGCTGGACAGCTGGGTAAAATACTGTGTTGTTGTACTTGTGGCCTATACACACACCAACTACACTTGACTACAAATCCTTGTGTAGTTGTCTAGTGAAAGAACTTCCATTAGATGTATTTAGCCCTCTCTCGCGCACATTAGGGGAAAAAGTTTTTAATTGAACTTGCCGGTGTCCTAATCCTTTGTGGATCTGACAATGTGTCTCCCACATAATTTGGTAGCTCAAGCTAAAATGTAAGAAATGCCTTTTTATTTTCTTTTTTTTTACTGGATCTGTACTTGAAAGAGAAACAGTCTGGGTTATCTGTGCTCAAGCTCATGGGTTGCATTAAGAGTTGATGCTCAATGATCACCCTCCGTTTTGTCTTTAACAAGTTGTTTTCTGCACACAGCCGCATGTGAGTTATTGTACACTGATATAACCCCCACCGTCAGCCTTCCCCATGTGTCTAAATATCGCTTATATTTTGTTAATTTATACGTTCTCTGGAATCTGAAGGACACAATGTATCGGGCCATACAAAATAAGTATAGTAAAGTTTAGAATAGTCTTCCCCCCCCCCCCCCAAACCCTAACCCTAACCCCATGAACTACAACAGCACATCAGAAGACATCTCGTAGTTATAAGTGTTATCCCAGCCCCTCAAATCACCCACTACAATGGGTCACTTTCCTCATCATCGCCCTGCATCTGGAAGGCAGTGAGGTGGGGAAGTCCGGTCCAAACCTGTGTCTACCGGTTCAGCTTCTGGATGCTCTGCTCAAAGGTTTCTTAATGCATCAGCCTTGGCATACGGTGGAGCGATCTTCTGAAACAACTACCACTACAATGACGGCGACAACAAAACAGACTTCAAGTGTACAAAACTGTTATTCAAGTGTTGCTTTTACTTTTTCGTAAATTCAGTATAATAAATAAGTTAATGGCTGCTGCTTTTGTGTCTAATCTTTTGTCTATTTTCTTGGTATGCATTTTCCACGTATATTCCTCCTTCATCTTGTCTTGCCCAATAGTTTGTTACTATGTCAAATAAGATGTACATTGTTAATCCCAGTCTGGAAATTAGGATTTCACAGCAGAAAGTATAGGATAATAATATAAGGAAAACTGTAATAGTAGGGCAAAAAAAAGAGCCATTTATGTGTATACCAATATACAAAATGACAACTTGAAATGTAAATAATTAGCCCTTGACTCAATTATTCAGCATGTTCAGTTATCAAACACGCATTCTCTTTTTCTAGGCTGAAATGGGTGGATAAGTGAACACTAAATCTGAAGAGTGCTTGTTAGCTCGTAGATGATGTGTGACGAGATCAGATCTGAGGGCGCTTCTGGGCGTCTTCTCTCGAACATGCTCCTCTTGTTTTATTCAATAAATCTGTCGCAATGCGGTTCGTTCTGTTGCCACTAGATGTCAGTATTGCGACCTAGACTGGAATCAAACAGCGACACGTTAGGGGCAGATAGCCAATCTTGTCCTTGAAGCACACCCCTTGTGGTTTAGCACAGTGATCCCCAACCACCGGGCCACGGCCCGGTACCGGGCTGTGAGGCATTTGTTACCGGGCCGCACAGAAAGAATAAATAATTTATATTATTTCCGTTGTATTGATTATTAGAGTCTGAAAGGTGTTTTATTTAAATAAATAAAAACTACCGGATTTTCTCCGACGTAACATTCGCCTGTGCCTCTTGACACGTCAAGACGCTTGTCTTGGTCACGTGATACGTTACTCAAAAAATAAGCCGCAAACTAGCGAAAATGAGTAAAAAACAAACGTCTTTGGAGAGCTTCTTTGTAAAGGGGAAAAGGCCAACTGAGGAGCCAGAAGAGGAGCCTACGACCTCCAAGAAAAAGAAAGCTTCTTTTAACACTAGACAATACCAGGAGTCATACTTAAAATACGGGTTTATCGCAACAGGTGACTCTCACGCACCAAGTCCGCTCTGCAGAATATGTGGCGACAAGCTAGCAAACGAGGCAACTTATTCAGCGTTATGGTGAGTTGTATTTTTTTATGCACTTAACAATCGTTTTTATGCCGGTCGTGTTATTTTATTTTTGCTGTATTTATCTGCCACACCTTGAAGGCCGGTCCGTGAAAATAATGCCTACATTAAACCGGTCCGTGGGACAAAAAAGGTTGGGGACCACTGGTTTAGCATGTAGGTGCCACGGTGTTCTAATCGAAGAATTCGTTGTAGTTATCACAACACACCTTTTATTTTTGAACTAAAATACTTAAGACGCATCTAAACAGTAGATTTCCTTTAAAGAAAATGCACCAACTTTGTAAGGGCTGTGGTTGTGCTATTTACAATGTACTCCTAAACGTCAGTTTTTATTATATATATATATTTTTTTATCTAACAAGAATGTAGATTTGTTACTAGTAACGGTTATTTCCTGGTCGGGATTTTGACATGCTTTTTTTTTTTTGGAAATGTCATTGTAACGTTATGTCTATTCTGCGTTTGAAGTTATGAGAACAGGTTGCCAGATAACATATAGGGAGCACGACCCAAGGAGGGAAAAGCAGTTGGTTTGACGTGCCACGGTGTGCTCGCGCTGCGCCGTCCGTATCCATGGTCGGGGATGGAGACGTTTGAATGGAGACCCAAGCGTTTGCTGTCCTGGAACAGTTCGCCGGAAGGGAGCAACTGTTAGTCTGCCTGTTTTCTTAACCTACTCAAGGCGCGCACAGAAAATAGAAAAGCTCTTCTAGTCTGGCCACTGTTAATGGACGACGGATGTTGGCCTATTTGGTTGGTTGTTGTAGTAGGCTAAACTGATTTGTTAGCTCTTTTTTTTTCCGCTTCTGTTTGTGTTTTTTTTTTTGTGGAAAATATGTAGCATACTGAAAGGCGCAATGTAAGTGTACACCACTTATTTAGGTGTTATTTTAATGTCATAGTCATGATTGTGTTATACCTTTTATTATTATCATTAAATATAATTCATGGCGAGAGGTGAGTGAAGTCTAGATTTTCTGATTGATTGAACCAGCAGTCATACAATGAGAGAAGTATGGCTTTATACTTGAACACATGAACACATGAAAAAAAAAACGTGCCTATTCCAAACGATCTTTCCCTCAAGTGTACAGCCTGGGCTATAGCCTACTTTCATCACCATAAACACAGAACGACACAGAGTAATTGCTCACACCATTGTATTAAAAACAGGATTAGAAATACCAAGCAGGGGGACATTATCATCTTTCGCAGGTCGCTCCAGCGACGTCGTAAAAGCGGGAACCAAAGCGATTCAAGGTAAGCCGCGCTGACTGAAAACGACCAAGGCGACACGCAGACGGTCACTCACTGCAGCTTATCTGCTCATTTGCTATTTTAAGCAATGATCATGTTTGATTCAATTCAGCCCACAGGTTACACACGATCACCAAAGTAGACCTAAACATTAACAGACAAAAACAAAATAGCATTTGGCTTAATAGGTATACAAACACAAACAACATAAAAAAAGAAGAAGATCATCTTGAGAAAATGTATTGTATCGTCCAACAGATTTACAATTCAATTTCGAGTACCTTGTAGAAAAAAAAAGACCAACGCCTCTGTACACAACCGTAAAGCCCATTGTAGTGTACTGACCGATGGGTTTGGGTCGAGTCCCTTTCTGTACAAACATGTGCTGATGAAGATGGGCAGTACAAAAAAAGGGTGTGGGAGGGGGGGGGGGGGGGGGGCGGTGTTAAAATAGACTGTCAATAAAATACATGTGGTCATATGTACACAGCGCATGTTTATCGTATGTCGTGCGTACCTGCATTGTATGTTTCAGACAACATATGGTCAATAACGCAATGATTGCATACATTATTCACTCACACATGCACAGACACACGCGCGTCCGCACACACGTACGCACACACACGCACGCACACACACACACACACACACGGACAAACACATGGACTATGGCTGCTCTATGTTAACATCTGTTTGTGATTATTGTTAAAACCAATTTTCACTTCCCCCCCCCCCCCCCCCCCCCCCCCCACACACACACACACACACTCTGACAGACTAAGTAGGCTCCCTGCACTTGCCTTGGAGACACACTAAAAAGCACTTTAAAAAGCACAAGGCTCAGAGGACTTCAGGGAAGGTAGTAGGCCTTTACATAATCGCAAGTGTTTCCCAGGTGTCTTCTCGCGATTAAGCCACCAATTTATGTTACGGTTGGAATTCCTCTCCCAGTCACCACTGTCAATCCTGGAGTTTAATAAACAGACATGCGAAAGCACTTCAGGTTACCAAGGAAACAGATGGGTGGGAAACTGAATATAGTTTAGCACAAGTGCCATACGAAGGGAGAGGGGGAGAGGAAGAGAGAGAGAGAGAGAGAGAGAGAGCTAGAGAGAGAAATATGTGCACTATCTATATACATTTTGTTGCGATTTCTTCGACATTCAATTCATGTTGTGGATATATTTATGATTACAGTATATTTGCTGTGAAATATGATATAAGACATGCTATCTTATTTTATGGAATATAGTATGTAAACATTAATAGGGGCAGTATGCACCCTCTTTGTTGATTTCCATGCCAGTATTGTCTTTAATTTATCCATTTTAGTTTTTGAACTAGGCATGTCTGTTTTACATGTGTATGTATTGTAGATCAATTACAGCGCAACCCATGGGACTCTGGTTGTATACAACGGTGTAATGTTGTTTGTGTTCAGCTAAAGGTGTGTTTGCGTGCTACAGTGGTGGTTATGTGTGTGTGTGTGTGTGTGTGTGTGTGTGTGTGTGTGTGTGTGTGTGTGTGTGTGTGTTAGAGAGAGAAAAAGAGAAACAGAGAGAGATTAGAGACAGGGTGACAGTGAGGCAGAGTGGGCGGGAGAGGGAGAGCTGTGTGTGCATCTGCATGTGTGTGCATCTGTGTGTGAATGTGTGCGTGTGTATGCATTTGTGTGTGTGTGTGTGTGTGTGTGTGTGTGTGTGTGTGTGTGTGTGTGTGTGTGTGTCCAGCATGGTTCAGCACAGCATAGCTAAATGGTTGACTGGATGGTTGTGTGTACTACAACTGTGTGTGTTTGTTTACTACAGCTAATGATGTGTTTGTGCACCACAGATAACTGTATGTGTACGTATACTGCTAACAGAGGAAAACAAGCTGCTAATGGAAGCGAGCCCCAGAAAGCCTTCATATAAATTCAACAGGCATTGCAGTTGTGAAAACCGGCAGCGACAGACACGCAAACGTTCCCCAGAGTCCAAAACCGCCAGAGTGAAGTACACTGAAAGGACACTTCACAAACAATGTAGTTAATAATAGCGCGGCTTTCCAACAGCTGTTTCGAGGGGATTTGGGTCGAAGAAAATTAACGGTGGACTGATTGGCAGGTCATTGATATTTGCATGTTGGGAAGCCGTTGGGGAAATCAGGGTGGAGCCCAGCAGTCACTGGCTCTGTTGTTGTAGTTTCATGACAGAGGACACTCCATACGGTGGACGGCTGAATCCGCATGGTTGGGGGATGCGGTTTTTCGGCTTTATGGGCTAAAACAAACTAAAAACTCATTCTGATTGTGAAACATAATGGACATCCCCATATTGTAATCAGCAGTAACAATTGAAAAGGTTTAAGCGATTAAAAAAAAGAGTTTTACATAATGAATGTACAAAGGTACAAGATTATTTACCCACAACATTTTAAACAAATATTTAACATTTAAATTTTCTTGCTACATTGAGTAGTACATAAAATATGTTAAAGTACTTGAAAATGGTTAGAGTGCTTTCAACTCTTTTGTTTGGATAGTTTTGACTGAAGAATAGGATATCAGTACATAGTCTGTCGCCACTGATAAGACTAGACATGCACATGTCTTATCAGCTGTTGTTTTTGAATTTGAACCCAGAAAAACTCGGATAAACTAACCACCACAAACACCAAACCAAATGCTTCTCAAAACACAAGAGAAAGGCAACTCATTGATACATCGGAAATGTACTTTAAATAAAAAATCCCTTCATTAGATAGTCTTTTTTTTTTTTTACAACCAAATACATTGGGTACTTCTAGTGCCATGTACTGTGTACTCACTTCATAATCAACGACATTTCATAATATTTTGAATATCAATAATCAATCAAAACAGTAAAACAATCATTTAAATAGCACAATCATAACATCCATATTGCTACATACAGATTAGCACAGGTTGAGCTACAAGAGTCCCTATCTTTATAGTAATAATAATATAACTGATATGAGCACTCCACCAGAATTTATATTTCATTGTTCAGGATTATTGTATAACGGCTTTTCTTCACATTTTATACATATGCTGGTTTTCATATTATATGATATCCATTGATTCCACATATTTGTATATGTATATACGTATATGTATATATAGATATATATCCACATATATCAATTTATTGTATACAGTGTATAAATGTGGCCATAGTTTTTGCTATCAATCCTACTTAATTTCAGGGACAGACGTTGATGAATTTGCCTCTCGAGAAACATGTGGTCCAACATCAACATCCCAACATGCTTCAGGGTCAGGGCAGTGAGGTAAAATCAGCTGTCAGCACTGCCCCCACCGCCCCCCACGACTGCTGAGTTCCAGGGGTCCATTTGTCATTACCTGGGGCCTGAGCCAGGCATCGATACGGTGGGGAGCTACCAGTGAAAACCAGCTCATGGGGACTTTATGAAAGGTGGGATTGGCAGGTACCTCCTCCACCTCCACAACATCCTTCACCACCTCCGCCACTACCTTCATCCCCACCCACCTCCAACAGCATCATCACCTCCACCCCCAGTGTCATTGCTCACTCCAACTCCCACACCACCACCACCACCACCACCAATACCACCATCACCATAATCACCTCCACCCAATCACCATTACCATTATCTCCACCACTACCATCATCACCATCGTCATCATCACCACCACCGCTGCTACTCCTGCTGCTCTGGGGGGGGGGACTTGCACTGTGCTCAAAATAAAACCGGTTGTCGCCATGACAACACTGCCGTGGCACTGCTTTCTGTTATCAGAGTCTGTTTCAGTGGAGTTTCCCTTTCGTCTGTTGTCTTCGGTTTGTTGGGGGTTGAACTCTCCTGGGTCTCAGGTGAACTTTCTCTTCCAGGTTGAAGAATTATTCATGTCGAGTTGCCTGTTTAGAGATAAACAATTTTCTTTTTTCAATCATCTGCGCTTTTTCAGTCGGTGCTCTTCTACTACCATAAGCTACGTGCTGAGTTGTTTTGGTCACAGAAAATAGCTTCTGTAAAACTAGTCTAATTCCCCTCTCCATCTAACTGATGATAAGAAAGTTGTTGTGGTGTCCTATTATACCCTCATCACAGCTACCCGAAGACTTTTCTCTAAACACAAGAGATTTATGTGATTACCCGCCACTTATACATAGCGCAAAACCACCCTCCCACCACACCACCCACCCTCCCCCCACACCACCCACCCTCCCCCCACCACACCCCACCCCCTGCTATTAGCCCACTTAGCCTGATTAACTTGATTAGCCCAGCACTGTTGGTGTTGCAGCCCCCGCGGTGCCAACGCTGCTGGCGGTGGCGGTGGCGGTGGCGGTAGCGGAGGATGTCTCGTGCCTGGGCAGGGAGCTGAGCAGCGAGCCCATCCTGTGGAGCGACGTGGCCTTGGTCAGGCCCTCGCTGCCCACCGTGGACAACGGGAAGCTCTCGTAGTTCTCGGGCATCGGGTGGCGCACGCACTGGCAGCGCTGCAGCGTGGACTTGAGCTCCTTCTGGAAGTTGCTGTTGAGGAAACCGTAGACCACGGGGTTGATGCACGTGGACGCCATGGCGGTCAGGTGGCACGCGGAGAAGACGGCGTCGTGCTGGCAGGCAGGCAGCGCCTGGTGGTTCCAATCGAACAGCGTGTTGAAGACCGTCAGCGGCAGCCAGCACAGGGCGAACGCCGCCACGATGGCCGCCAGCATGGCGTTGATGCGCTGGGCCCCCTGCGTCTTCCTGCTGCGCTCCATCATGTCCCTGCCGAAGACATACAGACGCACGCCCGTTGTCACGCCAACCGGGGAAATGCCACACGTCACCCTCTGGGTGGGGGGGGCCTCACAGGACGTGCATGGGATGTAAAGAATGAAAGGTGAATATAGGTTGCATCTGGTGGTCTCCCTGGGGGGGGGGGGGGGGGGGGGGGAGTTGTTGAATGTCTACTGTCAAAGAAAAGGTTGACATTAGTTGTATAATAAATACACTAACCCATCAGTTGGTTGCCATTTAAGTCATGGTTTCCACTGAGATGCTGGGGAATATAGTGTAGCAGGGGCCGGATAGACTAGTGGTTAGGGTGTTTCGACTCCCAGCTCGAAGGGTACCGGGTTCAATCGCAAATGTCATACAACATACTGGTTGCCTTGAAAGTTACCGTTACATATTTTTTAAATGGTTTGTACCGCACAGCTAGACTGCAGTTTTCTGCGTAAGTCAACCTTACAGTATGTGTTTCTGATGTGTTTTGGTGCACATATTGGATTTTTTTCTACTCGCGTGTAACCTGTAGGAATCCTTGAGCAAGATGCCATAACCGTTCATAACACCTACCTGCTCCTTGATGACCTGTATCTGAAGTATATCAATCGCTGTGGATAAAAGTGTGTCTTGAGCCACTACCGGGTAGGTTAAGGAATCTTGCTCTAGGATGCCTACAGATAAACTGTAGAACATTGTATGAACCCAGAACATTTCAGCCTCAATCAGTACTCCTGCCTGCACATAACAAGCAACACATTAACCAATGAACAAACTAACCAATCCACCAATCAACTCATTGCTATTAAAGTGATAGTTTCCGTGGAGATGCTGTTGAATATCAGTGAGACCTGCGTCGTCTGAGGCGGAGGAAGATGCGGAGGTAGCAGAAGAGCACCAGCAGCAGGGGAAGGCAGTACTGGAAGAGCAGCAGGGAGGTGGTGTAGGCCAGCCGGTGTTTCTCGTTGGGCCACAGCTCCATGCAGATCAGATGGTCCCTGGAGACAGAAAGGGAGAAAGAGATAGACACACAATGTAAAGGAAGGGAGGGAGAAACCAAGAGGCAGCCATGATGAGATTGAGGGTGTTTTTCACCGGTTCTAACTTATTGGAAAATATCCCATAATTGTGATGTAACTGATGTAAATAGTGACTTAACATGTAGTTCCTTTAACTGCCTGTGGGTGGTCAATGCTCCGTAGAAGAAACATCTATCGATAGATATATAGCTTGAGAGATAGAACAAAAATGGACAGCAAGAAAGAACGAAAGAAAGCAGGAAAGGCCATTCCTTTGATAAGTCATTCACTCTTCTTAATCAAAATTAAGAACCACGTCTATCCTGGTGAATAAGCAGCATCACATGCAAACGTTTAACAGATACAGACGCAGATACAGATCACTCCCACTCAGAACCAAGCGTACCATATCACGTTTCGTCCCCACCTACCTCAGACTGCTCAACTCAAATCATAGTTACTTTAGTCATGTAAGCAGCATATAATCATGTAATCATTCAGTGGACCCCCGTACTTGGACATTTTCGACTGATTTCCACATGCACTTGTATGTGGTCCGCCTCACATGTCTTAAAAGCAGTGTATCCTTGTACCACGCAAACAGAGCTCCGAAGGTAAAAGTAAAGTGATTTGAAAATCCGACCCGCCCACCTGAAGGGGTTGGTGGGCAGGCTGGCGTTGTGCAGCGGGGAGTCGGTGAGGATGTTGAAGGAGAGGAAGGGCAGGGAGATGAAGCAGGCCACCAGCCAGGTGAGGCCCACGGCCAGGTAGGAGTGGCCCGCGGCCGGGGACCACCCCGTCGGGTGCAGGATCAGCTGGTGGCGCTCCAGGGAGATGAGCACCATGGAGAAGATGGACACGGTCACCGACATGCACTGGACGAACGGGGTCACCTGGGAGACGGGCGGAGGGGAAGAGTCAGAATGACATGTCTGGGGTCCATCTTGAGTGGAGGAGGAGAAGGAGGAGGAGGAGGAGGACAAGGAAGAGGTAAAGGAGGAGGATGTGGAAGAAGAGGAGGAGGAGGAGGAGGTGGAAGAGGAGGAGGTGCAGAAGGAGGAGGAAGAGGAGGTACAGGAGGAGGTGGAGGAGTAGGAGAGAGGAGGAGGAGCAGGAAGAGCTGGAGGAGGAGGAGGAGGGAAGGGAAAGGACAAACAGGGTCCAACTGCAAGACAGGAGGAAGACAGAAGTATACCGTCAGGGATTAATAACGTTTGTCTTGAGTTTAGGGAGGAAGTGCAGAGGAACATTGGGAGGAAAGAGGAGGATGAGGGAAGGGAAGGAGGTGGGGGGGATGGGAGAGAAGACTGTGTACCCATGTGTACTCACGCTGACCATTTAAATCAATACATCTTTATTTATACATTTGCACAAGCATGTGTATTTGCAAGATGGCCATGCAGTTGTGTGTGCAATGATTGTATCTGCTAATGTAGGCTTATCTGTGTAAATGTTGGTCTGCTTGCCAGTATATTGAGTGAGTACGTGTGTGTGTTTGTGTGAGCCTGCAAGTGGGTGTGTGTGTGTGTGTGTGTGTGTGTGTGTGTGTGTTTGTATGTGAGTGAGAGTGTGCCAGCAGGCAAGAATGTGTGTATGTATGTGTGTGTGTGTGTGTGTGTGTGTGTGTGTGTGTGTGTGTGTTTGTGTGCAAGCACATGTGCGTGTGTGTGTCTGTGAGAGACAGTGTGCTAGCAGGCAAGAATGTGTGTGTGTGTTTGTCTGTTTGCGAGTGCGCATGTGTGTACGTGTGTGCATGTGCGTGTGCGTGTGTTCGCTTCACCTTGCACAGTGCCTCTCCCAGCACCCAGTGGTCCATGAGGGTGTAGATGACGGTGACGGGCAGGCACACCAGACACATGAGGATGTCCGAGCACGACAGGTTGGCGATCAGGATGTTGGTGACGTTGCGCAGCTCCTGCTGCCGAGCAATGATGAACACTAGGCCCGCGTTGCCTAGCAAACCGACGGCGATCACCGTGCTGTAGGCCACGATCAGAAACGTGGCTCCACCCACCGAGGGTGGGCACATGGTGTTCTCCGTCCAATCAGAGGCGCCGCTCTCCACCGCGCCGCCACCCCAGCCGCCGGGGGCACTGCTGTTATTGGACATCTCCGGATGTTGTGAAGGACGGGGAGACGATTGACAAAATGACTGAACGCTTCCAGTGTCCGACGTGGAATGAGGGGGGATTGGAGCTGGGGCAGGAGTGGGGTGACAGGGGGTGGGGAGGGGGGTAGGGAGACAGGAGAAGACGGGGGAAGGAGCTGGGGCTGTTTAAGTTCTAGCAAAACACTCCCTTTCAAAGTTCCCCTTCTTTATGACGGTCGTTAGAATGACGACAGGAAGCTGGAAGCATTTGATGCTCGTAGGCTAAATGTAAGCTGGAGGCGCTGCACTGCTCTACAGTCCCTCCATGGTTCACCAGGCCTCTTCAAGGAGGGTTTGTTGTAGGGGATGTGTGAGCGTATCCCAGGAGACAAACCATATTTCTGTATTGATGTATATGTTCTGTACAAGTAGAGAAGTGTGCAGGGTCAGGAGATGGTGAGGGAAGGGGCCTTGGTGGAGCAGTGGCCTCAACTTCCCCTTGAGAAAATAAAAAATAAAGACAGAGAGGGAGACGACAACATCGCGGAGGGAGCTGTGAAGAGGCTCCAGGGGGTACAGAGAGTGAAGGCCCAAAGGAACACGGCAGAGCAAGCTGACAGGCGGTTGATAGCTGTGAAAAATAAAACGGCAAGGTCAGACTTTGTGATTAAACACATTCTTTCTTCGATGTGACCTTTCCCTGGCTTTCATTTCACTAACATTTTTTTTTCCACGACACTACATCGGCTAATTTCTTAATCTTTTATTTCTCCTTTGTGCTTTCAAGCAACAGCCTTTCATTTTCTTTCATTTTTTTTTCTTCATTTTTTTTTTTTTTTTTTTTTTTAAGCTGGCTGCCTTCCTGTTTCTTTCACATTCCCCTGTGGAAAGTCCCTCAGGAGGAGGACTGGAATAGTGACCTTAAAGGAAAACTTGGGGACCTTTAAACCTGGATCTTATTTTCCCATCATTTTGGGTCTAAGGGACTAATGCGAACAACAATTTTGGAAATTGTTCCAGTACTGAGCAAGAACTCAGCAGCAGCTGTTATCCGCATTATGGAAAGTACAGAGAACAAAATACAGAGAAACAAAACTCGATTCTTTACCTTTCACTCGATCAAGTGTTGTGAGAGTTGAGTTGTTGCAAGAGAACGGTGGGAACATGATTGAGAGAAGGCGAGAGGAGAGTTTGTGGTGTTGGACTACAGAAAGCGTAGCATAGTGTTATCTCAAAGATTTGAGTGAAGGAGAGTTGGGATTATGACAATAGGCAATGACAATAGGGAAATATCCTGCAACAACGCAACAATGAGATTTCAGAGTGGGACCTTCTACTTGAGTGAGACCGGATCCACCGAAAGGTAAAGAAAAAAGGTGTAACTCACACACACACATATACACACATACAAAAGGGTTAAGGAGGAAATTAGCCGACAAGGTAAAAATGTGAAGTTAATTCCCGTTTGGTGTCATCCTTAATGACATCAGTACACTTGCACTCTTCCAGATGCACAAGTCAATTATATGGTGAGATTAAACAAAAGAGATTAACAGATTATCCTTGCTATGCCGCATTTGTGTGTGTGTGTGTGTGTGTGTGTGTGTGTGTGTTTTTTTAAGGGTGTGATTGAGGGAGTGAGTGAGTCAGCAATTGAGTTGTGTGTGTGTGTGTCTGTGTGAGAGAGAGAGTGACTCAGTGTGTGTTTGTGTGTGTGTGTGTATGAGAGAGAGTGAGTCAGTGTGTGTGTGTGTGTGTATGTGTGTGTGTGTGAGTTACACCTTCAAAAACTCTTTGGGTTGACTGCAACAAAAACAACTAACAAACCAACCATGATAAAAGCTTCTCTAAACCACACATATGAGATGCATTCATACGTATGTATATGCCTAAGTTGTACGCCCACGATAGTTCCCAGAAACGTAGGCATGCAGAAAAGTAGATATGAAAACAGTGTAAAATTGTACATATCTGAAGGCTTATCCCCCTTTTCTGACCTCACGTAACTCTCATTTCACACCTCTCTGGTCCTTGAGAAGTAAATGCTTTGGGTTTTGAGTGAGCTGGTTAACGATGGATTACTACGGATTCTAGAATCTGCCATACATTTCTTCACATCGATTCCCGGCTCATGGGGGAAGGATACAGGCTAGTGGTTAGGCTGTTCCACTCCCTGCTGAAAGGTTCTTGGTTCAATCCCAAATGTTAACGCTTGCTCGTGGAAGACACCATGGCCGACTAAAAAGCACGAAACGTATACTTCCAGACCCAGGAGTGGCCAGGAGCCTAGCAGTCCCTTGAATCACTGACCATGCCATTGGCGGAGAACATAATGACTTAGACTTAAACCTGTCGTGGAGGGCTGCGACTGAAGTGCTACAGTGCTTCAAAAAAGGTCTGAGCCCCTTCTGCGATTCAAGAGGTTTATGAAAATGTCGGTCTGCAGCACTCGCACAAGTTAACCTCTCAGCCCGTTGGCATCGAGAGTAAGCAGCTGTAAGAGACATCCTTAGGGTCCAGGAACACTGGCATTTACACACAGACGTAGAGCTGCTCATTTTCCCAGAAGTGGAAGGAGTCTACCTCATCACCTCATCGGCCCAGAGGGGACAAACAACTAACTCCAGTCGGGCTAATGTTGAATCGGAAGGTGAGGAAAGCACTGAGCAATGCCACTTCAGCCAGTGAACGAAAAATCGGCTTCACTATTACACTATTTCCAAAGAGTAGGCCCGGTACAGCATTCCGTCTTGAACCAGACGATATTGCCTACCATCAGACGAAATAGCAGACGCCCAAGTACTGATGTCAAGAGTGGAGACAGAGCGAAATAAGGTAGGGCTGCAACTCAATGCCAGGAAAACAGAAAACATGGCCGACAACATACAGCGTGTCATAGTCAGCCATGACCCGCTGAGGACTGTGGAGAGAGCCACACTTATGAGTCTACGATGTTTAATATCTCTGAGACCGCATGGAGAGCTCCATGGTCAAGACCTTAAAGGAAGACTGCAAAGCTGAGACAACCGAAGACCTGAGGACCCTGATGGACCCATGCTGGCCTGAGTCGTCGCAGTAGTAGTAGTAGTATATAATTGACTCAGGAGAGCTGCATCCAACAAGAAAATACAACATAAAATGTGCCGACCCCCTTTCCTGTCTTCAGTCCTTGTCACACAGCAGGTTGTAGTGTGGTTTCCCAGGACTGTTAAAGGCTATATTCATACACAGCAATGACTCCAATCACTGATAAAGGCTGCATTCACACACAGCCATGACCACAACAACATTGAGTCACTGGACCAATAAACACCCACTCATCATAACAGTCACAAGTGGCTCTCCTCCACTCGCTCCACTTCCCTCTCTAATAACACATGAATCTCACCCAACAGAAACCCTGCTCTAATTCCCTCTCCCTCTTCTCACTCCTGGTGTAAGAAGCAGAGGAACACAGTGTCTGGCATATGCTGTGGCAGAACCCTCGACTACTTTTTTTTAACATTGCAGGATAAGCACTGCCCCAGGCTATGTCGATGAGGTACTCATCATGTGTCAACACTGTTTAGTCCCGGAGCTGTCCAGTTGACAAAATATGCCTCGCATAGCTGAGAACGTTCAAACTTTACTATTCTATTACATTACTTTAGTGGACACTTTTATCCAAAGCGACTTATAGTGAATTTTGAGACAGGTCACTAATGAGCTGGTAGGGCTCAGGGCATCTTGCTCTCAAGGATGCTACCAGACATTGGGGATTGAATCCGGTAAACCTTTTGGCTCGGAGGCAAGCAAACCAGCCACTATACTATCCTCCTGCTATTACTGAACTCCTGCTGTGTGGTACCAAATAGAGGTAAAGGAAGAATAGGTCTTCACAATCTCCCTCTTTTGTCTCCATTCTCTGCTCCGTACAGAGAATATAAACATAGACAAATATTCTGCTGTGGCCAGGACCGCACTGATCGCTGCCAAAACCATTTTCTGGCCGATTTTCCATCATTCATGATGTCATCCGATTTGTGATGTCATCCATGTCATATGTGACATCATCCAATTAGAAACACTGAGCCTGGTTGTGCCTGGCGGCGGTGGCGGAGATCTGAGGTAGAGGTGAACCAGAGTTCCAGAACCTAAATCTGGAATGTCTTCCTCGGATCAACATTGTTGGGTGGTTGAATATCAGGTCCCAGCTGGGTTTGTTTTTTATATATTTTCTGACGCTGGCAATTAGTTGCTCAGTGTTCGGTGGAGACAGTGTCTAGTCTAATGAACAACACAGCCCACACGAGCAGTTTCAGCAAAACACAAGTGTGCGTGTGTATCACACATGCACATTCCACCCCCTTCCCCCCCTCCCCTGTCTCTCCTTCTCCCACTGGGACTTCCTATTTTTGTACCTGAAATTATAAATAACTGAAAAAACTCGGAGGTGTTTAGCCTTTCCTTGCCATCCATGTGCTGTATATATATTACAGCTGCATCAAACACAGCACAGCACAGATGTGTATTTCAGACATCAATCAGGGTTCAGAGTATATCCCCATGTTACAATTTATAGTTTCCCTGTGAATTGATTGTCTTCTGACGAAAAACAACTAACCAAAGACGAAGATCATAGCAGAGTTAATAAATATTCGTATGTACATAAAATGTGTACTTCCGCAAAAAAGTCTTTCCATTTAAAACAAATCATTTTGATTTACACATAGCAAGCAACTGAAATAATATCATATATCATATATCAATAATATCAATAATATCAATAATAATGTCAATGTTCTTTAGGTCTAATAAGAGCCGAACTGTCCGAAGTGGTGTGGATCATTAAAGGTTGGATGTTGGAGTACAGGAAGAGGAGGTGTTCATATGAACAGCTACTCAGTTTCTCTCTCTTTCTCTCTCTTTCTGTCTCTCTGTTTCTCTCTCTCTTTCTCTCTCTCTCTCTCTCTCTCTCTCTCTCTCTCTCTCTCTCTCTCTCTCTCTCTCTCTCTCTCTCTCTCTCTCTCTCTCTCTCTCTCTCTCTCTCTCTCTCTCTCTCTCTCTCTCTCTCTCTCTCTCTCTCTCTCTCTCTCTCCCTCTGATGAGCAGGGTCTGTCAGCCAGGCAGGTAGAGAGCATGTAGTGGTCTGCCTGTTACATTCATATCCAAATGCCACCCGAGGTAGGGCAATCTGTGTCAGGGACAGAAACAGGGAACTAGAGGTAATGCGAACTAGGTATGAATACCACAGTCTTTTAAATAGATTAAATGTTTTAAATGTGCAAGTAAAACGGTGTGTGTTCAAGGTACTGTAACCTGAAGTGGCTGCTTAAGGATTAAACAACTATCTTTATGCTACATGCACACATACGCACAGATACACACACAAACATATGAACACCCTACTGTAATTCAATAGTGAATGTATTACATTCTGTTTAAATAGTGAATGTGTTCTGTTTCAAAAGTCCAATTGTTTTTGGTTACATTCGGTTTGCATGATTCTTGAATGTTTTGGATTGCATCTTCATGGTTGAATGCACTTATTGTAAGTCGCTGTTGAAATTGTGAATGCATTTGTTACCTGCTGTTTGAATATGTTTGTAATGGGCTGTTTATTCTACATAAAATATCTTAACAAACACTAAACTTTGCTTCTTTTAAAACATTTGTCATGCATCACAGCGCATTCTGAAATTCACTTGGAAAGTTATCATTTGGATCTGCGCCTTTACAAGCATTTTTTGTCTCTTTACCTAAGGCCTTTTGGATTCCAATAAAGAGATTGTCCATATCTCGTCATTATAAATAAGTAAAGCCATCGCTCTGATCAAGTTAAGTCATCCTGACTCATAATTATCATAATAACATAGAGATCAATTTCCACCACCTTATATCCCTCAAGCACAAAGCAACTTTGGAATTAATTTGTCTTGGGTTTCATGAATATATTCAGTGAGGAGCTAGTGGCTTCCACTTTTAATGAATTTACCATTTCTATTAAATGGTGACATTTGTCAAATAAGCTTCTGAAACATCATTCGTTTCCACGATCCAGATCATTTCTGAATACTTTATAGTCAAACATTTAAACAATAATTGGAGAATACAAGTCTGAGCGGGCACACCGGAAATGTCCCTTATTAGCAGTTAGTATAATGATACGTTCATATTCTCATGGTCATCTCTGTAAGAAAGAGTCTCTGTTTAATATGCCTCTGCCAACTGACAGCACTCATTGATTCTGATTCATTGAAGTATGGTTCTGTGTTGTGTTTTCAGAAGCACATCTTTTATCCTTGACATACAGAGCTAAACGCCAAGTTGAGGCAGATCCATGTGTCTCTTGGTCTTGACTCTGGTTGCTCAAAGGCAGGCAGGCAGATAATTCAACCTTCATCATGTCTTAGAAAGTCATTGTTATATTGGTGTGGTTTTAAGGTAGAGGTGAAGGTTAGTTCTAGTCCTTGGTTATTGATCTTATAAAAGTTATTTGTTTACATGTTAGGTTGAATATTGGGTTGCAGAGCAGTTTGGGAAAGTGATCTCTTCTTTGTTTAGATCTTCTTTAATTTCTCTTATCTATCCAATCTCAACTTATTTCCTCCACTATCCTCTTCTTCAGAATCAGAATCAGAGTTGCTTTTATTACATCTTAACATACGCAAGAGTAAATTTCTTAGGCTTGGTTCCTCAACAGTCACATAGCAGCAGCAATACAAGATCACAATAACAAAGTAAGTAATAATAAATAATAAGTAACAACATTAATGCAAGTGTGCAAGTGGTAGTGGTACCAGCCATGGTGGTAGTGCTACTTCTCTCCACTCTCCTCTCCTCTCCTCTCCTCTCCTCTCCTCTCCTCTCCTCTCCTCTCCTCTCCTCTCCTCTCCTCTCCTCTCCTCTCCTCTCCTCTCCTCTCCTCTCCTCTCCTCTCCTCTCCTCTCCTTACCTCTCCTCTCCTCTCCTTACCTCTCCTCTCCTCTCCTCTCCGCTCCGCTCCTCTCCTCTCCTCTCCTCTCCTCTCCTCTCCTCTCCTCTCCTCTCCTCTCCTCTCCTCTCCTCTCCTCTCCTCTCCTCTCCTCTCCTCTCCTCTCCTCTCTTCTCCTCTTATTTTTGCTGTTCTCTTTATCACATTTTATCTTACCCAATCTTATCTCATTGTGTTGTGTCTCTCATTGTCTCTTGCTTCTCTGTTTTTCTCCCCTCGTCTTCCCTCCTCTCCGCTTCTCTCCTTTCCATTCCCATCCTCTCCTCTCTTCGTATCTTATTTGGTCTTCCCTTGACTTCTCATTTATTCCTATATTCTCCACCCTACCTGCTCTTCTATTACCTTTTCCTCCATTGGCTTTCCCCACCAACCCCCCACTCTAAGTGCGTCTCTCACTCTGCACCACCTCAGTAATCATCAGGTGAGACTGGAGATCAGACAGCTCCCTATAGGGCTGCTGCTGGACGCCTAACAAGCTGCCACCATCCATGACTCAGACCCACCGCTGTCTGATCCCCCAGAAACATATAGATAACTGTTAAGGCGTTGTCTAATCACCACAATCTCATCCATCATAGAAGAAATATATATGTATACTGTACTATGAAGGCTTTGTCCAACCACCACTATCTGGTCAATCATAAAGGAAATATCTGTATATATATATATATATATATATA
Source organism: Lota lota (assembly GCA_026745465.1). Taxonomy (NCBI): domain Eukaryota; kingdom Metazoa; phylum Chordata; class Actinopteri; order Gadiformes; family Lotidae; genus Lota; species Lota lota. The sequence goes on along the minus strand of JACYXH010000416.1, from coordinate 4,280,015 downwards.
TATATATATATATATATATATATATATATATATATATATATATATATATATATATATATATATATATCTACAGCTATAGATATAGATATGTAGATATATAGATATACTGTACTGGGAAGGCTTTTTCCAACCACCACTATCTGGTCCATCATAGAGGAATGATAATGCAAACGCTCTGTCTTTGGGTTTTAGGTAATCAGGAATAGTTGGTCTAATTTTAAGATATTTGTTGGTCAGCAATTTGTATGATATTGTGATATGTGATAAGTATACTATTTGAAAAGGAACAATACAAGTTGATTTACATACTTACAATATTCATTTAAGTATAGAATAATGACCAAATAAGGGGTCCAAAATAGCTAAACATATTTTTTCGGTAGACTTTTGTTTGAAAACGTTTTGTTGTAGAACAGATATCTTCAGCAATGAACACAACAACCACCATTCATTCAGAAAAACTATGAAAATGTTTTAAAAGAAAATGCCATGGGATGAAATGTGTTGGGATCATTGTCACACAATAGTGTTAACTTCACCTAGCCTCTGTGACAGCCTCTGTCTACAGGAGAGCAAATAACTGTAAAATGCTTTTACACAAGCAGCAAAATGTATAGAGCCGCAATGTTCAGGAGAAAGATACAGAGAGAGAGAGAGAGAGAGAGAGAGAGTGAGAACAAAAGAGAGTGAGAGAGAAGGTAAGTGAGAGTTAGAGCGATAGAAAGAGAGAGAGAGAGAGAGAGAGAGAGAGAGAGAGAGAGAGAGAGAGAGAGAGAGAGAGAGAGAGAGAGAGAGAGGGTTTTAACTGTAAAATGGAAGCAACTGCATCACATTACAGCAAGAAAACATATTAATTACATATGGCTTTGATTACATTGTTATTAAATGTTAGTGTTATTCACATATGCCTACACACATCTATCTATCTATCTATCTATCTATCTATCTATCTATCTGTCTATCTTCAGCTGTCACCGTAGTTAAGCACTTTTATTGTCAAAATTAGGCAGGGTTTCAAAAACTGTGAAATATGCTAATAACTCTAGACATACGCGAGTTATCCTATTCGTGCTCCATAAATGTCCCTGACACGCTGTGAGAAGACGCCAAACATCCAAGTCCTGTCATTCGTTTGTTCTCGACACCAGCTTATCTCTTCATTATTGGCTGTTAAACCCCATGAGCTGGCTAATATTAAATATGATAGGCCTATCCATATAATATTTCCCCGCGACCCTTCCGCTCTGACAGTGGGCGCCTTGATCCCTTGATCTCCAAACAGATGTTAAGCCCCACCGGCCAACTATTTTCGCTTTGTTTTATAAACCATGCCACACCAAATAATAATAAATTAATAAAAAGATACATAGTTATCACCTACAGGTACGGGATCACTTACCTGTGTGCGATCGGAGGAGCGTCGATGAGACGGGACTTTCGCGGTCTACAGTGGTGGCTTGCAGCAGCGCGGAGCTGCGTGTCGCAATACGCGTGTGAAGAAACGCGCTGTTTCGATCTCTTTTTTTTTTTTTGCCCTCCTCAAAAGGCACGAGGGGACGACGGCTGCTGCTCCACTGGAGGAGCGCGTTAAGTTTTGCGTTGGGAGCGAGCGGTTGCGCAGTAGGTTTAGGCTATTTCTCTCGCAAGTGGTGGGAAGGCAAAACAATAAGGGAGGAAATCAAAAATGTTGCAGAGATCCTTTTTTTTTTTTTAATCAAGTCATGCTATGAACACAGAGGGTCTACTGACACATTTCCGAAACCGCGTTAGGAACACTGTCTTAGAATAACAAGACAGCCGCCGAAAGCATCACAATTCACAATGGAAGTGTGAAAGGACTTTTGATTGAGGACATCAGATGAGAGTTTCTATGTAACTCATGACGGTTAAGAACACGAAGGCGTCAGATGAAATGACCGTTGGGTCGCCATTGCACGTCCTCTGTCTGTAATTGTCCTACATATATTACGTAATCCACACAAGAATGGCAGACGAATGCAAGAGGTTTTCCAAGCCCAACGCAAGACAGGATATATAAGAATATAATAAAATATGCATAGGCCTACTTCAACCATCCCCGTGCGAAATAATACTATTGCAAATAAGAACTTTCCTACTAACATGAATAATAACAATTAATGCAAATCTAAAATATATTTTATACAGAATAACAACAGGCTATCTGCCTTTAGGGTTCGTTTTTGTTGTTGTGTCAGTCTCTTTTATTTCGGTTTTTATTAGGGTTAGGGCTAGGTTTAGGGTTTAGGGCAAGGTTTACAGTTAGCGCTAAACTCACTATGCTGCTTTGCTGCACCTTCTGTTTATGAATACTCCAGGGGCACCCTGGTCAGTTCTTAATTTCCTGTTATCGTAATGAGTACTCGGATCTGCCTTATGGACTGTGCAGTGATGAGATATTTTCTGACATTGTGTGAAGGTGTTTTTGCAGAACAGAAGGTTCTCCCCCAGGAACGATGAATAAGGGAGTAATTAATAATAAGGAATACTAGACCACTATGATGACTCAGTGTGGGACAACATCACCAGCATGAAAACATGTTGCTGTCAATAGCATGGTTATAACAATACATTATTTCTGTATTAAGTTGTGTGTATATTAATGTAGCCTATATATTATTAATTGATAAACATATTTAGCACATATTGTCTTTTCTGATCTGCATATAATGTGGCTCCTTAAACAAGTGTGTTGCACTACAATTATCTCAGTATGGAGCCCAAAGGACTAACAGAGATCACAGTACTGATATGCAGATTAGGAATATCTATATCCAAAGAAACTCCAATAAGCAGTCAAAAGTTCACTAGCACTGCATCAACACTAATTAAAACCAATTTCTGATGTTAGGATATTGAAGAGGATTTGAAATGAAGCCATGCAAAAGCTACGCCAATTAAGCTTTTCTTCAGAGAAATTCTTAAGTTGATGAAAGGTTAAAAGGTGAACCCAAATCACTTTGAAGTTTTTATCATTTCACCATTCTCTTCATGTGTGTAACATTTGACACAAGCCCTGTGAGCTCATAATACTGTTTTCCATTTAATTCTCAGTTGCTTGGTTACGATTATCCTCTGCAAGATCGTAGTGTACAATCCTCAAGCGGTCATTAAGGTTGTTTTTGCGTCCTCGCATAAAGGTCACGGAAGCATTTTGCGATGAAAGACTGACTTTCTTAACGTAAATGACCTCCTGCGATCTCTCTAGCATTTGGCGCTCAGCGCCCTTCTGCAGGGGTCTTCATGTTTGACCTTGGATGTAACCTTTCCTCTCCATCTCCTGTCTCCACACACTCTCAGAGACCAAAAGTATGGACAAGCTCCAATAAAGAGGCGCAACACAGTGGTGAAATATACAAAGAAAAGACGTTTATCGATATATCTATCAAGTGACAAAATCAAATAAATGGAAAAATAGGGTCATACATTTACATTTGTATATATATGCCATTATAATATATATGTGAGGTTCGTCAATATGAACGTTCCTGATTTGAAATTCATTGTGATGCTCCACACTTCTGACAGTACTCAGAAAATATGTATACAGTCAGTATGAATAATGTATGCAAAAGTGTCAATTGATATTATTAGGACAAAGAACCACCACTCATGTCTTGGTGGTTCAGCCAATCCGAATGACACTAAAAGGGGTCACATCCAATGAGCTGGTCCTTGGCAAACCAGTTCTCTTCACGATTGGCTGAAGCAACGTTAAAGATGTTAATCCCCTGCTTCTTGACCACTTGAACAACAAGGTCAGTGGTGGAGGGCACTCCTATCCCTCTAGTTAGAGTGACATCCCTGACATGTTTCCCACACATAAGCTGTCCCCTTTGAGAGCTATAAAGGCTATAAGCAAAGTGCCAAGACTGCATGGCTGTGTTCAATTATTGTCATGGCTCAAAAAGCCAATAAAGAGACTTTCTCTATCACTTGCCTAACTGAGGAAGTGAGGATCATTAGATAAAGTGTTTACTCTGTCCTCATCCTGTGGACGACAGTTGCATAATAAACGTAATGAACGCGTGATTAATATGAACTAGCACAAATTCATGTATCTTCATCAAGTATTGCCGTTGCACCACATTCAAAAACACCACCTTCTTTTTTCTTTGGATTATGGCGCGGTAGCATTCCCCCCCCACCCTCTAATGGGATTTTGAGAAGTACGGCCTCAACAGTGCATTGGGAAGCACTTCCCCCCGGGGGCTAGAAGAACCACCACGCGTGCATGCGGACGCATGCATCTCAGAGTGATGCATGGTGTCGATTTCTTGTGTTTCAGGGCTGAATAAAGAGCTTATCTCTGGCCCGGGGAAGAGAGGAGGTAAAGATGCCCTCCTTCTGAAGGAGCTATTTGAAGAAGATATCTACAGGGGGGGACAGGATTCAGCTTTTGCCAGAGGACTTCAGTTTCTACTGCCCTGTTCCAGTAGAACAGCAGCAGAAGGTGTGGGGAGCTGCAGGTTACTTCATCTTGTGTTGTGTAGAACCTTCCACCAGCTCTCGAGTTTACAAACTATTAAAGATATTAAAATATCTGGAGTTTAGGAGCTAGTGTTTACTCTAGAATTCACTAGCTCTAGCATTTACAAGCTCCAGAGTTTAGACTCCAGAGTCAAGCGTAGTGTTGACGTTTGGAAGCTCTAGAGGAAACTAGCTCTAGAACCTACAAACTGCAGAATTTACCAGCTCTTGTGTTTACCAGCTGTAGTGTTTACCAGCTCTAGAGTTTTCAAGCTCCAGATTTCACAAGCTCTAGAGTATAGACGTTTGTAAGATCTAGGGTTTACCAGCTCTAGAGTTTACCATCTCTACAGTTTATAAGCCCCAGTGTTTTCTCTTGTACGAGCAGTTTCAGGTATCTCTCATTTCCAGGTCATTACTCAAGTGCTGAATGACTTCCTGTTTGTTAGAAAATAAGTGCTCAGGAGAATGATTTATTGCCACCACTCTATCTACAAAACCCACAAAATCAACAGGCAAGATTGACTTCAAATGTCATTTATAATACCACTATTGCTAAACAGCAGGCGTCTGTCATTCAGAATACAATTACAATTTGTTGACACTAGGGCGACGTGTTTATATCCACTAGGGGAAGTTATGTTTTTATTCAACCTGATGGTACATACATGGTACTTTTGTTCCAATCCGTCAACCAACAACAACAACAACAACAACAACAACCAATGCCTCAATGGCTTCCCTAAACTCCACTCTAAAGGTCATTGTCATCTATCAGTGTCAGGATTCTTCCAATGCTCAAGATCGCCACCAGTTTGTTTTTTAAGATCCTGGTCGATACACTGCAGTAGCCAAAATCGTGGAATCGGTAAGCTACCTGCTACTCCTTTATACTTATTATACATCGTGCATGCTTCCCAAAATTGCAGTATTATTTCTAGCCACTGTATTATTACATGTACACTGACACTCTGGTGAACCGGGTCAGTGAGTAAGGGCAGCCAGGGCTCTCGTGTTGAGTTCATTAAGGCCTGGAAGATCTCTTTCTATTAAAAATGCATGTTTTAATACAGACAAGTAATTGTGGTCATTTTTTTAACTCTGCATACAAGTATTACCAAAGCATCTGTGGACTTGGTATACTCACTCAAACACACACAAACTAGCTCACTCACTTACTCACCAATCCCATCAGTACCATCCCTCCACATCAGGATAACCATCAGTATCCAGTACCCAGAGAAGCTGTTTTCATGTTCTACTCATCATTTTTGGATGAATTCTTGCCACTGTGTTGTTGTTGTTGTTGTTGTTGTTGTTGTTGTTGGTTTTAGTGTGTTGTTCTCTGATGTTATTTTTTTGCTCTCATTGATTTCCATACCATTTAGCAAGCAGTTATTCACAGAACAGGAACACTGAAACACACACACACACACACACACACACACACACACACACACACACACACACACAGGCACCCGTGCACCTGCACAAAATCATCTCGTCAGAAGCCTAAATGCCACAGTCAATGGTGGCCACCTCTGGCTCCAAGTGGCTGAACCCCGACTGTTCCAGCTAGGCTCCTCCCACGGTGATTCAGCTCTCCTTGTACCCTCCACAGCCCTGCTTCCCAGCCCCGTCCATCCCTGCTCCCCATTCCAGACAGAGCAGCCTGCCTCACCATGCTCCCTCTCTTATCTCCCGGCTCCTTGTTGTCTTCCCTATTGCCTTGTCTTAGCGTCATGTTATATCATCTCTTTTATATTTCCTTTCTTTCCACATACATTTATTTTATGCATTGCAATTGTTTTGTATTCACACAGTTATTTTTGTCTTAATGTGATCTCCATTTCTGTGAACATGATTGTGTTCATTGGTTTTGTTTTACAAATCTGTGTTGTTTATGTCTCGTGTGTTATGTGTGGACCCCAGGAAGACCAGCCGACTACAGTCTGGTTGATTTGTTTTCAACAAACAAATACATTTTATTTGGTATTGTTTTTGTTATGTACTGTACAGTTGTGTTGCAAATCCTGCTTTATGAATTCAATGTGCTGTTTACTTGACTGATGGATTCAAACCCTTCTTTACTATCACCTGTAGCAGAGCACAGATGCTGCCGGTGCACCAGAATCACATCACACCAGCTGTCTGTCTTTTCCTCCCCGCACAAAGCTCTCTCTCTTTCTCTCGTCCTGGAGACTCAGTTCATGGTGACTGCACATGTCTGAACATGTGTGTGTTTGTGCATTTGCATGCCCCCAGCCACCCCCTGCCTCCTACCTCCATCTCCCTCTCTCCCTCCATCTTCCTCTTTTCCTCTCTCCCTATTCAAATATCAGCTGGAATAACTAAATAAATGAGATATTACGCAAATGTCATCTGCTTTTTCATCCTTTGTTTCCTGGAGAAAGTGTGAGAGGGCAGCAGCTGAACTGAGAGTTAGAGAGAGGTTCTCCATTCTTCTCCTCCCAACCTAAGCCTCTTTCATACATGCACTGCAACCCTGAACTTATCTAGACATTTCCCGGAGGAGCTGTATGTGAGATCGCAAATGTCCTAATCAGTTGGACCGGACATTAAACAGATTTTCCCCTGCCAGCTCCCAAGGGCAAAGTCTGTGCAATGTCTGATTGAGCCCATGTTGGAAAAGAACAGGTTAGTGTTCGGAAAATTCACAGCGACTAGATCCTGTTCTACAAACTCCGGTACGGTAGTCTTCTTTCCAACGCAAAGAAGAAGAAGAATTCACAGCGGTAGTGATGATGTTTCTATCATGCGACTGCCGCGAAACCAGAAGAATATGAATCTGCAGATACGTCCAAATACATTGAATGCTTGGAATTAATATCTGTAATATATGTAAAAACGGTCATCATTACGGATTACTCTGTAGTCTTGTCCGCCATCTTCAATGTGCTGTAAACAAACACTGTGATTTCTGCAGCATACTTTTTGCGTTATGTCCGGCCTCCTGAACGCTGTACCCATCGCCTAAACCAAACAGAGTATTTGCAGGATGTGAGATTGCATCTGACGTGGACTCTCTCCTGTTCTGTGCTACATGTGTGAATGGGCAACTCTGGACAATGTCTGGATCTGATTCTCTGGACACTGTCCTTCTCATCGCCCCATATTCTCTCCGGTCTCATCATCAGTCCGTCCGTCCGTACCTCCGGATCAAAGGTCACCGCGGGGTCATCGGGACTCTGTAAGGCAGTGTCATGGCGCCAGGAAATAGACTCTTATGTGTTCGGCGGGAAAGGTCTTAAGAATTAAATATGGAGAAGGTCAGTGCTGTGAAATACAAAGAAAATGCTTGTTTTCCAAACATTAATTACAATGGTTCAATAATATAATAAACATGACATTATGATTGCACATTTCTTGTCAAGTTTCGATTTTCTTCTATGGTTTGTTTTAGAAGATATATTTACAACGTTGTTTTTGTTATTGAAATACATGTTAAAATATGCATTTGGTTGGGTTTTGATCTTTTTTTTTAACATACATAACTAACTACCCACTACAAAAGCATTACTTTTTTTTTTTATAATTTGAAATTGTTATTATTATATTCTATAATAAAATACAGAAATCTTTACTTTACTTTACTATACGATACATAAACTAATATGCTAACGCTGTTCCACTCTCCATTTCCTACAGCCAAGAATGACATCACTGTTACCTATGGACTGGGATCACACAAATTCGTGACGCTGTGAATTGGCCGTATACTCTGATGACACGACACGCTGGTAATGGTAGGATAATTTGCCCTCGCAGGCCTGGGTCTGTTTCCTCTTAATGCAGCAATTTGTGCCTGTCCTCTCTGTATACACACACACACACACACACACACACAGATGGACATATGCACACACAAACACACACACACTCACACACACAAACATACAGACAAACACGCAGATGCATGCACAAACACACACACACAAACACACATACATTATGTATGTGACATTCTACAAGTTACATTCGGTACGCTATGTTCTGTGCGTTAAATTACATCTATTACACTGTCCATAATTTGCACTATATCAGTTACATGATGTTGTCTTCCATCAGTTCTATCTGTTACATTTTGTTCATTTCGCATTTGTACTCTCACTCTTACCAGATGCATTCTGTAGCTCTATATGTACGTATATACTATGTATGTCCTATATGTATGTATCAGTTCTATCAAATACCTCTCTTACATTCTATCAGTTAAATTATATCATTTGACTTTCTATAAGTTACATTCTATTTTGGTTGATTGAACAAATATCCCTGGTTCAGCAACAGCAGAGAAGTCAAACAAGAAATGGAAGAAGTCAAAGCCAGTGAACAAATTATTTGATAGAAAAAACGATTGCTATACAAATCTACCAGCATTCCCATATTTCTTTATAAAACACATAGGACTGTTCATCCAAACCCCTATACAACCACCTGTTGTGTTCCACTCTGCCCACACTTCATACTGCAAATAAATACACACAAACTCTTGGCAGGCGGCTGCGTACTTTGGTTTCTGTTGACAACGGGATATTTAAAGAAGATGGCAGAATGGCAAAAGATGAAAGAGATAAGGAAACATACGTTATGATCTGCATATTTTTCAGTTCATCTCACGTCGTAGTTCTATGACACATTGCATGCACACATAGCACGCACACATAGCACGCACACATACCACGCACACATAGCACGCACACCCACACCCATACCCACCCACACACACACACACACACACACACACAGACACACACATACACATACACATAACCCAGTGCCCTTTTAAGTGGTGGGTGGAAGAGGCTTGCCAATTGTATGATCAAAGCTGGAATTGGATGGTTGTTTCGGCAACGGGGATGGTTTGGTATTGTAATGTAGGCAGAAATATGAAATAAGATGAGAAGGTTGATGGTGTTTGGAAATAGGATACATTATGGTTAAGTATGATACGTTCTCTTCTCTCATTCTGTTTTTCTTTTCACCCAGGGGACCGATTTGCACAACATTAAGACGTCCCTCTATTATCTTCCAAAAAGCGTCATTTTAATATGAAAATCCATTTGGGAGCCCATTGGTTTTCTGATGCAAAGATGTTGAACTGTAAAGCCCAGAGTTCACTTCCAGAGGAAACACCTTGGAGCTCCCTTCCACTCCACATGCAGTATTTCATGCACGTACGTGCCTTATAAGAGGACATGCATGCCACCAACCCATTGTAGACATGGAGCAGGGACACGCACAAACAACCAAGTGAAGGGCCTTCATATCAAAAACATAATAAATTGCTGTAGTTCCAAACAGGCCAGCAAGAAAATGATATCTGATCTTAAAGGACTTACCTAAAGGACGTAAGGAATACTGGTCTGGGTGATCACGTTCACCGTCTATAATGGCTTCACTAAAGCGTCTGTTACCAATACAATTAGGCCAAATTACTTTGTTGTGATGATTCTGCCGAAAAGCATTTATCGTGAGCTCAACACGAATTTGAAAAATGTAATCGGCCTATGCTAATAGGGGTCCCCGGAGCCTCTGTGATTCATGGAGTATTTTTTAACAAGCCAACCGTGAACGAGCATTCATGTGAACGAGCACATACTTGTTATCTCGGCAAAGTGAAAGCCATCCATGGCAGAATTAATTTGCATATCAATATATTACATTAAACAACTAAACAGAGACTAACATGCTGGATACTCACTAACCATCATTTTGATCTGATGCACCGCTCCAATTTTGACTTTGACTTTAGAAGGAAACAAACAGGCTCAAAAAGCCGATCACTATACCTCCATCTACCTCAACATGTAGAGTTATATTGGCCTGCTAATTGATCTTGGTAGAATATTCTACCCTAGAGTTATACTGTAGCCTACTTCCTTTTGTAGACCGCTACTACATTCAATTATCATTCAGCACATGTAACATAGGCCAATGGTTCTATTGGTACTTAGAAAGATGGGGCATTGATGCACGATTCCCCGATTAAACCCATATACATATTCTGACTGGGACATGCGTCAAATGTTATAAATTGCTTCTTAAATTTCTGCAGTGAATGATGAAGAGACCGAGAAATGTCAACGCACACTCAAATCAAATGGCACTCTTATCGAATAGTGTTCCTATTGGCTGAATGCGTCTCAACATTTTGAGGCGATTTTGAGACATAAATGTTTGCAGTTCATTCCTCCTCACAGTGGATAAGCTTGGTGGTGGTGGTGGTGGTGGTGGTGGGGGGTGGGGGGGGGGTGGGGTGGTGACAGTTGCGCCTCGGTAAACAGGCTTTAAACATTAGAAATCAGCATGGAGGCCAGTGGAATTGTGATGGTGGTTACTAATATTCAGTCTCTCTTTCAAACTCGGTGCCGACTAATTTGGAACGATGTTCGAGCGCTGCTTGAACGGAGACGGGCGGAATTTGTGGCTGATCAGCGACAGAGAGTCACAGCATCGCGCCAAACAAGGGGCGACAATTTGCATGTCCGCCCGGGTGTCATGTTTCCATGAATCACCGCCAAACTTAGCTGGAGCCGATAAATACCCATGACTGCTGCAGTCATTTGCCGATTGTAACCTTTCCAAAGAGTAAAGACAAAAAAATCCAGATGTTACTGGGGTCTTTTTGTCCAGTGTGAAAGGGACTTCATAGTGCACGGCGTCACTGAGACGTCACCAAGGGAACGTGAGCTGGGTTTAGACCGACGTGAGACAGGTTGGTTTTACCCTGGTGACAAAAACAAAACAAAAAAGGACACACAATCCCCACATTTCCAGTAAAAGTATAGCCCTGCTGGAAACGAAAAAAAAAAAGATACAAGGATTCAATCAAGGGCAAGATCACGCGTGACTTCAAACACTAACACGCGCTCAATTAGCCCTGACATGCAATTGTCAGCGATGCTGTCCAGACTCGGCGTCATTTTCTTGTCTGTAACATAAGAGGTTAAAGAGGTTGTTTTGGGTGATAATGTCTCTGATTGGAACATGCAGGTCTGCACCATATGCACGAGTGGCGGGTTAACATGAATTTGACCCCGCTGGGAAATCAGACGAAAGCATTGATCTAATGGATTAGCATTGCTCACTGCCTTCTGGTGTGGAGCTGTAATGCAACAGAAGCGGAGTTAAATACACAATATTTCTCTCAAAGCTTATCTGATCTGATCTCTCTTCCTTCTCCTCTTTCACCCTTCCTTTATCACCCTCCTTCCCTCTCTATCTTCCTTTATCTCCCTCTCCCTCCCTCTCTTTCTTTCTCTTAACTTTCTCTCAAGTTTTGAACCGGTCCGCGTGAGAATGCAATGTGGGGAGTTAGTTGCTGTATACTGTATACGTAAGATTTGAGGCGAGAATTGGACTCGCTTTTAAGTGCAGCAAATGGCCACCGTTGGGACCCCTGCTACCCTTTGTACTCGGTTGAAGCATTACGCTAATATAAATATAATATTTTCCTATTCGTTAAAGCTAGCAGAAAAATGTAACATAATTATTTATAAAATCACAAGCAATATACATGTATCTAGCTGGAAGAGTTTACCTTAGAGAAAATATATTTTTTGAACATGGGTACTATCCCATAAATAATGCATCGCTGTATTTATTTATAGTTGGTGTTTATAAAGGTAAAGGTACTTTTATTGTCACATACACATAGTGAAAAATTTTCTCTGCATTTAATCCATCCCTCAAGGGAGCAGTGGGCAGCCAATCACAGTGCCCAGGGAGCGGTTGGGGTTAAGTGTCTTGCTCAAGGACACCTCGACATAGTTAGGGTTGAAGTCGGGGCTCGAACTAGCAACCTTCCGATTTTTGCCAGCCGATTGCTTGTCTGAGTGTGCATGTACGAATGTGTGTGTCTCTGTGTGTGTCTGTGTGGTTGTCTCTATGTCTGTGTGGTTGTCTCTGTGTGTGTGTGTGTGTGTGTGTGTGTGTGTGTGTGTGTGTGTGTGTGTGTGTGTGTGTGTGTCTGGTTCTTTATATTTCAAAATATAACAATTTTCAAAATAGAATTGGATGCATTGGTTTGACGTTTGCCTATCCAAACTGAGGCCTATCCAAAACTATACAATGCAGACTGGGCCATAATGGGGTACACACATAATTTCTCAATAGTCCGTTTTGAAGGTGGCTGTGTGTTTGTGTGTGTGTGTGTGTATGTGTGTGTGTGTGTGTGTGTGTGTGTGGGGGGGGGGGGGGGTGTCTGTCTGTCTGTCTCTGTCTGCGTGTCTCTCTGTATGTCTGAGTGTGCATGTATGTGTGTGTGTGTGTGTGTGTGTGTGTGTCTCTGTCTGTGTGTGTCTGTGCCTTTGTGGTGTGTCTCCATGTATTTGTGTGTGATTGTGTGTGTGTGTATCCTTTTCTGTATGTGTGTGTCTCTATCTGGTTATTTACATTTCAAAATATAAAAATTTTCAAAATAGAATTGGATGCATTGGTTTGAACGTTCGCCAATCCAAAACGAGGCCTCTCTACAACGCATAATGGGGTACACACATCATTTCTCAGTAGTCCGTTTTGAAGGTAGCTGTCGACACTGTATACTTTACAAACATGACTGGTGATTATTTAGATGTGTTTACTTCCAGCAAACCGGTTTATAAGGCATGCAAATGCCGTCTTACCGCACCTACCAACCTCACTGTATCTGTCATGTATTGAAGATTGCTCCCTCTTAAAACATATTGTAATGTGAGACCGGCAATACACATGTCCACGTAGTGTAGTGGTATAGCTTCTGCCACACGGACGTAGGGTCGCCAGTTCAAGTCCAACCTCTACAGTGCATTTTGCATGACACGGCACGGATGTAGGGTCGCCGGTTCGAGTCCGACCTCGACCGAACATTTTGTGAGACGTGGCGGTGATGAGTGACGACTGCGCCAGCGACTCGCTGGAAAAAGGCGGCCGCTGGGAAAGGCGGTGCGTTGGCTGTGAATATCTTGTGTGACTGCTTGCAGTAGTCTATTATTCTTATTCTGCAGTATACCCGGAGGAGCTTCGGTGTGTGATCAATTCAGTACTTAATGCTCCTCTAAACACCACTGTCTACTCTCACACATGTACACAACACACATGCACGCACACACACAAATGCGCACACACACACACACACACATGCCCACACACACACATGCCTGCAAGCAAGCACACATGCATGCACACACACACATGCAAGCAAGCACACACATACACACACACACACACACACACACACACACACACACACACATACAAAAACACATACTGTACATACACACACACAAACACACTCACATGCAAGCAAGCACAGGAACACACAAACACACACAAACACGCACACTATTACAGCCTATTTCATCACTAGTAGGTTATTCAATCTTAAATTAACATATATTTATATTACAGACTTCCGAATATTGGATATTAATCTAAATTACAAAGAAAACATCACCCATTCAATTCAAAATTTGTGAATTGCATCATCATTTATGAATTAAGACAAAATAGATTATTCGTTTATTTGTAATTAAGAGGAGTTTTACTTAACTCCATCAGTATTTAGACTACATAAAGAATGCACTTCCCTATCAAAAGCCACTAAGCCATAACAAGAGAAACTCTACATCTCCACCCCTGGCATCCATCTTGTTCTGTAAGATAAAGATCTCCAGGTGGTCTAAGATAATGTGTCTTCTGAGGTCCCCTCTTTGTCCAGACCCTCTGCTTCACTGCCAGCACCCTAATTACATCATTAGCCTAATTGTTCTCTTTCTCCTGGCCCCTTTGTTCGCCCTGACCACCCCTGAATCGTTTAGGCCAAGGATAAAAAACGCGTTACAAGCAAACCCTCCTAATCCATAACACGTCATATGTATTTTACTTGCTTTTAGTTTTTCGCTTTCTTTCTCCTCTGGGAAATTAAACCAAAAACCAAAAAGTCGCAAAACCAAATCGTTTGAATAAATGATTTTGGATGATTGGCTTCGACCATTCCTATTCCCAACCTGGCTATAAGGAACCATAATAATCATACTTATCATGGCAATAAAATGGATTTAAATGTTCCTCACTAGATACCCTGGGACACTGTACACTGCATTCTTCTATTAATGAAACTGCGATCGATCGTTCGTTTCACACATTTCAATCTATACTGTATAGACTACAGTCTACAGTCTACACTCTACACTCTACGCTCTACGCTCTACGCTTTCCACTCTATGCTCTACACTCTACACTCTACGCTCTACACTCTACGCTCTACACTCTACGCTCAACGCTCTACACTCTACGCTCTACGCTCTATAGGAGACAGGAGGATGACCAGAGAGGACGACCAGCAGAGGACCAGAGGAGGACCAGAGAGGACGACCAGCAGAGGACCACAGGAGGACCAGAGGAGGACCAGAGAGGACGACCAGAGGATGACCAAAGGACAACCAGAGGATGACCAGAGAGGACGAGCAGCGGAGGAATAGAGTAGGACCAGACAAGAGTACCAGAGAGGAGGACGAGCGGAGGACCAGAGCCAAGAACCCGAGCCCCAGCCTAGCGAAGCCCTGGCAGAGAGGGCAGAGCAGGCAGAGAGATGGAGGAAGTGATTGGAGAACCTTTTGTATGGAGGATAAAATCACAGCATGAGGACTGCAGCTGTGCTGTGTGTGTGGGTGTGTGTGTGTGTGTAGGGTGTACAAGACCATTTCATACGGTGTTCTCGTCTGTTGAAAATTTTTATGATTATTACGACAGTGGATGTTATTGTTATTCTCATTCCTATTATATTTTCAATCTTATTTTGATTATCATTTGCATTATTTTTCACTTATATTGTGTGTTTGTGTATGTGTGTGTGCGCGCACGTGCTTGCATGCATGCATGCAGATTAATATAAACATTTGGTATGATATATATATAATAGGATATGAAGCATCTATTTTTTTTTACAAAAATGAGTGTCTACTCCCTTATACATTAAATAAATTATATGACAGCCCAACGTGTGTTGATATAGATTCGATACCCCACACTCCCACCACTAAGTGATATTCCAGCTTCATCCCAGTTGGAGGCGTCTGGTCTGACTATATAACAAGATGTCTCACACAGGCTCGCCTGATCAGACTGGCTCCACTGCTTATGTAATGATTGACTGGCATTGTGAGCCATTTTGAGTTGCAGACAGGGGCTGTAAGGTTGGGGATTCACACTATTTTGAACCATTCACCCCGCAGTTCTCATTCTTATAAATAATGGACACTGAGTCTCAGCGGGTAAACTCTCACACACACACACACACACACACACACACACACACACACACACACACACACACACACACACACACACACACACATATGAGCACGCACACAGACGCACACACGAGAGACAGAGTGAGAGAGAAGGAGTGAGAGAGAAAAAGAGAGAGAAAATCAATCAACAACTCTCCTGGTAGTGTTGCAGATGAGGCGGACGTAAGATAGAAAAACAAATTTAAACTACGCTTATCATCCAAGTTCACTATTTCAAGAGGAATAATGCATACATAGGCCTATGTAGATCTGATTAACTAAATATGTAGTGGCTGTTTCGTTACCCAGGACCTTTTATAATTATTACTGTAACACCTATTCCCACTAGGACTACCCATACTAAGACTGCATGAATGTAGGTAATGCAGGTATTAATAGGTTTTCCCTGAACATCCACGGTATAGGAATGATTAAATGTATGCACAAAGACCTGTAAGGCGCTTTGGATGAACATATTCATTATAATACGCATTGGGTCAGCCATGGGCTACATAAATCTTAATACATAGGTGTCATTACATACAGTCTTTTCACATAAATAGGCTCTGTTATAGACAAACATCTCTTATTAACAGTTTGAGCTTCATTCGAAGGTAATCATTTTATATCATGTCTCATACAAAATATTATTAATCTTCTGATTAATCTTGCTGTTTTAGTGGTAGATACAATTGAGAACAAGTACTTCTTTATATTTTTGGAAAATCCTTAAAAAACCTTTTCTTTGTTTAATTGATTATATGGACGTCATCCAATACTTTATACGGTTAAATAAGCTGGTCTCTCTGGTCTTAACGTGCACATCTATTTCAATAACTGTTTAACCAAAGCTAAGACTTAGCCTAATTGATTGCTATGATTAAAGATTCATCAGCTCTTTCTTTCAAGAGATGAACCACTAAATATAGATATTACTAGAACACAATTAGAGTGGTCGTTTGTGTCACAATTATTATCATTATTACAAGTGGTATTGTTATGTTCTGGATTGTAGAATACTACATAGGCCTAATGTTAGGGCATTATCAACAATTATCCATGTGAATATAATTAATAACCTGTAATATTCGAATAACAGGTTGGGCCTTTATAAAATAATACTGTAATAATGACCGGTTACATTTTGAGTAGAGGAACCTGCAATTACTGGTTAATAACCTGCAATATGCATTAACAATTCCCGCCCCCTACAACGCTGAAGATGTTGGGCGATATTGATTTGGGGGGCTCTTGATATGGGTAACGAGTGCCCTCTGTTGGTACATTGATGATTTTCAAGGTTTGAAACAATTGAAACAATTGAAACGTCATCAGAGACATTATATTTCTTTAACAACACACTTATAATAAAATCATTGTCGCCTTTGTGGTGACTTGCTCTGACTTTCTTGCTATGAAAACATTAAAATCCGAGTAGGAAATGGTTTATTGCATCCTTTTAAATTAAAGCAATCCACTGGAGTGTTTTTAATACTGTCCAAAAGAATAAACAATTTGGGTCTTTTAAAATATTTTTCACTGTAGGCAGAGGATCATGTCTCTTAGTGATGGCTTCCTTTGTGACACGAACTGTTGCAAATGCAAACCAATAAGTAATTTATGATCTATTCCGGTAAAAAAAATACATAAAATGTTTATTTAAAAAATGTTGGTCAATCTGATGGCACTGCTATCGAAATCGTGCATATGTAAATGCATAGGCCTATATATGCATCTGGAAAGATCTATTGGAAAGACTGATTATTTGCCCATTTACTAGTTGTCGGATTTAGGCTTGCAAGCTTTTTTTTCAGTATGTTGTATGAAATGAAAAAAAGTTTATTTTAGAATGAAAATGTTAAACCTTTTGTGGAGATAATCTTTTCACTCAAACGCCTCTTCTCATACATTCATGTCAATATTTAAATTTCCTCAAATCGTTGGTCTACGTTCTAAGATGAGCGACCATGGCTATATGGTGGAATCTACGTCATCAGAGCGCGCCTGTCTAGTCTTGTACAACAAGAAGAAGAAATGGCTGCAAGGTTATTGCTCCGCTCTGCGCTCCGCGCCGCAACGGTGTCCCGGGCTTCCCCGGCCCTCGCCCTCACCCGGCGCATGGCCGCTGGAGGTAAGACGGGGACGGCTTATGTCCAATAGAGGTTTTTGGGGGTTCAAATCTCACATGTTTAACCGTAACATATTCGTTTAGGCCAGGCAAGGACATGCCGTGCCATTGACTGAATTTGTTCCTTATTGAGATTAACTATGGCTGGTTGTATTGGGCCTATATCGACGATTATAATGTCAACTACAAATACATTGTAGTTTAGGTCACATTGAATCTGTGATAATATGGTTACGCTGTCACTTTAATCGCATGTACCGTGCTCGTCTTGAAGGGTACCGATAGCTGACTATAGGACGAATAGAAAAGGTTTAAGTTATCATGAGGATCATGGTAGCGTTGGAGGCACAGCGATGACTACTGAAATGAAATATTGAACGGTACCGTTACTGATTAAGACACATTCAATATGAGCAATCCCGTTCAGTGTTCATGTTTAAACTCTGATCTATGGCGATGTGAATGTCTCCTTTAACAGACCAGAATAGATATACAGGTATTCGTAAATAAAGTGCAACTGCATCCTAGTAGGCCTGGCTCAACTAAGAGTCCCAAGAAAATGATGTATGCACCACACACTTTTAAATGGATTTGACGATACATCTCCCTCCAATATTGAAGATACATCTCCCTCCAATATTGAAGATACATCCCCCTGTCATCGGGCAAGGCGGTGTCTAATCATGGCACCTAGTCGTGTATCTGGCAGGGGCAGAATGATTGAGCCATATTCATCCCAGCCATCTCAATCTAATGAGAAAACAGTCTGTTTCATGCTATGGAATCTTATTTGTGATTCAGATCTAATATTGTCAGAAATTACTTGAGCACTACATCATAGCATTCTCTATTCTCATGCTTGACAATAGTTGTATCAAAACAGAACAGACTACATCAACTACCGTGCCATACCACATACAATGCCAATAAAACACATGGATTTAGGTTATTCTTCACCAGGGACTGCTTCATTTAAATCTTCTTAATCCTCATATATTTACAGGTATTCCCACTGATGAGGAGCAAGCCACCGGTCTGGAGAAGGTCATCATGACGGCCGCCAAGGAGGGAGCGGTGAGACCATTATAACCCTAAACGTCCTCTTGGGGGGGGGGGGGGGGGGGGATTCTGGATCCATGCTATCAGTTCAGACCACTGTGTTGGGAAGTGTTTATTACGGCTCACCTCCACTGAGCTTCGTGTTTTAGTGGGCATTTTTCAGAGTTTGCATTCCGCTGGGAATCTCTGCTGTAATTATCAATGGAAGGCGCTGCACTGCCTTTGTTGTCGCGCAGCCGATGCCTGTGTCAAAGCTAAGAAAATCTGCACGCTTTGATTCTTGCTGAGGAACGGCATCAATAAATGATTTCACCCATAAATATTACATCATTCTTTGTACATTGATTGCTTTCTGACGTGGTTCAATTGAATGTTAGTAAATCGTGATCGTGCCCTGGGGAGCACACATAGCAGAAAGTTGACACGCCGCTGATGGCGAGCAGTGAGGCCTTTTCAGTGGATCCCTGGTGTTAATGGTGGAGCTAATTTATTCATTGTTATTCGTTTATTTTAACATTTGACTTTAAAACTGAAAACTTTAAAGATGCATTCTGTGAATTGTGGTTTCTTTGATAGTTCAGAACTAGTAATTAATTGACATTTCCATATCTGTACTGCACCATGATGGATGTGGCATATTTTTGATCTAGTTATATTTGTCACAGATGGTTTGCGTGCACATGACTGAATAACAATCCTAGTACTGTGAAACTACAATAAACAATCTTTATACGTAAAAAACAAACAAGGTAGAGTAAAGTGTAAAATCCTGTCTTTTGTCAAATCTCTGACTTCTACCGTTTCAGGATCCCTACAATCTCATGCGGCCCAAGGAGTACGCCGGGTCCAAGGCCGACCCCCATATTGTGCCCTCCATCACCGACAAAAGGATCGTCGGATGTGTCTGTACGTCAACCTCTTTATTATTGTCAGGCGGCATCGTGTACCAAATTCCTTTTTAAAGGGCCCAGTTTTACAGGAAATGGAGAAGGCATATATTATACCAGAATACACTGGATATACTCCTGGGAAACAAAACAATAAGGAAGTAATTTAATGTCAACCATAGCTCAGGATGTAGTCCTCTTTGCCAGAGCAAGATGCCCAATTCTTAGTTTCTCTTCAGCAAGCTGGTTTTCTCCTTGCATTGGATGAGACTGGCTTGAGTACAGATAGCTAAACTAAGAGTCCCAAGAAAAATTTACGAGAGCTGGCTAGCTCTGAATCTGGACCACACTTTTAAAATTGATTTGACAATACATCTCCCTCCAATATTGAAGATTCATCCCCCTGTCACTGGACAAGGCGGTGTCATGGCACCTAGTCTAATATCTGGCAGGGGTTGAATGATTGAGCAATATTCATCCCAGCCTTCTCAATCTAATGAGAAAACAGGCTGTTTCATGCTATGGAAACATCTTATTTTTTATTCAGATCTAATATTGTCAGAAATTACATATCATAGCGTTCTCTATTCTCATGCATGACGATAGTTGTATTAAAACAGAACAGACTACATCAACTACCATGCCAATAAAACGCATGGATTTACGCACCCCAAATACACTGGGTATACTACTGGGTAACAAAACAATAAGGAAGTCATTTAATGTCAACAATAGCTCAGGATGTAGTCCTCTTTTCCACAGCAAGACACCCAACTCCTAGGTGACACTGGCTTGAGTACAGATGTTGTAATTTTGTTTCTCTAGATACAGTCCTACCCAAAATCCAAATGTGCAATCTAAACTCATTTATGAAATGGATGAAGGCTAGCACAAATTGGTTAGAGTTGGTTCAGTTATTCAAACTTTGACTTTTACTTGGTAGAACCCAGGCTTTAAAGAATACTCAGTATTTTCATAGGCCATGTGGTTCTTCTCAAGGTTTCTTAACTTGGATTTAGAGAGCTTTTCCTTGCCCTATAGTGGTCTTAAGGGGTTTTGTAAAATAAGGCTTGTTGAGCCCTTTGAGACTTGAACTGTGATTTAAGGGATATTGATATCAAACGGACTTGATTGAAGGGTTCTCTATGTAATCCATGTGTTTCTGCTCCTGACCCGATCTCCTCCTCTCCCTGCAGGTGAAGAGGACAACACGGCCGTGGTGTGGTTCTGGCTCCACCAGGGCGAGGCCCAGCGCTGCCCCTCCTGCGGAGCCCACTACCAGCTGGTGGCCCACGAGCTGCCCCACTAACTTATACCACCATCTCCGCATTACACCTCTATTATTACTCACGTAATGTTCACTTCTTAATTATTCCAGATGATGTTGGAGGGGGGGGGGGGGGGGGGGTTTGTTCGTTCCAACACAGAACATAAATCAACTTTTCAACCTCATCTGTTGTTTGTTTTTGCTTTGCATAACCTTTTTGTGTTTTTCAATACCTCGGGACACAATTATATTTTCTGCAGACTTCCATTGTGTTGCAGTTTACATTGTCATGTACTGTACAATCTTAACTCCTGGTCCAATTGTGCTTAATAAAACAATAAAGTCTTGAACTCCTACATGAGTCGGTTTTGGTCTTTGCTTCTAATCAAATGGCTATAGTCAAATTATTCAAGTGATTGTTGGCCATGTTTTGTTATGTCAAAGTAACTTTATTCAGGAGACATGTTTACATCAAAGATCTTTTAACATAAATTAATGTTTGTTGGCTTATTTATGTGTTTTTCATTGGTCCACACAGAATTGGACCAAAGATTACCTTTGTTCCAGAAAGGTGTGTTTGATATTTCATTTATTTGGCTATGGCCCTCTGCACGAGCAAGATTTCAAAAAGATTTCTGAAGTATGGAAATGCCATCTTGTGATATGTTGACCTTTAACGTTTCTCCTGGAAGGTTAAGGCCACTTCCAAGCAGTTCAAAGAACTGTTAAGTGTTCTGTGGTGGAGTCTGCCATTCAAATTAATCTTTTGAAGTCTAGTCTATCCGATGCGGAAGGGTAAGATACTGAAACGCTAAACGTTAAATATTCTACTTGGCTTGGTTAAATAAAGTTTAGTATTCCTACAGAAGTTTTACTTCTGGTTTACTACTGAACTCTGAAATTGGAGGAAGAAATTGTCCCGTGTTGCAGAAGTAATGACACAGCAGGGGGTGGATCATCTGGAGGTCCAGGTGGAGACTTGCTTGTGTGGAGACCAACCTGCTCCTCCTCAGACCGATGAGTGTACACTCAAAATCAGAAGATCGCCTTGTATAAAAGTGATCTCATCCTTTTGTATTGATTCTATGTTTACCCCTTACAATTTGAGATTTGTAACTTTTTTAGCTGAAATTGGGAGCTTTGCAAGGAATCCAAAATATGATTATATCAGAACACAATCAAACCCTCTTTATGAGTTATCAAAATACATGTAATTGCCTGAAGCTATACTCTATTCAAATGTTCCAATTGTTCGGATATATACAAACAAAATTCAAGAATTTATTGGTTCAGTAATAGCAAATGGACCCAGAGCAAAATTGTATAGTTCACAACTATGTAAACTGCAATTCAATGGAAATGTTTGAAAAACAATAGTGTCCCGCTATCAAGCAGATGAGGTTGAAAAGTTCAATCAAGTAATTTGTCCCAAATTAAGATGGTCAAATCCCTCTTAGCTTTGTTCTGACAATATCTGGAACCATCAACGACATAACAGGAGTATACACAGCTCTCTGTAAGAGGTGTGTGGTGGTATAAATTAGTGGGGCAGCTTGTGGGCCACCAGCTGGTAGTGGGCTCCGCAGGACGGGCAGCGCTGGGGCTCCCCCTGGTGGAGCCAGAACCACACTACGGCCGTGTTGTCCTCTTCACCTGCAGGGAGAGGAGGAGATCTGGGTGATTACGTCCCATCGAGTGATTGCTTCCTTCCATAACATGACACCAGTTCAAGAAGAACCAGATGTCAGTGTGACTAATGTGTTTTGATGAATCAGAATTAGTTTAATTTAATGAGGATATCCCAAAAACTTTAATAGAATCTGGTTAGGATGCTTTGCCTGCCTGCTCAGACTTGTAGAGGCAAGCACAATAAACTTTTGTTCTCTGGTTTCAGATGAAAATATCTGACAACATATGAAGTAAAAAATGCAGTTCAATGCCATCTTTATGTGCAGAAACACAGAGGCTAAATATTAACTACACAGACGGCTGTACGAATGTTACAACAATATAGTTGACGTACAGACACATCCGACGATCCTCTTGTCTGTGATGGAGGGCACCAGATGGGGGTCTGCCTTGGATCCAGCGTACTCCTTGGGCCGCATCAGATTGTAGGGATCCTGAAACGATAAATGGTAAAATTATGCACTTATCCCAACAATATGACTAGAGCTTCTTATTATTAGGACATGTTATTGAAGAAGTCTTTGATTTCATGTCCTTGCATATCTATTTGCCATATCCATTAGGCTACCGGATAACAGTTAGCACAGGATATCATTTATTTTGTATTGGTTTACGATTTTCCCAAATAATGCTATCGAGATTGAGTTTACACTTTCTCCAGATAATGTTATTGATATGGTTTATGTTCCCTAGATAATGCTTCTGATGTGGTTTATGTTTCCTAGATAATGCTTCTAATATGGTTTTTAATAGTCTCTCACCGCTCCCTCCTTTGCGGCGGTCATGATGACCTTCTCCAGACCGGTGGCTTGCTCCTCATCGGTGGGAATACCTGATCACAGACCAGTGGAAACACTTAGATCAGCTTCAATCATTGCTCAACCATTCAACTATTGCCAAAGTACCACTGCTCATACGTTTTGGGATCCGATGCAAGTCCCTTAGTGAGATTAAAGGTGTAACCCCCAACCTCATTTGTGGTTGTTTACTATCAGAATCAACTCCTTTGCAAGTCTGCTGTTTAAAAATGTGTGTGCACGGTTTCTAACATTCAAATTCTGTAAATATAATCTGACTTTGTGCTCGGATAGGACCACAAACATTTTGGCAGACGTTTTGGTACAGTCATTGGAAATGCCCCTGCTGTGTAGCCAATCATGCATTGAGTCAGCAACCGAACCGCTGTGAACAGAACAGTTGTCAGTCTGGTAACACGGTCACCTACACAATTATTAGAATGGTTTAGCTTCGTGGTGGTAAGAGTAAGCATCTGGGAGAGACTACTGCCTTATATGTTGTATATGTAAATAGTACTTTTAATGTGCACCTATGCTTTTATCACACAAAATAATAAAATGGGCACATTTGGTATAGGAGGCTGCTGGAGCCCTTCCGCCTTCCGTGGTATCTCCGTCCCTGAACAGTAACATAGCTACCCGTGTGACCCAAACCGATCTCGTTTCTTGATCTGAACGCCGAGCTCACCTCCAGCCGCCATGGTACGAGACATCGAAGGGGCCACTGCAGCCCGAAATGTGGTGGTTGCCCGAAAGGCAGAACGGAGCAGTAACCTTGCAGACATCTTTCCCTTTCTTTTTGACAACTTTAAGCTGCCGTCGCTTTATTTTGACGTAGATGTATGTGGCGCGTGCGCGTCAACGTGTGACGATTATCATGGCACTCAGAAAGCTGAAAAAACTATTCAAGAAATCAGGTAAGTTATAGTAAACAAATATTATTTGGATTCAAAACGAAAAGTAATTTGTTGTATGACAAAAATATTAATCAATCAGTTTATTTCCAATTTGTTGTTACTGCAATTATACAATTATTAAAGGCTTATACTCTCTTCAGATACTCATGGGTAATAACATAGCTTATTTTAAACGATAAGAAAAGGTTATAAATTGGCCATGAAAATTAATCTGGGCCATGCAGTCGTTTTTCAGCCAGGACTGTTTTTCAGCCAGAGTAGAAGTAGGGTAGCAGCCTTATAAGAGGGCACATACCTGCAATGTTGTTTTTGGAATATGGTCCAATACTCTTAACTACTCATGTAGCCAATACATAGCTGGAATCCTATACTCCACTCATTTCACAGCTTAAAAATAGCACCAATCTATTGTATTTAACTATTTAGCAAATTCTGAGACGTGGGTAGGCTTTATGCAGGTAGACTGAGCACATTGGGGATCAAACCCAGAACCTTCCGGCTGAGAGTCAAACACCCACTCAAAACCACCACTCTGTCCTGTCCCCATTCTGTACTTTTATGCAACAACAACAACAACTATAATGATAATCAAAGCATTAATGGACAAGAACAATAACCACAAAAATAATTGAAATATTTGATTATTTTCTAGATAAGAGGCCATCTTAAGATCCTCAGATGTTGCCAACAGCTGCATTATAATTGATTAAAAGCTGACTCTAAAGGACGAGAGACATTAGCCAGGCGCTCGCTAGAGAAGCTCCACGTAGTTAGCGGGGAACAGCCCATAATGCCCGTTAGGAGCGTATCCTCTCCACCAGCCCTCATCGACCTTATCAATCCCGGTGATGAGGTCGTCGGGGTCAAAGGTGATTTCTGTGTGATTCGCTGAAAAAAATCGTTGAGTTGAAATAGTTTGGCGAAGGACATTTTTAATGATGTACCCTTGTAATTGCCATATCTTACCAGCTTGGTAGTCATAAAGAGCTCTTGCCTTTAGCCTATGGTCTTCAACCTGAGACTGAAATGTGAAAAAGTATTCTCATTAATAAGAGTTAACCTCAAGACTTTAACCTCAAGCTTTAACCTCAGAAATGTATTCTGAAGCTTAGTATCCTCCCAGATGATGTATGATGGATAGATCAGCCCTCCAGTTGTCAGTACAATTCATAGGCTGATAAATTGATCTATCTATCATACATCTGGGTGGATTAATTGTTTTTTGTGACTGTGACTGCAGAGGGTGTCTGGTAAGTATGAACACATGTTGAGGGGATAGAGAGCATGGGAAGAACTTACTGGTGGAATCTCTTCATACAGTTCCTCATACAGCGGCTCTGCTTTCCCATCTGATCCAGCATTGACACAATGAGAAAATCAAATAAAACCAAAGATGAATTTGTATATATTATTTGACTTTCACAACAAATGAACACGTGCTTCCTTTTGAACGTCTTACAATCTCCATCAAGATCATCAAAGTCATCGTCGTCTTCGAATTCATCTGACCAGTCGTCCTCTGTGGAAGCATTGTCTGTATGAGTGAACGAGAGGGAGCGGTAGAGAAAGAGTACATGGAAAGAGGAGATAGAGAGAGGGGGTTACGTAGAGAGAGGAGAGGGAGAGGCAAAGAGAGAAAGAGCAAAGTAACAAAGACAGAGAGAGGGGAAAGAAAGGGACACAACATGTTAGCCCCACGTCAACCATACTTTGTATTGTTTCTAAGTAAACACCACTGCGGGTCACAACCAGGATTATTAGTATTATTAGTATTGGTTATGTATCTGACCTGTGGGCTGAAATGTTGGGTCGTCATTCTCGTAAATTCCATTGGAGGGAGACGCCACAGGCAGGTCCAATCTAACGGGCGAGGCGGCGGTCTCCACGCGGCCCACTGGGAAAGTTGATCTGGGGGACGAGCATGGAGCCTTGCGGACCACCGGAGCAGGGGAGGGCCAAAGAAGATGCTTCGGTTCAGGGGCCGTTGCTCCTCCTTTGCTTGAGTTCTGGGAGAGAAATGGGCTGCGCAGTTTCCCTGGACGATATGAGAGCACATGAAATGATTGCTATTTCCTGTGTCATAGATTGTTGTTTAAAGGGCCCCTATTTTACCACCAGGTGTGATGTTGATTGGCCTTGAGTGGGAGTGTCCTCTGCAGACGTATGAAGCATAGATCGGGCTACCAGTTGGTTCAGTCTACTGGGTAGGCTGATAGGCTGATCTGTCAATCATACATCTGGGTGCACTTATTGTGATGTCACCAGGGGCTAGATTTAGAAATGGCTTGTGCTGGCTAATGAACAGCAAACCTGGTGGGAAAATAGGGGACTTACGTATAGTTGTGGGTCCTACCTGGTTGGGGAGTAAGGGGTGCTCCATTGTTGAGACCGGGACTCTGCTGGTTTTGCTGCTTAAACACATCTCTTGGGTTAAAGGACCTCTGGGATATCAACAATTTGGCTTCCTGTGTGCAGTTATAATAATAAGAACTTAGTTTGAGGTAGGAGACGATGCAAACTCAACCTTAGTAAGTGAATAATCTCGGATCCAGCAGTCCTACTACGTGATTGGTCTGAACAATTATGAAATGTAAGAAAGAAAGAAAGGGAAACGCCCCCCTCGCCCAGATTTGAGCTTGTCTGCCATCAGACTTTAGTTTATTCATCTAAAGTCTGATTTGTGAGATTAGTAGGCGAATTACATATGAGGATTAGGAATATTATTTAAACGTACGATGGCTTTCTGTACTGATTCCGCAATCTTGATCCCAGTGTTCTGGTGGGTTTTGTTTTGCCTCGGTTGCTCGTCCTGAAACAAACACAGGGTTTTTAGGTGTATTATATAATAAAGAGGAAAAACCGGACATGGACTCAACAGGATTGTACCTTTGTGTGAGTAATCTGTTGCGTTTTATCTATTTTCTCCATTTCTTGTTTCTTCTGAAAACTGAAGGGTAAATACAGAATGGTTAAAGAATGGGTTATCTTTGTGTGTGTGTGTGTGTGTGTGTGTGTGTGTGGGGGGGGGGGGGGGGGGGGTGGATGTGACAACATATACCTATTCTGAATAATCTGGACCCTCTTTTCTTTGTCTCTTTTTTCTCTTTCTTTCACTTGTCTTTCTTCTAGTTCTCTCTTCTCTCGCTCCACCCTCTGCTTCTCTTCCTCTGCCCTCTTACTGGACTCCTTTCTACGATAATCCTCCACCTTCTGCAGA
Source organism: Lota lota (assembly GCA_026745465.1). Classification (NCBI taxonomy): domain Eukaryota; kingdom Metazoa; phylum Chordata; class Actinopteri; order Gadiformes; family Lotidae; genus Lota; species Lota lota. The sequence continues at coordinate 4,252,272 of JACYXH010000416.1, read as the reverse complement.
ACAGCACATTATAAAATGCAACAAATTAGCAAAATAAAGATGGAATGTAAATAGTTGGTTCATATTTTGTGTAAAATGTTGTATTTTTAAATACATTTGAAAGGAGTAAAGACCTGAGTTTGGGCCCAGAAGTGACTTCTGTCAGTTTTCTGAATCTCATCTCTGAAGTTGATTCTCTTGTAAACAGAAACCTGCTATAACATAACATAGGATAACATCATATAAGGTTACCCAACATACCATAATGTAACATAATGTAATTTAACAATAACATAACCCAAAACTTATTAGGTTTTTCTATCTTACCGTTTTCTGTTGCTCTATCTCTCTTTTTTCTATTTCTAGTATCTTCTGAAAATTCCTGTATGGGATAAAAACAAAAACATGTAAACGCTTGTGTGTGTGTGTGTGTGTGTGTGTGTGTGTGTGTGTGTGTGTGTGTGTGTGTGTGTGAGTGTGGGTGTGGGTGTGTGTGTCAGTCAACACATACTTATTCTGAATAATCGAGGCCCTCTTTTCATTGTCTCTTTTTTCTCTTTCTTTCACTTGTCTTTCTTCTAGTTGTCTCTTCTCTCGCTCCACTCTCTGCTTCTCTTCCTCTGCCCTCTTACTGGACTCCTTTCTACGCTCTTCCTCCTCCTTCTGCAAAGAAAATATTATTTAAAAAAACCAGTGGTAAGTAAAGTTAAATAAAACAATAAAATAAGCGTGCAATGAAACATCATTTGGGGGATTTTGTATTTTGAAATAAATTTGAAAAAGAATAAAGACCTGAGTTTGAGCCCAGAAGTGATCTCTGTTAGTTTTCTGAATCTCATCTCTGGCATTGATTTTCTTGTGAACAGAAACCTGTTATAACATAACACAGCATAGTGTAATATGACATAACATAATACATAGCGTAAAGGTAAGGAAGTTAACGATAGGAAATGCATGGTTAACATAACATAATATTACATTGCTTAAAGGCATCACCCACCCCCCATGGTTTTTCCTCTGGTACTTTTGGAAGCTTAGCCCTGACTACATATATGCTTTTTGTTCTAGCTAAAAATGTAAAAGATGTATGCCCTTAAAGACGTGGAGTTATATACAAGCCATTTTAGTCCTGTAGGGACCGTTTAAGGTACATTTATTGAACAAAGATGATTTTTAAGGATTTCAACCACTCCAAGAATAGGACTTTAGTGTACCAATGTAATGTACCAATCGTTACATTATGTAGGGTGTGTGTGTGTGTGTGTTTTCATACTAGCTGTATCCTAATAAGCTCTGAATCTGACTGGAGAGGATTCCACCTCTTCTTACCGTATTCTGTTGCTCCATCTTTCCTTTTTCTGTCTCTAGTATCTTCTGAAAACTCCTGTAAGAGACCGATACAATGTGTTATTTCTGTGTGTGTTTGTGTGTTTATGTGTGTGAGTGTGTGTGTGTGTGTGTGTGTGTGTGTGTGTGTGTTAGAACACATAAAACATATACCTATTCCAAATAATCTGGGGGCTCTTTTCTTTCTCTCTTTTTTCTCTTTCTTTTGCTTGTCTTTCCTCCCGGTCTCTCTTCTCTCGCTCCACCCTCTGCGTCTCCTCCTCCACTCTTTTACTGGACTCCTTGTGAAGAACCTTCTCGTCCCTCTGCATCAGAGTACATCGTTTTGTATATGATTTAGAGAGCAAGGAGAGTGAGATACTTTTGAATCTTTATTTTGAATGAAACAAATGAAACCTGAGTTTGAGCCCAGAAACAATCTTTGGCAGTTTTCTGAATCTCATCTTTAGCGTTGGTTTTCTTGTATACAGAACCCGGCCATAAGAACAAGACATCCTTTGTTATTATAGTTTCTTTGAGATGGTGTTTGTGTACATGTGTCTATGTGTGCATTCACTATATGTGTTTACCACAGGTCCCCTAGGTACATGTTCTGTGGTTTTCTTGTGGAAGTTAAAGTTGATTCCTGATGCTTTGGCCACTTTGGCCAAGATGGCTGCTGGTTCGACGTCCTCCTCCGCCCGTGCGTTTACGGTCACATGAGCCCCCTGTCGTCACAGACACGAATTCATTACCAGGCTAATCAACAATGTCATTAGACCACTTATCAATGAATTATCATTATATCATTATATCATTATATATATATAGATGGGAAGGTTTAGTGTACTGCTAGGGTGTTCGATTTCCAGCCAAAAGGTACTGGGTTCAAACCCCAATGTCCGCAACCTACATGCAGGCACTCTTGAGCAAGATGGCCTAACCCTGGCTTTTCCTAAATTATGTCTGAATACACTCAGAGTGTGTGTGCTTTAGATACAAGTGTCTACTAAACGACTAGATAGTAAACAGTAGTAAAGGTTGAATGGTGCGGTCAGACTCACCTTGAGGAAGTTGGCCATGGAGGTGATATGGTTGGTGTATACACCCTTACGAGAATCCTTCATGCCTTCCCCTGTCTGGTATGCACACACACACACACACACACACACACACACACTTTATCCAGAGAGTTCTCCTGACAAGCTAGATTATTGTTTTGCATGATTGACACTACTTTATGTGTGTGTGTGTGTGTGTGTGTGTGTGTGTGTGTGTGTGTGTGTGTGTGTGTGTGTGTGTGTGTGTGTGTGTGTGTGTTTGTGTTCTGTGTTATTCTCACCCAGTTGATGAGAACATATTTGGGGAGTCCAGAGTTGGGATCCTTAACGCAGCAGAACGCATACATCACCTTCCCACTGCTCAGCTCTTCCACCATCTCCTCCAACCCCCCCTCTACACACACACAAGCACACACACACACACACACACACACACACACAAACACACAGATACACACACACACACACACACACACAGGAGAACACATGCACACACACACACACACACATACATATATACACAGACACACACGCAGATAAACACACACACCAACACACACACACACACACAAATACACACACGTAAAGAACCAGGAGCACACACGCACAGACACACAAACAAACGCACCACAAACCCACACAGGATTATAGAAAGGAACATAAAAATACAGAAACAAGAACACCCACACACACACTGAAACAGGAAGACAGGAAAGAACACACACACACACACACACACACACACACACACACACACACACACACACACAGTAGATCAATATTGTAGATCATGTGATTAGGTCTTACCTCCTTTTCCTGCAAGGCGAACGATGCTGCTGTCGCCTTCATATGTAAACACAGCCCTGATGTAAAAACACACATTTATTATTATAAATATACTAATATTATATAAGTCGCGGGGGAGGAGAAATCATAATCAATGCCAAAAATCAGCACACAACGATTTGGATGTGAAGGCCACATTATTTATTTATAATATGTTTGCATGATTGTATGAATGAATATATTTGTTTGTATGTTAGTGTGTGTTTGTGTGTGTGTATGTATGTATGTATGTATGTATGTATGTATGTATGTATGTATGTATGTATGTATGTATGTATGCAGGTCTGTTAAGTGTGTATGTGTGTTAAAAACATAAGATCAAATAAAATAGCAATAATGTCAGAACATTAATCCCTCTCACCAGTTTGTGCGTGACCTCCTATCCACTACGTCTTTATAAGCGGCCATGAGAGTAACTCCATTCTTACTCAGATTAGCTGCCATGATGTTTCTCCTTTGCCTTTTAAACTCCTCTTAACACTTCCAACCGACTAACCGAGTCTGTACTATTATCATTTCTCCGGAGACAAAACCCTGCATAAGAGTTAAGGAATACGACAAAACAGTCGGTCTTCAGAACAGCCGAAGCACAGATTGTAAAAAGTGATGTGAAAGGTGATGTGAAATAGTCATTCTGTCAAGCCGTTGCTAAAGAGAACCGAAGTTAATTTCAAGGAAGCAACACAATGACGGCAGTCTTTGGATTAAGAGTTTATTGTGATAGGCTTGTTCGTTTTTCTCTCTCTCTCTCTCTATAGCTCTATGGTGAACCTGTAAGGGCAGATGTCAAGAACACGCTCAACCACATTCTTCCAAAAGTCAGACAACTACGTTTCTCCCCATCATTCAGAAATGTTTGCCTATACCCGATTGAACACAGGTTTCTGATATTATAATTACCTTGACTTGTATTCAAAATACATATCAACACATACTTCTGAATCTTTAAACATTTATATTTAAGGACTGTGGTAGGCCTGTGTATGTGTGTGGGTTTTGGTGTGTGTGTGTGTGTGTGTGTGTGTGTGTGGGGGTGTGTGTGTGGCTAAAATTTCCTTAATAACACCATTAGTATCAATTTAATCCTCACAATCCTATTCTATTTGGTAGATGTAATAATATCAAAATAATTTATATCCATATTCTCTACATCTGAATAATCTGTAAAGTATATTTCTCAAGTACAATGCGGAATAATCTCCTAATAAATGATAACTGACATTTAAACGCACATAGGCCTACTGTATAAAACTAAAATCCTCAGAAAGTATAAATTGAGCTGTTTCCATAGATACAGAGAAAGTTAAGTGTTACGTTGTGTAGTTCCCCACTAATCAAATTCTCCCAGAAAGGTTCCTTGGATATGTGCAGACAGAGGCAGGGTTCATATTAAGGTCGAACAGATTTGAGGTCGGACTTCCTTATTAGCAGCATAAGTGTCCCTAACATAGATCATAACCATAATTACCTCTCACCTCATGGTAATAAAGACTATTTTAAGTGGAATCTTAAGCGTCTCTACAAAGCGTGCCCTTGTGTGTGTTTGTAGCAGGGGTACAATCTGAGGTTGATCGAATTAAAACCACAAAATACACGAGGCTGCCATATGTTGAAATGGCCAATTTACCAATAACTAAATACCCTAATTACATTACGGTCCATGTATGTACTTTAAACAAGCATTCATTCACATTAGCAGTCATTCAAATTGTTTCAATGCACTATCCAACAGGAATATAATCGTATCACAGAACTTTAAAATATTCACAAAACTTACTGATAGTTTGTTGTGATAAATACTGAGCTGTGATCCATGTGCTCCATCAGAACGTTGTGTAATATGCCAAACGCATGTTTTAACATATTGTATATTTCAAAGTGCTTTCAAAATATTCCCGTTGAGCGTTTCAATGTCACTGTGAAAAACATTAAAGCAGAATTGACTGATAGACTGATGGACTCCTAGATAAAAGGTTCTGGGTTCAAGCCCCAGTGTCCAATGTAGCTTTCCCAAACCAGCTCCTCAAATGTATCTGAACTTTTGTCACTTTGGATAAATGGTTCTGCTAAAAGAGTAAATAGGAATAAAAGTTTAGACGTTTTATGGAAGTGTAGCAATAACCAGGTCATTGTATGTCAAACATCACTACATGTGACACACATTTTTAACAAAGCATAAGGAGAGAGAAAATAAAGGGCATACATATGGCGATGCATTACTACTGCACACAATAATAATAAAATAATAATGAAATAGGAATAACACATTATCTTTAGGTTCTGTTTGACACTAGTACACTGGAAACTGGTAGCAGTATCACTAGCTAGCATGCCATTCAACAGATCTACTACTCTACTCTCCTCTATAGATTAGATGTTACCATCAACATCTGATCATAAAAAGGTATCCAATAGATGTTTTTAAACTATAGGAAAAAGAGAAGGTCTCAAATTGTTTCAAGCATTCACTTTCTTTATATATTGGGCTTGTACATTGTGAGGTCACATCTCAGTGACCGCCTCCATTTTTGAAGAGGAGCATTGGAATGTTAATGCTTTTTTTGGTCATTACTAAATTAATAATACTAATTTAGTCATTACTAAGTAATGACTAAATTATTTGTCATAATGGGAAGAAATTATTGTGTTTGGAACTGCCAAAGCGTTTCTCATGCGTTACGTGGCAAAACAAGTGTTCATGTGCGTAGGTTACAGTATATTTAAGTTTGTATAGGACTTTACAGTACTACCACTCTCTTGAGTCCTCTCAAAAAATCCCATGATGCATTCTGATATACAAGCCCTATACACCCCCCAAGGCCTGATCATATTTCTAAACGTTCCAACATATTTCCCACTTATGTTCCCGAGCCTACCTTATTAAGGAATATTAAAGGTTAAACAAAGCTCCCAGGACGAGGGTGAAAACAATGAGGCCTTGAAACACAGTATGTCCACATGGATCACAAAAATACACATAGCATACATCTTATTCTCGACGGTGTACACATAAACATACTTAAACAGTTACTGTTCACACTCGCTCATTCAAGGACAGTCTGAAGGTTGTTAAATCCCCCTTGCCCATCCGGTTCTTTTACGTTAGCCCGTGGAATTCCCAGCGTCTGCTTCCCTCATTTTATAAGAGTCAACTCCCTCCAGTTGTCAAATTTAGGAGGATACAGATTACTCTTTTTTTTCTCTTGGACTGTCTTCGAATCCCCTCATGCATGCACACACACACACACACATAAAGACCGCCCTGGCCCTATACCTTTACCACCCCTCCCCCACACACATATATGAAGACAAATATACACAGCTGCTGAAGCCCGAGACTTGAGTGTGTGTGTGTGTGTGTGTGTGTGTGTGTGTGTGTGTGTGTGTGTGTGTGTGTGTGTGTGTGTGTGTGTGTGTGTGTGTGTGTGTGTGTGTGTGTGTGTGTGTGTGTGTGTGTGAGAGAGAGAGAGAGAGAGAGAGAGGGAGAGTGTGTGTTTTGCCAGCTCACAAAAGCTGTGTCTGGACATTTCACCATTCCTCCCGGACAGAGCAGTCATAGCTCAGCCGGCCCCGGACTCTGTTGAAGAGGGCTGTCGTCACTGTTATGCACTCTAGCGTATAGCTCACAAACCAAACTCTTATCTGCATGTACCAAGGAGACAGACAGTAGGCCTACACCTCATGTTTCAGGTTTCTACAGAAAAAAAAGTCTTCCTGAATTGTGGAGCGAAACAAGAAACCATAGGCGTTTTCCAGAATCCAGATGTGCAAATGTTCTCTCTCCCTCTCTCTTTCTCTCTCACTCTCTTTCTCCCTCTGTTCATCCTTGTGTTTGTTGAACTTAGAATCACAAGGGACTTCTCTAATCGCTAACAGTGTGCTCTCTTAAATATATTCAACATATACAACTAGAAAAACCTAGTTGTATAGTGTAGAGTTTCCACGTCAAACTTTTTTTTGGTAATCTGGGCCCCTTATAGTGGAGAACCAACTTCTACCTCATTGGGATGGTAACATAAACCCTCTTTGAAAGGAACCAGTCCTCAACCTCCAATCAAAAAACAATCTAACTGTTTTTATAAAGTCTTTATAAAAACTGTTAGAGCTTCGTGGAATACGTTTACTATTGTCTTCAAGTAAACAAATAAGTATCCAAGTCTATGCAAAGAACATTTCACTAAGCTAATTAATGGAAAAGGGTAATCGGTCTGTACGTAGACCTACTGGGTTGGTTCATTGAGTTCCAAAAAAAAATCCTAAAATCTCTATGGGCCTACTCCTGCTTCTTTAAAAAAAAAAAAAATACTCCCTTTGTGCCTCCCTGTTTCTTAAAACAAAAAAACGAGTTGTAGACGTCGTGGTAAAAAGCCACTGATCGAGGTTCAGGTTAGTCATGAGTTAGTGATGAGTTACTGGTGGGGATGGGTCAGCACACTGATCGTGGGTCGGTAAGACTTTCACTCCTCCCCCAGACCTCTCCGACTGTCTGGCTTTCCCTTCCACCCAACTTCAGAAACACCAATCGGCCGTCTGTTCCCACGCCTCCACGAACAAGTAACAAGAAACTTCTTGAATCAGCAAAGATTTTAATATGCGGAAACGACCAATTTAAATACCATTAATGGATGGCATGCACTGCAAAAATAGGATTACGGCTCTTAACGAGTAAATAGGTTCGCTCCCGGTCCGCTCCGTACTCACTGAGGGCAGAAACTTTTTCGTGTTGGATCGTTACGGTCTTCAGAACGCTCGTCGTTCATTGTTTTCCGTTCTGTTTAATACATCACAGTTCATTGTTGCAGAGTGCAATCTGAGCGTTGTGTTTCTCGACTGGGATTTGTATTATTATTATTTTTTCGTATCGGGCTTGATTCGTAGTTAGTTTTTCCTCGGATCAGAACGAGTGGATCGGAACTAGCGGACTGTCGCCGACCTCAGGAATTCGCAGCAACAAAATGAGCCCTCTCTGATGCTAGCTAGCTAGCGGGCTCGCTGCTTCCCTCCATGCTACTGTCTAACTCTGTACGCTATTAGCCCACTGATCTGTTGTGCGTTTGAGGCCTCCTACAGAGAGCTAAACATTAGTAACTTTATATAAGTGTTGCTGGATGTGTTGACGTGCAGCAGCCTGGACACAGCGGATAGCAGGAAGCTAACCTTTAGCTCTTCTTGTGGAAGACAACATGCCGCAGTTAAATGGTGGAGGGGGGGACGACCTGGGAGCCAACGATGAACTCATCTCGTTCAAAGACGAGGGCGATCAGGAGGAAAAGATCTCAGAAAACGTGTCCGCCGAGCGGGATCTGGACGACGTCAAGTCGTCGTTGGTGAACGAGTCCGAGAACAACAGCAGCTCGTCTGACTCCGAGGTAAGTTAGCAACTTTCCTCTCATGTTTCTCTAATGGCTCCTAGGACCAAGTTGTGGTGTCTCCGCCGCGCGTCTCTTTGTGCTACCGTGTGTTATTATACATAGTCGAACTGTTTCTCCACCCTTGTGTTACAGGTAGATAGACGTCCTCAACCAAGACCTCATCTGGAGAGTTATGCCAGACACAGAGAGCTCTTCGTAGAAGGTAATATGAACACCGTTTGGACACTTTCCTCTTGGACATAATTTTTTATTCGTGCATATCACTGCCTATAACACGGCTTCTTATTGTTGCAGTTCTCAAAAAACGTCACAAGTATCCTTTATAGAAGAGCTATAATGAAAGGCATGTAACAAATATCCATGTGTCCCGACGTGTTACAGCCTTGAGGAGGCAGCAGGATGCGGGACTCTTCAAACCATCCCCGTACGCTGGCTATCCCTTCCTCATGATCCCGGACCTGTCTAACCTGGGTAACCTGGGCAACCCATACCTGGCATCCCAAGCTGCAAGGACGGTAATATACACATTATTGAAAGTCATGGGAAGGATTGGTGTCATTAAGACACACTGAATGTGGTAAAGGAAACGAGCGGTGTAAAAACAGATCCTCCCTGGGGACTGTGTTTATTTATTATCTTCTCTCCTGTATGCTTGAACAAAACTCTGTTCATATCATGTGCTTTCAGGGTTGAGTCTATTGGCCCTGCCTTGCCATGACAGGGTGAGTGATAGGAGGAAGCAAATATTATTACCCATCTAATAAACAAATGCCGATAAGCAGTGTTGCCTTTAATTAGGTAATTACCCAAGCAACAGGGTAAGCCTTCCTACCCGGTTGCTATGCCTTTTATGTACAGTGTCTCCTGATCTGGGTTGACTCAGTGGCCAATGGAATGTAGATAGATATAGATAAAATATAGATAATAGGACAGATGAATCCCTGTAAATGTGACGTTGCGTGATAGTTACCTCTACAGTACCACAACTAAATACACCTATGTCTGATCAGTTGAGAACAACAAGGTATTTGTCAATGAGGTTGATTTTGAAATGGTTCCCAAGCATCGATAGAACCCGTGTCAACCACTCTATGGGTGACACGGGTTGTGTAAAGTGTGACTGGTGTTATGATAGGACTTCCCGTTGTGGTGCTACAGGTAGGCACGTCCGGACACAGTCCTCTGCTAAAACAAACAGGCAGCAGTGAGAATGTGGATGATGAGTGTGTCCTTAACAATGCATAGAGAGCATTGACTATAAAGCTTTATAAATGTGACATTAGATACTATGTGTGTAGGGGAAGTTACTAAATTCTTTTTCTTTTTTTTTTCTATCCTGCAACGGTTGAGTGTTTTTTTTTCAAAAGTGTACAAACCATGTGTATTCTTTATTATTATTATTTTTGAATCTTTACAAAACCATGCTAACAATACCATAGGTGTATTGGCAGTAGTTTAATGTTATCTTGCAGTTTGTTTCCATGTTATGTATTGTTGCGGGGCTTCTGTGTTACCACATTGCAACTTGAATTTGATTACTTTATCTCTCAGGTGAGCTATAAGATGTTTTCATCAGTACCGTCTTTCTTTTCGCCATTTGCATTAGATTTAGTTTCAGCCCTTATTAACATAGTGTTTGGAAAATTTGCAATGTACATAGGGATCTAGCTTCTTTCTACTTACTTTTGAAAGCGGGCCCATTGTAACATGCCCAGTCACACATCACCTAAATTCTTCAGGCTTTGTAATGCTTAACTGCGGTGTTAACGGCTCATTGTTGTCCAAAGAAAAGCCAGAACAGGCCTAATTCATGGCTCCACAGGTGAATCATTAGAGCTGATTATATTAACACTCACAGTACTCCTTCTTAAACAGATGCAAAACACACACACACACACACACACACACACACACACACACACACACACACACACACACACACCCTGTTCAGACCTGACATTAAAAATGCAACTTAGGCGATCTGATTGCCAGCCGTTAAACACATTGCAGGTGTGAACGCATCGAAAGACACACGAGAGAATCTGATTACTAGCAACCACATTTGGAGGCAATCCAAGCCTTGTGTTTACAAGGACACGACTAACCTAATTACAATGTGCCCAGGGGCAATGGTGGCATTGTATATGTTTTTCATGCAAACCACATTGTGGTGGTCCAGTTGTCAGCATAAAGCAGAAATCACACTGTGAGGGACACTAGGCTAAGCTTATCCTCAGTCCTTTACAGTAGGGTTCACTGCATGTGTATACGCATAGCACGTGTATTCACACTGCATGTGTATAGCTGTTGTATGGGCTTTCTCTTGATATGGCTTCTGTGCGCGTGATGGGGTGTATCATGCACATGGTAAAGTGTGTGTGTGTGTAACTGTATGAGTGTTCCAGTATTTCTAGGGCCCCAGAAACCAACTCCAGGTCACACACACACTTGTACAGCTAATATGATTACAAACGTGTAATGTTGGCCATATTTGCGCTTGTGCAGTCCTCAGAAAAACTCAAATGTTGACACTAGAAACATTGACAATTGACAGCAAATGTTTGTCATGGTTGCAGTTTGATAAAACTTTGTACAAGGATGTAACTTTCTTCCCTTTTAAAATAATCAAATACACATCAAACGCATATGTCATGTATATAACAGAGATTTTAGAATTCAACTAAAAACATCAATATGTGCTCAATATTGTTCAAGTAGTGTTTGTAGTGTTCCTGAAAGAAAGAACATAATGAATACTGGTAGTGAGTGATCAGTACAGTTAGAGCAACCAACTAACTTCGTGACTTTTCTCTGTATAGGTATAGCATTCGCACATCATGCGTAAAGTAACAAAAAAGTGCAGTAGACTTTAATTAAAATCATATTAAGTCATATTTAACAATAATATTGAATGGATAAATGGTAACAGTCCCTATAATTACTATTTCCACTAATATATTTATAACACAATGGTCAATTAAATAAATATCCAAGCACACTTTAATGGTTTCCACTGAAAACATATTCTGGACAAGTTACAATCTTCAACAACAACCCCTGTATATCGAAACAGGGATTGTTGAATACAAAGCATTCTTCCTAACGTGTCCTCGTGCCCCCCCCGCCCAGTGTAATGCTTGTGTGTTAGGGGGTCCGAGGTCGGAGGTCATGGTGGCGAGTCCGTTGACGTCACTCACAGTTGAATGAACACCAAAAGCATCCTTTTCTCCCAGCCTCCTTCGCTCGCTCGCGTGCGTGCGTGTGTGTGTGCGCGTGCACGCATGAGCTGTCCATTTGAGACAGCTCATGGAACAGTAATACCCTTATTGGTGGTTGTGGTGGTATGTAGGCTGTCTGGGGAGAGGGGTGGGTTGGTGTGTGTGAGTTGTGGGGGGGGGTGGGCGTGTAGTGTTTTGGAATACGTCTGACTCACCCAGGTTTACTGGTGTGCACGCAATAAACTATTTAATTGTCAAGTAGATCTCCACAGGCTGTAAATATATAGCATCGCTATGGGATTAATATTCAGAACTCTTCATTGCCCGTATGATAAAACATGTAGGAGGAATAAGATGTGGATAGTGTGCGAACATTGTACTTGAGGTTTGTCCTAGATGGGACAAAAGTACTGACAAAAACGTGTAACAATACAAAGAGTACAGCTTTCATGTATGTGTGTACGCATAGGGGTCTTGTGTACTAGAGTCGTCCTGTCCAGTGTTAATGCGTCATTATGATTGTATGCGTATGTGTTGAGTAATAGTTTAGGATATCTTGCAGAACAATGGCAATTTAAATTTTGAGGACGTTACCGTTTTGGCCACCAGAGGGATCTGTAGGCTAACTTCGAATTTAACCGATTTCTTTCTCTCAAAATTAAGTTTTAATGGGTAATTGGAAACAACATGAAAAATAAATGTAACTTTAGACAATACATTATATATACATTATGAGATTGATTTATTTACAGCCAACACTGTTACTGCCTTGCGAATCTGTAATCTATAATTACATTCACTCACGTTGTGTTGTTGTTGATTAGATAACGTTTTCATTGACTAACTCTTTCTCTTTCTGTATGTTCTTTTTGTCACCCAGTATCTACCGATGCAATGGCCCCTTCTGGACGTCCCGGGGACAACGTCCATGAAAGACCCTCGCTCCTCTACTTCAAGCCCCCTGGTGAGGCCTCAGAAGCACCCAGTAAAACTTAGTTTATAGAAGAAACGCTGGACTGTATTGATCTTAGACGGCTCATTTGGGGCATCGCAGCAGAAGTACAGGACGGTAAAGTTTGAAAAGGGCTTTAAAGGGATTAAAAACTGAATTTAATGTAAGAATATGCATAGAACTATAACAAATCATCCAAAAAATATATCTATATGCACAATACCAGTAGTAGAAATGACAGTTGTGCGCAGAATGTAAATGTAGACATTGACATTATTGGGCTGCTCTGATATAGTTACATTAACAAGACGAAGTTAGGGCATGTGGTATCTGGTGGACAGGATTAATTCTAATGTGTCCATGTCTTTCTATGTCTCTCTCGCTTTGTCTGTGTGTCTCTCTCTCCCCCTCCAGTCCAACAAGGTGCCCGTGGTGCAGCACCCCCACATGTCGCACCTGTCCCCACTGCTGTCCTACAGCCCAGACTCCTTCCCTCCCCAGACTCCTCCCCCTTTCTCTCCAGATGCAGGTAAGCCCCTTCCCATTCAAAAGAAATGCGCCCCAACAACGCGCCCAACAAACGCATGGTTAACCATGAGTTAGGACCCCTGACCCCGTCCCTAATGTTTTCTGAACTACTCAGATTATGACTGAACATATAAGGCTTGTTATGGGTGTTCATTCATTTGCATATTGGAGGTTAAAGTTCAGTGTAGTTCATCTGAAGTCTGAAACCTCAATTCAACTACATAGAATACTTTTCAAGGTCAGCAAAACACATTTCTATCATTGTTGGAAATGTAATCCATCTCAGCGTTTTGATTGGGGATGGATGACACTTGTATATAACATAACAATAGCTCACATTATCAAAGGTATTCAACTGAAAACATTCCATATGTACAGTACTATACTACTCTGGTCACATGTGACGGCTTGTATTTAATTGCAGGGAGTAGGAAGGGGCAGATGTAATGGTCACATGTGACGGCTTGTATTTAATTGCAGGGAGTAGGAAGGGGCAGATGTAAAGTAGTTTTGATTTCCATCTGATCCAGTGTATTTATGCTATTCATGGTGCAGGTATGTCCCGGGCCCCTCATCCTGCAGAGCTGTCCCCGTATTACCCCCTCTCTCCTGGGGGAATGGCCCAGATGGCCCACCCCCTCGGCTGGCTGTAAGTAATACTCTCTCGCCCTCCCCTCTCTCTCTCATTCTCATTCATTTTCTCTCTGTCTCTATGAACAACATGACACCGACAGTCCGTTGTGCGCCGTATCATATTTCATCATATTTCATAACGCTGTAACCATGAATAGCACCGATAACATGTTCCCTGGTCTAAGTCCAACTGCTAGCACAAATCAAATGCTAAAGACTCAAAACACATTCCTCCATTTGTTTAGTCGCTAACATCTTGCTTTACTTTATAATGTGTTGTATAACAAAAGCCTTTCACATTGAGGGAGGTCCTCACACGCACACATACACCCCACTGTGCTGTTTGTTTCTGAGTTCATCCCATATGGTATTGAGTGTGTGTGTGTCACGCCTCCTCCTCATAGCCCTGGCCAGTCCATCTACCCCCTCACAGCAGGGGGCTTCAGATCCCCCTACCCTGCCGCTCTGGCCATGAACGCCTCCATGTCAGGGTGAGTTCACCGTCATACCCACTAATCTCCACTCACCCACTCACTTACCCCACTCAGCTCCACTCACTTACCCCACTCACCTCCACTCACTCACCTTCACTCACTCACCTCCATTCACTCACTAACCTCCACTCACCTCCCTTGCTCACCTCCAATCACTTACTCACCTCAACTCACTTATCCACTCACCTCCACCCTGACGATGCTCAACTTCTACTCCACTCACCTCCACCCACTCACCCTCTTTCTCCTTCTCCACAGCGGTATTTATTCGTGTTCCTTGTATTCTCTCCCCAGCCTGGTGTCGGGTGGCTTCCCGTCCCACTTGATGCCCCCCTCACAGACGTCCGTGCCCCACCCAGCCATCGTGTCCCCTGCTGTGAAGCAGGAGCCCCGCGACACAGGCCACCATGGGTGAGGATGCCCCCTCGTGTACATGTGTGTGTGTGTGTGTGTGTGTGTGTGTGTGTGTGTTTAATCCAGATCTAATATTGATTTAGACCAAGCATTTATTAACTATTACTGGTGGTTTATAACTCCCATGGTTAGGACTTGGAGGCTACGTAAACAGATCTTCTTGTGTTGTCAATCTTATTTTTCTTTTATTACAATCTCAATTCACTTAATCTTTGACATATTGTGCGAATGTCGTGTTTACACATTGCCATCATAAAGAAATTAGACATCAACACACATTTTATTTATTCTGTGTACATTTTTACATGTGTAAACTCTTGACCTTGACCACCTTCACAGAATCTAGGCCAATTCCAAGCCACTTGTAGCCCTACCATCGTGTTGTGTTCATCATGTTGTAGCCCTACCATCGTGTTGTGTTTATCATGTTGTAGCCCTACCATCGTGTTGTGTTTATCATGTTGTAGCCCTAACATCATGTTGTGTTTATCATGTTGTAGCCCTACCATCGTGTTGTGTTTATCATGTTGTAGCCCTAACATCATGTTGTGTTTATCATGTTGTAGCCCTACCATCATGTTGTGTTTATCATGTTGTAGCCCTAACATCGTGTTGTGTTCACCATGTTGTAGCCCTACCATCGTGTTGTGTTCACCATGTTGTAGCCCTACCATCATGCTGTAGCCCTACCATCATGTTGTGTTCACCATGTTGTAGCCCTACCATCATGCTGTGTTCACCATGTTGTAGCCCTACCATCATGCTGTGTTCACCATGTTGTAGCCCTACCATCATGCTGTGTTCACCATGTTGTAGCCCTACCATCATGCTGTGTTCACCATGTTGTAGCCCTACCATCATGCTGTGTTCACCATGTTGTAGCCCTACCATCATGCTGTGTTCACCATGTTGTAGCCCTACCATCATGCTGTGTTCACCATGTTGTAGCCCTACCATCATGCTGTGTTCACCATGTTGTAGCCCTACCATCATGTTGTGTTTATTTTTCATGTACGCAATATCCGTGTCGGGGGCGACCTACTTCATAGTCGCTGCTCACTGTCTCCCCCTATACAACGTCTTGAATTCTTACCTTTTCTTTCTTCTCTCCCGTCCCTTCAGTAAGGTGTCGTCCCCGGTGGAGAAGGCCAAGGACGACCGGCCCCATATCAAGAAGCCCCTGAACGCCTTCATGCTGTATATGAAGGAACAGCGGGCCAAGGTGGTGTCTGAGTGCACCCTCAAGGAGAGCGCGGCCATCAACCAAATACTGGGGCGCAGGGTCAGTTCAACACACTCACTCACTCACTCATACGCGTGTGCACGTACTCACAAACAGCCTACCTGGCCGTTAATGAAATGTTTCTGAATGAGTCAACGTGGATAAAGGCATCTGCAACATGACTACATGTTATGTGCTTGTTTCTTGCGTTTTCTTTCCGATCTGTTTTTAGCACAGGAACAGTAAATGCTAGTTTCCGACAGCCTGTCCAGTTTTGCTAACTCTGTGTTGTGTTGTTTTTCCCCGAACAGTGGCACTCTTTGTCTCGGGAAGAGCAGGCTAAGTACTACGACCTGGCTCGTAAGGAAAGACAGCTGCACTCCCAGCTCTACCCCGGCTGGTCGGCCCGGGACAACTATGTGAGTAGAAAACATCGTCCTAATAATAACGATATTATTGATATTATACTGATAGTCTTCCTCTGGCTGATGGGTCCAAGTCATTTGTGGGGTCTGTGTAGTTATCTGATACAGATGTGTAGCTCATTTGATTTGATGTTTAGAGAAATGTTTCTCTGTTTTTTGCTTATTGTAAATTCCTATTTTCAACGGTGGTTTGCCCTTCTCCTGATGTGTTGAACCTTGATTTGCCCTCGGGATGAATTAAGTCCCCATCCATCTTTCTATGAATCTCCCTGGTAGTTGGTGTGTGTCTTTAGGAGGTGAGTGTAATGCAGTGGTCTTGTTCTCCTCACAGGGAAAGCGGAAGAAGAGGAAGCGGGACAATGGCAAGTGTGATTCTGCAGAAGGTGAGATCTACACATTTACATTTCATGTTCCCACAATGTACCTGTTGGCGTCCTTTAGCAAGAAGCCCGTTATAGATTGATAATGTAAAGTCTGATGACAGACAAGCTCAAATCTAGGCATTTCACCTTCTTTCGCTTCATATTTGTTTCGACCAATCATGTGGCTGGAGACGGGGATCTGGAAGAGCGTAATTGGCTAGTTAGCTAGGGCTGGCATAAATATAATGCTGTTTATGCCAGGACTAGTCAACTACCTTGTGGGAAGAGCTTAAACGTCCTGTCAGGACACCAACGTTCTTAGAAAAAGTGTCTGTAAAGTTTCAAATCAACACCGTGCAGACTGTCCACTGCTGAAATATGCATTCAATCCCATTCCGAAAGCTTCGTCCACTCGCGCAAATGAGTTTCTCTGCGGAAGAATAATTTAACAGGATGCAAGGTGTAACTCCACCCCTTTTAGTTTCCACCCAGGCTCTGTGGCGTCTGCCACAAAGACACCATTCTACCCTCATAAGCGGTTTTGAACAGAAGAAACGCTCAAATGATTAATTACTACTTATGATAAAAGTAAACTTTTTATTTAACCTATTTATGGAGTGTAATTCAGGAAAAAGCTGATTAACCAAAGAGTTGAGTAATACAGTGAACATTGTGCCTCTGATCTACAAGGCATGCAAGGGTTTATTCACCCTATTTATTGCACATTTATTGGACGATTGAAAAGATATTGCATAGTGAACTTTGTATCATAAAACAGATATGCCAGACATGGTTTATACGTATAAACCATGTATGTAACGCTAAAAGTTGGCTTGTGTAAACACACACACAAACTGCTTATTTCTGATGGAAATGTGAATTTTCAAACAGCATTTTCAATCTGCCTTCTGTTGAAATGCATAGAAATCTCCACAAATAAGACGTAGAGCAGACCTCCTTAACCTGTTTTGTTGTTTCCTCCCACAGTGTCCGCAGGGCCCTTCTCCCCCCCATGCGTGCTCAACCCCCCCCAGGAGAGGGCGCCAGCGCACACTCACCTGAGCCACACACACCTGTCTCAGGCTAGCCCCGCCTCCTCGCTGGACTCCCCGGCCACGCCCACCACGGCGCTGGCTTCCCCCGCCGCACCCGCCCCCACCCACACCGACCACCCACACCCGCACCATGGCGAGGGTTCGTCCATGTACGCCGAGCAGGTGCAGCCCCTCTCTCTCATCACCAAGCCCCACCGCTCAGGCCGGGACCACCCCCCCCACCTCTCCCAGGCTCCGGCCCCACAGCCCTCTTACCTCCACCCACACCCACTCATCCGTAGCGGAGCCAAGATCTCAGGACCCCACTCCTCCTCCTCCTCCTCCTCCTCCTCTTCTTCCTCCTCTCACCCACATTACTCCCCCCACATGGTGTCGGCAAGAAGCAAGACCCCTCCCATTTTCTCCCGCTCTTTTCCCTTGCCTCCCATGTCGGCCCCTCCCCCCACCTCCTCTGATGCGGCCCACCACCAATCGGAGCAGAGCCTGCATTGTGCCTTAACCCAATCGCAGCCCCTCTCGCTTGTGACGAGAACCAAGAACTGAGTCTGTTTTTAAAGGGGAGGGCCTGGCTGTGGCTTGTAACCCCCCACCCCCCCTTGGGCCCTTTACATGAAATCTGAGCGATGAAATGACTTCATGCCCTGAATCAGTTGGTAATGATCAAAATGGTGGAACTCTTGCCTTATTCGGTTTTTTGTTTGTTTTTGTTTTTTACCTCCTTTTAAGACTGTAAATTACTTTTTTTAAACCCCTGTTTTTGTTAGATACTAGAACACATTTTAGGAAAAAAGAAAAAAATATTGGTCAATATTTGACTGCCTCTTTCTAACTTCTTGGAACAATGTATTTTTGTAATGCCTCAATTTTACATAGCATCATTTTCCCCTCCCCTCAACGATAAGCATA
Source organism: Lota lota (assembly GCA_026745465.1). Lineage (NCBI taxonomy): Eukaryota > Metazoa > Chordata > Actinopteri > Gadiformes > Lotidae > Lota > Lota lota. The sequence goes on along the minus strand of JACYXH010000416.1, from coordinate 4,233,479 downwards.
TTTTCAACAGTTAAGTAAGGAATAGAAAAATAAGACCGGTGTAATGATCTTGTTTCATATGAATTGTAATGTTAGTCATGAGTGTAGATCTCTTCGCATTTATTTTATACACCTTCCCAATGTGTTAATAAATATCCATTTATTTCTGAAAGACGTTTCCGATTTTATGACATTTCAGTCTCTTTTTCCAATAAGACTAACTGGTGAGACTAAGACAATCAAAAGCATGCAATTTAAATTGGATTCAAAGTTAATTTGCTGCATGAGCTACTTTGAAGAAGCCATAGCAATCAGAAAAATGTATGTATGTTGGTGTTTGAATATGTGGGAGTGATGAAAGGTTGGTTTGTCGAAAACCATTTATAATTACAGTTCTAGAGTCTAGACTCTAAAATCTAGCAACAACAAAAGAATACAGCGTCTGAATGCCCGACCCATGAGCAAAACAATTCACATGACTTGTCACGCCAAACGTTGGTGGAGGGCTGTGTGTGATGTTGTAATTTAATGGCAAAGTTCCAACTGTGACAAGTGTTTCACTTCCAACCAAACACGCACACATAAAACATGATCTTAGGCATGTGAAGACAGCTTAAGGCATTATGCTACATGTAGACATGATTCTTCTCGTTTACACACACACACACACACACACACACACACACACACACACACACACACACACACACACACACACACACACACACACACACACACACACACACACACACACACACACACACACACACACACACACACACACGCGCGCTTGTGATATCCTCTCAAGTCACTCCCCATCTGCATAATGAATCAAAATGAAACTCAACTCTTTATTGAACCTATGTATTGCTAGTTGAAGTCCACATAACATTGAGATGATGAACCAATAGGTTGTGTATTAATTACATTGATAGGGTCAGTAGAACTTATGGTTATTATCTATATATATAACACTGACTGACAACATGACACATTGGTAGGTTGAATTTTGTCAGATATGCAAGATATGGTTTCTATTTAATTGCACAAGGAGGCTACGAGTTGGCTTTAGCAAACATTTGGTCTTGTATCGGTTTGAATAACAATGGTTGCGTACGTTCACAAACATTAAAGGTCAGGTAGAGTACATCAATCTCCCAATATGCAAACACAGGCCTGCAAATGTACATCCCAGTCCAATCTCTATTGCTACATCATGAGTATAAAGAACACTTAATATAAACTTGAATAAAACATATCCAAACATAAAACCTCTTGTCATTGCCTAGATGGGTATGGGTACTTTTAAGTCAAATATTGTTTATTTATGATGATGGCTTTAAAAATTAAGTGAGGTAAAAAAAAAAGAAGGTTGATTTGAAACCTTTACAGACACTTTTTTACATTTAACTAGTGCTGGCTGAGTTTGTGTATGCTAATTACGTGCTTATAGATCCCCTCCTCCAGCACCATGTTTGGTCAAAACAAATGTGAAGCGAATGAATGTGAAACGCCCCGTTCACCCAGATTTGAGTTTGTCTACCAGACTTTAAATTACAAGTATTTTTTTGTGGTTTTCTTTGTGCACTAGCGTCATCATCGCATAGAGTCCGTCGACACATCTGTGTTCTTGGCAAAAGGAAACACTTCTCTGGTCAGTCGTGTGAGGAAGCAAGGCATCTCCTTCAACCCTCCCAGGTTGCAACCTTTGGCCTGAAAGGTGTAGGCCACGCTGTGGCAGAGGCGGGTGAGCAGGCGTGTGATCTCCAGGTCCCGACCCCCCTCCTCCTCCAGTAGGCGACAGAGAGTCTGGAGGAACACCGCTCCACCATAACCTGTGATGGCCGCGTAACCTGGGCACACAGAGAAGAAAACACACACACAAACACACACACACACACACACACACGCTGATGTAAATTAATTTGTTCTCTGCCTTATTAGATGACACGATATTAAAGATATCACGTCAGAGATAAGATAAGTCAGAGCCTGTAGACGTGGCTTCTTTACCATTCCGCCCATGCCAACACAGACTGAAGATTTACCTGGGTAAATCAGACCCTATAGGCGTAGCTTCTTTACCATTCCGCCCATACCAATACAGACTGAAGATTCACCTGGGTAAATCCGACCCTATAGGCGTAGCTTCTTTACCATTCCGCCCATACCAATATAGACAGAATGTTCAGGTTTCGGCAGATGCTTCATGAGTGCATGTCCGTTTATCTTGTATCTCTGAATAAACCACGTGTTGAACCTTTACCACTCTCCGAGTCATATCTAACGCCGAAACCACGATACCAGAGGATGAAACATTACGCTTAATCAACACACACACCACACACAGACACACACACACGCATACACACACACGCACACACAGAGACACACACACATTTTGAGTGTGTGGTTTTATGAGGATGTTGTGGTGTGTCCTGTCTAGGTTCGGGATGATGGTTTGCGTCTTAAACGACGCCACCAAGCTAAGAATATATCCACCGCATTGATTTGATTGGTGGATAGATAGATTGGTTGATTAATTAATTAATTCACTAATTCACTCATTCATATTCATAAGAAATTCATGTATGTTCTTATTTGTATAAGAAGTTACCTGGTGGGGTGGCGTATATCACGGCTGTATCCAAGGGAACAGACAGAGACTGTGAGAATGTGTCATCTGTGAATTCACTTCTGGCTGAGTCCACCTGTACGCCTTCATCCAAGTCCACTCCCCTACACGCCTGTGGCAACCAGAGAAAGGAATTCAAAGAGACTATGATGAAGGATGTCAGAACAAGATATTTGCAGCGAGTCTACTCGATTTCTAGCCACCTGTATGAAGAAGAGCTTTGTCTTGTTCAACATGCATGGGCTGTCGAAGAAGTTGAAAATACGATTGAGTCGAACAGGCTCTCCGTCCGCACCAAACACACAGCCTTCCTCTCCGTGCGACGACAGCACGGCCAGGAAACAGTCTCTAACGGGCGCCTGGCTCGCTGTGGAGTAGAGCGAAAAACATCCTAGTTATAAACTGCTTATTAATGTGCATGATTTTACACGTCAATCGTCATTAGTCAGCAAAGCAAACAAAGGGCATGCACCGCATGTGCATTCAGGCCGGCGCAAGAACACAATCGTCGCGCTGAGTTTCCGCTCAGCGAACAAACAGTATGATTTATGAGTATGAACAGCGTGTGAAGAGTACAGTGACTAGTGCACTCGTACAGACTAATTTAGAAGGGGTGGCCCAAGGAGTGGCCCAGAATATAAAAAAAAGAAGAAAAAACGTAAAACATTTTGTTATTTAGACGCCAGGTTAGTAGATGTACCCGACCGGGTTTATTTTTTCTTGGGGGACCATGTGCCCTGACACGCCCCTGACAGTGACAGTACAGCTCGTGTTTCTTGCCTTTAATTGTCGATTGAATTCTCATTTGAATTACATGTAAAGAGACAGATTTGACTACCATCTGATGGAAACATAGCTGCAGACTACAGTGTACGATAACCGAACACAAATGTTTAAATATGCAGTATCATGGCCGTGATTTATTTAGTGTATTTTACCACACTTATAACATTATGAACACATTGTATATCACTCTGTCTGTTTTACCTTTATATAGGCTTTGATGTAAAACACACTGCCGCTGCATATGGGTCTGTCACACCTTTACACATGTCATGCATGTCCGTCATACCTTCCAGGAACACCTGGTAGATCTCCACAGCGCTAAGGTTTTCTTCTGCTATCTTCACCTGGAAGCCCAGTTTGCTGAGGATGCGATGGAGCCGTTTCGTGTCCGTTTTCGTCCCGGGTCTCCGGTCCATCTCGACACCAATGTCGAACTTGCTCACTGTGACTATCACCGCCCTGTTGATCTCAGCACTACCACTACAAGCCTTTACGTCCTTTAACCCTTCCATGTTTAATGAAAAGATCCCTATCCGAAACCAACGAAACGTTAATGTTTGTCTTTTTTTGTGCAAGTCCGCTCCTGACAGACCTTGCACTTTAGTTTTATAGATAATAGATCTAACGTATAATATAACAGACGACAAATCCTAGCTCAGGTCACTGGAAAGCCAAGCAATAACATTCATCTCACAGAGGTCCTACTTGAGGTGTCTGGCGAATGAACATACATTGTGGGTCCACGTAGACTATAAGTGAGGAGGTAGGAGATAAAGGAGTATATCATGTGCATGAGTCGGTTTACTGCACAGCTGTAAAAAGTTACATGTGTAACCATATTTGGACACATCCTCCTGTCTCAACATGATCACATGCGTCTTATGTAATAAGACGCCTTTCGTTTTTCCGGACTTACCTGAAAGGTATATTTATGTATTTAAATGTACATTACATTCAGTCTTTAAATAGACAGATCCTTTTTAAATAAGATTCGTAATACTACATTTAATGGTAATACCAAATAAAGTTGATTTTAAAAACATTTTCATTCTAATTGTATTGAAGGTTCAGGTATGTTCATATAAAAATGTTCATTCACTGTAAACTAGTCAGTTTTTCTCAACCTAGGAGAACATATACTTGTACATGTACGTTTTCCTTTATAATTAATATTTTATATATTAATAACTTGTTTTCTTGTATGCCTAGGAAGATACTTTCAATAAATAATACTTTTTTTCATATTTGCAGCTGTGCATTTCCCTACAAAAGGATGAATTGATATAACATGATATGAATAGATATGAATGTCCACCAGGTGGCAGAGCAGCCACCGTTGAAACGTCATCCAAAAGCGACAACACCAAAGTAGCAATGATGCGAACGTGTTGGTCAGTAGAAGTAGCAATAGTCTTATTTACACGCTGAGGTGGTAGGAGGCTCTTTTAAAAAAAATAATAATAATTGGAGTGTAGCCAGACAGCTTAAGTCGCAACTTTTGTTTATTTATTGGTGTATTGTGAGTGTTTTCAGGATTTGGGACTAAGTCAGCTTAATGTTTAAATCTGTTTCTACAGAACTAGTGTGTAGACTGTTGGCAGCGAGCTGTATCCAGGTGCTTCAAAGTTTTATTGCTGCTTTAGTTCAGGTTTATTGAGGACAAAGTGTATCAAAAAAGTGAGAGGAAAACAAGAGTTTAGAGTAGAAAATACATTGAATATGCCTCCTAACAAGAATAGAAACGGAATACCTGACAGGTGAGCAGACTGGACATCTTCTGGGACATTAAAAAACTTCTTCACGTTATGGATTATTGATTCTCATATTTTCCAAACAGATGGCTGGACTACCAAAATGTAGGGAAACGAATACCTGGGACACGCTTCATTTCCTTCAAAGTCCCATTAAAACAGGTGAGATAAAGCGTCTTTCTTCCTGAATACGAGGGACTACACACTTTAAATAAATTAGGAATGATTTGCATTTTGCATGGGGGTGGGGAGGTTTTGGTTTCATTTACACCGAAACACTACTTCGAACACATAACTACGTAGACTTAAGTACTTCTCAAGAAACCACAATTAATAATCCTCAATCACTTACTATGCTTTTATGGTACGTTTTAGCACACGACCAAATTACTAATAGCCCAATGTCCCAACATTTTACATACAACGGTAGTTAACCAGATTACTATCTTCAAACAGTGTTGAAACGTCAAAATGATTCCCGAAATTAGTATTGACAACTATTGTATTGGTTGCCATCCTACCTACCACATATACACCAAAATGAATACAACAATTGATGTGTGGAAGTTCGAGACAGTGTTATTTTACTCCTTAATATACTTGTACTCATCAGCCCCATGAAAGTGACCTCATGAAAATACCTTTCTTTCTGTGTAGGCTCTGACCCGCAGTCTCCCTCAGTCTGAAGTCTTTGGTCCATGGGAGCTGCTGGATGTTTTGGCGAAACGGAAGGAAGAACTGGGTCTGATTATAGACCTGACCTTCACCACACGCTACTATAATATAGCGGTACACACACACACACACACACACACACACACACACACACACACACACACACACACACACACACACACACACACACACACACACACACACACACACACCAAAGTGGCTTACTTGTCTAGATACATGGGCTTTTGGGGGTTAGGACATCTTGCTCAGGGCTGCCAACCAGTAGACTGGATTTAGGGGTTCAATCTTTTCAGCGTGGACTAAACACCGTAACCCAATTCAAACACTCCCACACATACACACACGGCCATTTAAAAAACGAAATGATTTGTAAAGGAAGGGCATGTGTTGAGGTCTGTGTGTGTAGTCCTGTGTTGCTCAATCGCTTAGGGGTCAGCGTTAAGGATTTCGATTGCTATCTACCCATGCTAGGGATATAATCTACGCATGGTATTGTAAGACACATTGTATTGAAGCGTCCACCAAATTGTAAATATGTATATTTATATATCATTCATATTTAGGATATCCCAGAATCCCTGCTGTGGATGAAGATCTTCACCGCGGGCCATGAGGTTCCCGACGACGCGACGATACTGAATTTCAAACAGGCAGTGAACAGTTTTCTGCAGAAGAACAAGGACAACGGTAGGATTAGCGCTGCAGTGGCAAGATTAGCATGCGTATCGCTTGGGTGAAAGCGAGTGAATGCATTTGTTTTGATTGAGTTAGCTATGTACCTATTTTAGGACAAAGTCCAATGTGTAATTCTTATTCTTTTTATTTGTATTCCAATTCCTGACATTTCAAATGAAACAAACCATGTTTTTTGGGTTGTTTGTCCAATTTATGATACTTTATGCCAAAACAAGCCACGGAGGTTTCTTGTGTCTTTGGTCTGTGGTATCCATACTACTGAGTTACTAGTTCAAGGTATTTTTCCTAAACCATCTCTCATCATCCAACCATCACTCTAGAGCAGAGGTTTTTAAAGTGTCAGGGACAAGCAGAAAGTGTGACATAAATGCAGAAATAGTTATTCTTTCTGTGAAACAATTAAACACAAATAAATTGTGTGATGGATCAATTGCAATTAATTTATGATAAGGGGTATTGCAGGATTATTTAGAAACACATTAATTTGATAATCTCAAACCATGATGTAGTTAGTATACCCCTCTGGGACTGCAAAGTATGAAATCGTCTGCTACAATAAATATAAATGTAGTACACTCGAAGTTGATGGGTATAATCAAAAACCTGAAAGTAGAAGGTTGGAGCGGTAAAACACCACATTTACTTATAAATGTATATTATATATGGTGCTAGCTGTGGACAATGTGGACTACCAGGAGGTTGCTAGCTGTGGTAGACAGAAGCAACCAGATTTACTACTCTAGCCTAGACGGACCATAGTAGTGAGCCTACTCTTCACTGACCATACTAGTGAGCCTGCTCTTCACTGACCATACTAGGGAGCCTACTCTAGACGGACCATGCTAGGGAGCCTACTCTAGACGGACCATGCTAGGGAGCCTGCTCTAGACGGACCATGCTAGCGAGCCTGCTCTTCACTGACCATACTAGGGAGCCAGCTCTAGACAGACCATGCTAGCGAGCCTGCTCTTCACTGACCATACTAGTGAGCCTGCTCTAGACGGACCATACTAGTGAGCCTGCTCTTCACTGACCATACTAGGGAGCCTACTCTAGACGGACCATGCTAGGGAGCCTGCTCTAGACGGACCATGCTAGCGAGCCTGATCTTCACTGACCATACTAGTGAGCCTGCTCTAGACGGACCATGCTAGGGAGCCTGCTCTTCACTGACCATACTAGTGAGCCTACTCTAGACGGACCATGCTAGGGAGCCTGCTCTAGACGGACCATACTAGTGAGCCTGCTCTAGACGGACCATGCTAGCGAGCCTGCTCTTCACTGACCATGCTAGCGAGCCTGCTCTTCACTGACCATACTAGGGAGCCAGCTCTAGACGGACCATGCTAGCGAGCCTGCTCTTCACTGACCATACTAGTGAGCCTGCTCACTAGTTTGGGACACTAGTAAAATACATAATCTTTGCTCATTTCATAGAAATACGCTGGCAGTGTAGAATCCTTTTAAACCCTTTATCGCCCACACATTGGTTAACAGTTTTACAGTTCTACAGCTCTAGTTTTTTGTGTCTGTCTGACAATTTTCTTTAAAATGCATGAATTCACAATGCTTATTGAAGCAAAAAATATTTCTAAAGCAACGGCCTGCCCTAACAGATAAACTGATCGGAGTCCATTGTACCCATGGTCTCAATCGTACCGGCTATCTTGTCTGTAGGTAAGTAGAGTCACTATGAACTCTGACTAAAACAGTAGTTTGTTCAATTGGTTGCCTGGACGATAACACTCTTACCATTGGCTTGCAGGTATCTCATAGATGTGGATGGGGTCGATCCGAAAAAGGCAATTGAACGTGAGTTCTGATGATGACAACACAGATGAAACACGTTTATTGTGATAAAACTTCATTCCATTCGGGGAATATTTGTCTGCTGTTAGTTTAAATGGTCTTTGTTTTCTAGTGTTCAACTCGTCCAGGGGCCATACCATAGAGAGAGAGAACTATCTTCAGGACCTGAAGTCTGGGCCCAAGAGGAGGTTCTGCACACGTTCCACACATCTGTCTGCTTCATCTGGTGTTGAGTTTGATAGTTGTTTATACTTTTCATATCATCAAACATGATATTTATTTGTTTTAGTCATTATATAATTATATTATATATATTAGTTATTTATAATTGATCTGTTCCAATATAATCATTTTTTTCACTGATATTTATTTTGTTAAAGTATATTTAAGTAAAGTATGTTTAATATTCAACCTTTTTTGTATTTTGTTTTCACAGCAACACTTTAATGAAGGAGTGTAAACAGGAAGTACACAAAGGGAGAGCTGTGTGTCGGCCATTGTCCAGCCACACTGACTACAGGGAGGAACGGCACTCGTACAGCGACGGTCACTACTCTCACGGGTAAAAGAACACAGTACGGCAGTTGGCCGGTATCAGCAAGGTAGAAGTCTGGACACCAGCATACACTGTGTTTAAACTCCCTGAACAGTTGTATTTATTTTGTTTTATACCTCCTTAACGCTTTATATATATTCATATTGGGATATAGAATTATATTGGGAAAAATATCCCGCCTTTTTCTCTACAGACCTTATGGTGTTACGGTTTTCGTCTCAATTGGTTTTGCGTCTCAAACCCAATTCATAATATTCACATTTTTGTACCTCTCCGGCTTTTCGTAGGCCTCTCCCGCAAAGAGGGCGGAGCCAAGGGTCCCACAATTGGTCTCCACGACGCCACCACCCGACTACTCTCCACTCCCATCCCCACTCGCCCGCACCCTACGAGGCCCCCATACCCCAGTCCCGCTGGGGCCCGCTCAACCCCGAGGCCCAGTCCTGCTGGGGCCCGGCCAACCCCTACCCCCAAGCCCAGTGGCGGCAGCCATTTTACATGGAGCACAGCAGCAGACCCAGACCCTGCCACCCCCAGCCAGAGCCCGGCTGGAGCCAGACACCCCACCACAACGCCAGGGGAGGCAGAGACCAGCGGGACCAGCGACACGCCCCGGCCTCCGGGTCCCTCTGCTCCAACCGGACGCGCTACCGCCCCGATGAGCCGGACCAAGGCTTTTATTTTGACGATGCAACCCCCAGTAGGCAGTCAGTATTTTACAGGGATAACTACCGATGACCATGTCCTGGTGGCGTGCAATCTTTTATTTTATTGTTGCCTTTGAAAAGTTGGCTAATGCGGCGGCTACAGGAAGTGACTTGATGAACTTGATGAAGACATTTACAGTGTTATGTATTTTGGGGAAATACTTTTTGTGCATGCAAGGGTCTGCCGACTACAGAGCTTAGGTGACATAATTGTTTTTCATAATTGCCCCAAAACAAATACTTTTCTTTCAGTTAGTGTAGCAATAGGCCTATTGCAAAAACAGATCAAATCAAGTTATTTTGCATACATGGCTGTATCACCTATCATAGATATCGCTGACATAAATATATATATATATATATATATAATATATACATATTCACTACTTTGTACTAATTACAGTGTTGTTGTTATAACATTCTAATACAATTTTCCCATCTGAAAATATAAAATAGCTTCTAAGGTCAGCCATGTTATGTCACACCCATCTACCAACAGCCGTTTTCATGGCTGTACAGTGCCAAAACACAACTGCAGTAGGACGGTAGCGTGGTTTTGTCACGACACACGTTTTTTAAGAAAAAATATGAATCTTGAACTTAGATTGGATTGTTTTTATCCTGGAAATGTTATCTGCCTCATTTTTGTAATGCTTGCCATTTATAGTGGCACAGTGTTATTTGACTGTTTCTACGTTTGTTTTCTCAGCCATGTGTGCTTTGTATTGCAGGCCTATTGATCAGTTGACCTCAGTCAATAAATTATTTTGAGGTGGAAATGTTAGCCTATGTTTGTCTTATTGTGCATGCAGTAGTGTGGGTAGCCATTGAAAGTAGTATAATCGGGATTCCCAAATATTGTTATATGTCTACAACCTGAACGTATGCTTTTACAAATATAAATGTTATAACAGGCTTGTTTTAACTCAAGCGTAAGGAATGTTCTTGTATCCGTAAGAGGTAGTCCTTATTAAAAGTCCCATAGAAGAGATTATGTTATTTTCATCTTTTGTGAAAAACTATTTTGAACAACAAAATGTAATTTACCACTGTTTTCATCCCATCTACATAACCGATATTCGTTTTGACAGCGACGCCGGGGGAAGAAAACGTGCAAACGTACTTACTGGTAACTTTTTAATAAAGTTTTGTTCATGCCACATTATTCATTGATGTATATAACGTGTCCTTGCTCCCCAGCTTAAAACGGTATCGGGAGTGAACGGTCCGTTAGTGATTCTGGATCAGGTGAAGGTAAGATGGCAACCCTGACCCCCCTCCCCTCTCCCCCTCACAGACGCCATGACATCAGTGTATCTTGTCCAAGGTTTCTAGTGTTCCGGACTTATCCACCTGTAGTTCCCAAGGTACACGGGGATCTTCCACCTCACCCTACTGGATGGCACCAAGAAGAGCGGACAGGTGCTGGAGGTCAACCACTCCAAAGCAGGTAGAGGGAAATGACCTGTGTCTGTCTGCATGCCTGCCTGCCTGCCTGCCTTGTCTGTTCATCAATCTCTCTGTAGTCCAGGTAGAGAAATTACCTGTCTGTCTGTCTGCCTGCCTGTCTGTTCATCGGTCTGTCTCTCTGTAGTCCAGGTAGAGAGAAATTACCTGTTCGTGTGTAGAACAGTCAGAGACCTCGCTCTCTTGCTCCTGGTCTGTCTCTGTCGTTCTCTCCTTGCAGTCCAGGTAGAGAGGCATCCACCTCTGTCTATCTGTCTGTCTTTATCTCTTTCACACTTTCTATGGTTGCCTGTCTGTCTTACTCTCCCTCAAATTGCTTTATTTATTACACAGAAGATAAAGTACATTGCCAGAAAAAGAGAAATGTCTGTAGCTCTTTCTCTCTACTGACATTTACCACTCAAGTGAAGTAATTCTTAGATCGTAATCCGTTTTTACATTATCACAGTAAGTAACCGTATAAGCATAAAAATAAACAAATGAACACAACAAACACTTACTGTACTAAAATGTACTTTTATATTCAAAGTTATACTAAATATTATATTCTGCTTGTCTCTGTGGAGGTGTTTTGAGGGTTTATAATATGATGTTATCTGAAATGTTGTGCTAAATGTTATTCTTCTCGTCTGTCTCCTGTCGAGGTGTTTGAGGGGACTGCAGGCATCGATGCCAAGAAGACCAGCTGTGAGTTCAGCACAGACATCTTGCAGACGCCCGTCTCTGAGGTCATGCATGGTACGCACACACATACACGTATACACACGAAAGCATGCAAGAGTGTTCCTCTTTTGATTTGTGTCATGGATGTTGCTAAGGCAATAACTGTATCTTGCAACGTTTCTTCTTATTTTAAATACGCACCTTCCGATCCAAAGCCTACATTAGCCTTCTGTGTCGTGTGGTCAGTGTCGGTCAGTTTACTCATCAGGGATTATGGTGAACATTACTATCGTTGTTATTAGTAATAATAATATTTTCATGGCAATTCATGCGAAGAGAAAGAATAACATAGGCCGAAGGTTGAGACAGAGTAATGTTTACTGTTGTGAATTACTGTTTAATGTTGTGATTTATTTTTTTCCAGTGTGTATTATGCAGTTGAATGTTTAAAATCAGATAAGTGGCAAAACATTTCCAGTGGGGTGACTCAAATGTTAATGCACTGCCTTTTTTGTGTACAATTGTGTTTGTTTGCATGAGTTTTGTCCCTGTTTGACCACAGAAGCCTTCATTTTGATTCTGGTCCATAAGAGCTAACTAAAGAACGTATTTACATATGACATTTCTGGGAAATGCACATTTGTTTATTTTCATTATATATGTGCATAAAGTGCACATATATAAATGTGAAATAAAAATAAATTAATTTTGTGCCGATAGTAGTAGTATAAAATTGGTAATTGTTCATGTTTATGTAACAAACACTGCACCAAAACCTTCCAATATCGACAATCTTAGATTAAAAACGAATCAATTATACTTTTTTAAAACAGCTAGATTGATTAAAGATAATATAATGATATTATTTCGTTGAGGTAATAATAATATACTACCAAGTGGTGTAGTCAAGTTTATTTTGGTGGGTATACTGTGTTGATAACCTAATAATGATAACCTAAACCAAATAAAACAGTTGATTGTGCTGTAATACAGCAGGCGGCCACTAGGTTGCGCTGTTGACACGTGTGTGTCAGTAGGAAAGGGTAGGAAAAACAACATCCAATCGCAGCTGGAACGCAGTCGATTAACTCACAAGGGCCGTGCATAGGCTTACCCGTGGGAACAACACATATATCATACAAGACAACACTAAGTGGTAGAAAAGAGTCAGCTTTGAGCAATTACATCCGATAATGGCTAAATCCGCGGTGCGAACTGATTCACAATTGATTTACTAAAAGCTGTTTTTAAACATATGCTTAAAGGCTCCTATAGGCAGCCCTTCTAAACGGAGGATATTTGAAACGCTTCAGGAGTCAAGACGCATCCAACTTGTTACTTATTTTTCGCGCAATGCAGTCAGGACAGGCTCGCTGGGCAAGTGAATATGAATCATGGATTACACTGATTAAAAATTCAGCTCTACGTCCTCTTTGTTTTGTTCGCTTTAAAAAAAATCTTGGCGACCCGTTGCTGTGCGGTTGGCTGGCTGACTGGCTGGCACCGAGCTAGCAGACGTTAGTGGTTCTTTTCAATCCATTAAGGGGAAAACACAAACCAATTACATTGTAGGGTTTACAATATCGTCAAATTGATACGGTATTAATACAGCAAAAACACAAATTATTCCACAATAACATCTTCCTTCAGTCACTCCCTATCACTTCTTTATTTTTTCTCTCCCACCCCTCTCTTCTATCTACCCGTTTGACAGAAAAATGAATGGATGTGAAAGTGTGAGGAGAGGCAGGTATGAGGAAGTCTCTTCAAGCTGTGATGATTGGCCAACGGTGACTGGTGCTCTGCTGTGTCACACGCTGTGAAACAGCAGTGTATGTGTGCTTGTGTATGTTCTTGTGTGTGTGTGTGTGTGTGTGTGTGTGTGTGTGTGTGTGTGTGTGTGTGTGTGTGTGTGTGTGTGTGTGTGTGTGTGTCCTGTGTGCATACATTCATGTGTGAAAGTGAAAGAGGGTGTAGGCTAGGCACTCTGGCCATATAGTTCTGTGTTGAAAAGCTGCCATAGATGCGTGGTGGATCTCAACCTATATTACCAGTAGTCTAATGTCTCACGTCACCGCCGTCAGGGGTACGCCAGACCAATGAGGAAGAACAGGCTTTGCCTTTCCTGTGACGTCTCCCGACTTTGCTTGTACCTGAATGCTACATGGAGCACCAGATCGAAGTGAGACTGGCTGATGAGGTCTGCTCGGTATGTTAATCACCAAATGTCCCACAACTGTGTACCAGGCAGCTACTGGACGCAGAATAGAATTGGCTAAAACAGATTCCATATCTATCTACTCTATTATTGAATATAGTGATTGCATATTATTTTGTTGTAATCGTTCTGAAGGAGATGTGTGTGTGAGGCGGTGTTGATAAGCATTCTAAAGGCTGACACTGCCTTAACACGGCAGGAATTATTCTTGAGCTGTCGCTGTATCTTCCCCAGTATGGGACATACATTATTGAAATTACAATGTCATATATTGAGTTATTATAACTGTTAGCTCACAAACACACACACACACACACACACACACACACACACACACACACACACACACACACACACACACACACACACACACACACACACACACACACACACACACACACACACACACACAATTACCAGAGTGAGGTGCGGGCCTGTGGGGTTTCTCATCTCTATTCATTGGTGTTCAAAACGCGAAAATATTGTCTGTGCTTAAATGGCAACACTAACAGACCATGGATGTCTCTCCCAATAGGAGGGCCCCGTGTGATTACTTATAGTGTGTTGAGTGGAAGTCCATGTCAAACTCAACTGCTGCTCAACCCAGGGTCGTTTCATAGTGTTGTATTTACATTGAATCCAGACCATTTCAGTGTGTGTGTTTCACGTACATGTGTGCGCGTGTCTATTCTACACGTGTATTGTAGCACACACAGGAACAGCTCAGTGGAACTCCTGAGAGCGATTGGGAACAAACCGTGGCAGGGGGCTTCATCTCACGCTCGTTCGTTCTCCATCCTCTGCACACCCACCCTTCCCTCCATCCACTGAGCCAATGGGCTCTCTGAGAGAGAGAGAGAGAGAGAGAGAGAGAGAGAGAGAGAGAGAGAGAGAGAGAGAGAGAGAGAGAGAGAGAGAGAGAGAGAGAGAGAGAGAGAGAGAGAGAGAGAGAGAGAGAGAGAGAGAGAGAGAGAGAGAGAGAGAGAGAGAGAGAGAGAGAGAGAGAGAGAGAGAGAGAGAGATGTATCCAGCTCCAGTCATCCAGAGCTTCTGAGCAGGGAGTCCGTTTTAAACCTTGTTTTTACTAGATGGAGTGAGTCGGAGTGTGTGTATGTGTATATGTATGTTTGTGTGTGTGTGTGTATCTGTTCCGGTCTACTTCACATACGATGATCTTGAACTATTAGGCAAGTAACTGCAAACACTGTGTGAGTGGTGAGTGAGTGACCCACACACTCACACATACACGTGTGTGTGTGTGTGTGTGTGGGGGGGGGGGGGGGGGGGGGGGGGGGGGATGTATTATCCTGCGTTCTTCACAATGCAGTTATTCATGAAGCCCCAGGGAGAACTCTCAGAGAACCAGAGAGCAAGGCTGTATGTATGTGTATGTGTGTGTGAGTGTGAGTTACTGGCACATTCTTCTGTGTTAATGCTTTCTCTTTCCTTCTATCTGGTCTCTACCACCCTCTGAAAAGTATATAAAGACACACACACACATACACACTCTCTCTAGCTTCCCACACACACGCTCACTCACTCACTCACTCACTTTGCCCTCAGTCACTCACTCACTCTCGCCCTCGCTCACTCACTCACTCACTCTTTCCCTCAGTCACTCACTCACTCTCGCCCTCACTCACTCACTCTCGCCCTCACTCACTCACTCTCACCCTCACTCACTCACTCCCTCACTCACTCTTCTTTCTGTCTCTCACACACACGCTCACACTCGCTCACTTACTCACACACACACACACACACACACACACACACACACACACACACTCTCTTTCTCTCTCAGTAACACACACACATACACACACACTCTTTCTCTCTCACCGACACACACACACACACAAACTCTCACGCTCACTCACTCGGTCACTCACTCACTCACACGCGCACACACACTATTTCTATCTAACCCACACACATGCTCTCCTTCTCCCTCATCCACACACACACACACACTTCCTTTCACTCACTCACACACTCTTCTTTCTCTCTCTCTCACACACACACACACACACACACACACACACACACACACACTCTTTCCCTCTCACTCACTCACACACAGACCCACACACACATACACACACTCTATCTTGCTCACACTCACTCACTCAAATCCCGCAGTCTTTATCTTTCTCTCTCACCCACACAAGCACACACAAACCCTCACGCACATACACACACGTAGACACACTTTGTCCTTTGTTCTGTCTGTTAATTGAAAAGTCGTACAATTACATTCTTCGTGTGTGTGTGTGTGTGTGTGTGTGTGTGTGTGTGTGTGTGTGTGTGTGTGTGTGTATGTGCGTGCAAGGTGAGTGTAAACAGGCAGTAGGTCTAAGACTATAGTTCTGCTGACGGGTGCAGATATATCATCAGTTGAAGCAGCAGGTAGTCACATGACTCAGGAGGCAGCAAAATGAAGACCTCCTACTCCAAGACACACAACCTGACTCAGGGTATGGATCTGGTCAGGTGTTGGACGATTTACTAGTAGCAATATAGCACTTTGGTCTTTGTGATACATCCATGGCGTTTCACTGTTATGTTACCCTCAAAATACGACGCTCATTGATCCCAAAGCAATGCTATATTGCCATTGTTCATGGCAGGCGCACACACACTGAATACTTTTTTGCCAAATTATATTGGTAATGTATGTTACGATGGTTTGATTACCCAGACGTGTGGCCCTGTGTTGCGAAAATTAATTTCCTCTTTGAGGACAACAAATGACTAATATCTATTCTTACCGAATCCTATGTCATCTCATCTTCTTATCTCAGCTACTTTATTCTAAACACTCTGAGCTGTTTTCTGTGCATGGTGCCTCTTGGTTTGATTTGACGAACTAAAACAGTTGTCACACAATGTGTTGTTTTGTTTCTTTTTTTGTGTGCAGATGTCACTTTCACAGGGACAAAAACCGTGAATAAAACATAGAGAACAACCACTCACACACTGTGTTTGTGTGTGTGTGGGTGGGTATGTTTGTGTCTGCAAATGCCTGTGTATTCTGTGTGTGTGTGTGTGTGTGTGTGTGTGTGTGTGTGTGTGTGTGTGTGTGTGTGTGTGTGTGTGTGTGTGTGTGTGTGTGTGTGTGTGTGTGTGTGTGTGTGTGTGTGTGTGTGTGTGTGTGTGTGTGTGTACTGTATGCCTGTGTGTGCATGCATGTATATCTATTTGTGTGTGTGGATGTTTATGTGTGGATGCATGTGTGTGTGAGTGTGTGAAACATAACAGTTTTACTTTGGGTGTATTTACATGTGTGGACGTCTCACCATGCTGAATGACCTTAGTCACACTAAATGTGTGTGTGTTTGTGTGTTGTCTCAGCATGGTGGAGTGCAATTGCTGCTGGCATGTCTGTGTGTGTGTGTGTGTGTGTGTCACTTCCACACACATGCTGACGTTTCATTTCCACCGGGGGGGCCCTCACCGGTGCCGCTTGGCCCCGGGGCCACTCAGGGTCATGGCTGAATGTTAACCAAGACGGCCGACCCACAGATCAGATCACATGATACTGTACGTCCCTGTGACAGAGAGGTAGGTCAGGGGAGACGTGTCAGTGGTGGTTGGCCGCTTCAGACAAGACCGCAAAGATTTTTTTACCCGTTGCATAAGCCTTTTTAACGTGTTGCACACCGCCCCAGTAAATGCCAACAAACACCAACATCAGGCCAGTGGTGCCATTCTGCACAGAGGATGAAGTAGGAACTATTCTCCACCGCTGCCTCTTCCATTCACACGCCTTGCATAATGAATCGTTTATGCTTTGTATTTCCATACCTGCCTGGCCAGATAAGCAGCTGTCTTAACCACAATGCAAATTATCATAGAGGTGTCATCCCATTCAGCAATATCCCAACCATCAACCTGAGGTAGCCCTTTGTATCAGCACTTGCTTAAAAGTGCTGTAGGCAAGAGTCATGAGGTTTTATTTGAGTGTAATATGTTAGAAATGGCTAGCCATTCGTCAGCTATTAGTGAGTGAAATGCGCTGTGAATATCTGTTTCAGATTGACTGCGCCTGCCTCTGTATACGTCAATTTAGATTTCAGACCATTCCCGGCTTATTTCTGACCAATCAGGGCATCTCTTCCATGATTGGATGGGGAATCCATCTTACCTGTCAATCAAGGGTTTGTGAAATGCAACACTTGGGGAACGTAGAGAAAGAGGGGACATATTTTGGTTGTTCTTGCTCTCTTTCTTTACAACTCATGAATTTCTTAGGCAACTTTAATAACGCTGCTGCTTTCAGCAGCGTTGCAGGCATTTAATTGCAGCACAATTAACTGCAACTCTATTTCCTCCTCACCTCCACCCCTTTCCATCCGACTCCCACACACCTTTAAGGTTTCAATCCCTTCCTCTCCCACCTCCATCTCCCTCTCCTCTCCCTCCATCCTTATCTACCTCCCCCTCTCTCTATCCCTCCTACTCTCCACTCCCCCCTCCTCTTCCTCCTCTCCCTCCTCTCCTAATCTTCCTCTCCTCCCTCCTCCTCTCCTCCCTCCTCCTCTCCTCCCTCCCTCTTCTAGTCGTCTCTCTTCTCCCCCCTCCTCTGCTCCTCTCCCTTCACCCCTCTGCCTTCTCCTCTCCCTTCTCCTCTACTCTCCTCTCCCTTCTCCTCCCTCACCTCCTCTGCTCCTCTCCCTTCTCCTCTACTCTCCTCTCCCTTCTCCTCCCTCCCTCCTCTGCTCCTCTCCCTTCTCTACTCTGCTCCCCGACCCCTTGTACCCTCTGCCTCCTCTGTGCTACGCTGATGAAAGGCACAGCAGCAAACCTGTTCGATAAACCTTCCCACTCTCTCTTTTATTTCATCTCTCGCTCCATGTTTATAAAGTCTGTGTGTGTGTGTATTTGCCTGTATCAGACAGTTGAATCTATAATCATTTTCTCTTGTGGTGTTTTATCGTTGAGGGTGGCCGATTTTGCTGGAGTTGCGGTTTTTAGCTTTGTGTTTTGTCCATTATGAGTACAGTATGCTGTTGGTAAGGGTTGTTTTTAATGTTTTCTGTATTCATTCCATAGCCGACAGGTCACGGAGCAGGGTACATTATCTATAGGGTGTATTGTGATACACGGGCACACACACACTCCTACATACACAGCGAAAAACAAAGGGGTGGGAACACTGGTCTGTGCATGACAACAAACAGCTAAAAGCAAGGCACCCTACCAGGCCTCTGTGGTCCACCTCTGAACAAATTCTGCCACCTCATCCCCCGCAGGGAACTCATTCGCAGTCCAGCATCTCATCCACTGCTGTGTCACCGTGTTGTTTTGTCTCCTGTGTTGAGTTTAGAACATAAAGGGGCGGTGAACCCAAAATATTTTCTTTTTTACTTTACACGCGGTCATATGTCTTACATGATCTTCAACATAGTAATCTATGCCATTTTGTCACTGTTACTAATATAAAACTGTATTTGAGGGAAAGCAGGTGTGAACTCCAGTGAAATCCAATGTTTTTGCCAGTCCCCGCAAACCTGTTTGTGAAGGTTCTGCTCTGCTCAGAACCGCAATACGTTAATGCCACAGTGTGCGTGGATGTGTGGAGCTCCACCTGGACAGCGGTTGATATTGATGGCTGCTTCAGAGGAAGGGTTAAGCTTTGAGGACACACACTGTGGCGCATTTCACATCGCTTGTACATTATTCATAGTCTACACAGTTTTGTTTTACTCGTTTGTGCTGCGCTTTTGTTGTAGCTGCAATGTTTGTCGTTACTCCGATTATTTAATGTATGCTAATTGTTCTCAGCCTTGCTTGAAAGTTGAATGAGCAGACAGGGGCAGACTTCACACTCATTCCCCATTCATCAACGACAAATTGTTAATCAATGATTCGTCAATAACAAGTGCTAAAAGAAAAACCGATCCAACTTCAACTTAATCGTCGCCATCCGTCAACGCACATTACGTCCACATCACGCTGTTTGCATCGAGATCTGTCCTGATAGCGAACCAGGGTAATGAAGGCCCACCAGCGTCATGATATTATGGGATGGAACAGGCAGAACTCCGGGAGAAACACGCACAGCTCCGCTTCCCTCGCTGCTACACCCTTACTTGTAATCCCATTGAATAATTTACCTCCTGTGCCCTCCAGTTCTCCCGTCACAATGACTTCATCTGGGTGTGTCTGAAAGCTTCTGCAGAGACAAGTCTCTGTGTTTCCAATCACTAATGTCTCTCTCTCTCTCTCTCTCTCTCTCTCTCTCTCTCTCTCTCTCTCTCTCTCTCTCTCTCTCTCTCTCTCTCTCTCTCTCTCTCTCTCTCTCTCTCTGTGTCTCTGTCTCTTCTCTCTTCATACCTTCCTGTCCTTGCTCTTTGGGGTGAAATGAGGAGAAACAGTGACATTTATGATGCCGGAAGGCTACATTTTACGTTCGCGGCTAATGGAAGATGTTTGTTGTGTTTGAGTGCGTCAGCTGTAATTAGAAGGGTGGTTGTTTTGTTTGTGTGAGCGGTGTAGATGGATATAGTTAGCGTTTGCTTCATTTTTTTGTTTTGATGTGGTTGTTTGTGAATTTTGTCTTGTATACATCATTACATTGAATGAGGAGCACTATTGTTGTTTAGCATTATTTTACAACCACATTATTTATTGAACTAAAACGAATAGGAGAGATGGATTGAAAGAGCATGATTGAAGTAATTTCACTTCATAAAGGGGCAGGATGGTATAGTACGTTGTTCGCCTCTCTGCCCAAAAGGTATTGGGTTTGATTCCACAACTGCCAGTCGCTGATGCCTTCAGGCACCCTTGAGCAAGACGCCTCACCCCCTACCTGCTCCTTAATGACTGAATAATGATATATTAATAATAATGTATATAATAATATATAATATTGAATAATCTGAATTTACTGTAAGTCACATGTGGTATGGTGTCTGTTTAAGTGCTTGTTTAAGTTTCTATCATTATTGACATCATTGAAATGTTGTTGGGTGCAGTGGTTTGTTATACATATATGTATAGTTTAAGCGTGAGTATATTGGTTTCGTTTGGATGTTGAGCTTCTAAGAATATTGGAGTTACAGAGTATTGGCAGTAAGCCATCAAGATAAACAAAATAAATTCCTCAACTCAACATGTACACAGAGGAACTCTACTGATACATTGTGAAGACATTTTGTACCAATCTTCTCTATTTTACTTCTCAGTGAGTTCCCCAAGATGAGTCTTTGTCTGTAGACCCAAGTGTGAGGTCTGAGAGAGTCAAACCTGTCCCAGAGAAACACAAGGTGGGCCGAGTCCTGTATTAGTTCCCTTTTAGTGACCGCAGGTTTGATCTCCTCCTAGTCGACATGACCTTCCATTCTCTCTCCATCCACCCACTGTCTGCCTCATAATGGCACAATATGCCCACACAAAAAAAATACATGATTTATTTACGCGGGTGCTTCTGCACCTCACGGTGATTGACATGTCGGTTGTCAAATATCCTGTTGACATTTGGGCTGTATGTCCTCGCTGACCTCCCACCGGTGGTGTGGAGAGATGAATGCGAACAGGTGAGAAGGTTCTGTTGTGTTCTGAGGGCTGATGGGGGAAAATGAGAAGTTTAAGCGGTTCGGAGTTTGGAGCAGAATGAAATGATAGGAAACATCCCATATCCAAACCTTTTCTCCTTGATATTGAGGCTGAACAGACCTGACACGGTGTCCTTGAAAGTCGTGATGATCAGTTCGGATCAAATGTTTTTATATTTTATTTTTCAGGAGCACAGAAAGTATAGAAGTGGTATTTGTAGCTTTCCAGTCAACCAGAAGGTTACGTGCCACCGAGATATTTAGAAAATATGCCTTGCTTCTAAGTACCGTACTTAAAAACGGCTATTCAATGATTTGTGTACGAGAGTTCAACCACTCTCAACATTAGACCTAACAACTTAACACTCTCCAACAAACCTCTTCATCTGATGGGAACCTGTGACGCACGATGGGCCCAATTTACTCTTGGGGATCTTGGATAAGTGCATATCTAGACCACTTTTCACACACAAATGAACATACCCAGAATGCATTGCATACTGTTCCTCAGACAAAAGATGTCAGCAATGTCAGACGAAAAAGGTTTTGAAGGTGGTGAAAGTCCCCTGCTGATGACTTCCAGATGTACATGACTTGGGCTTTTTCTTTTTGGTCTTCCTTTCTATTGCTCGTCATATATCTTGGGGTAGATCATCAGTAACAGTTAGTGAGACAGCTGAGCTGCTTAAGCGCCATTAAAGGGAACTTGGACTGTTGATGATTTTCAGAGTGGTTTAAGGTAAATAAAGCTTCAAATGGTGGCATTACATGGTTTAACTTATGGCAAGTTAATGCACATTTACATACGATTGTAATTTGGAATACAATCGCGAATACATATCTGCATTGTGGTTGGCACTTCGATCTACAGGGTTGTCCACAGGGTGCGGAATACAGGTGTCAATCAATACTGCTACCTTGATTGACACTTGAGACCCCTGAAACCCTCAAGTGCAACATTTTGGGTGGTTTTGGAAAAATCTTAAAAACAATTTAGGTGACTTGCCATTGTCACTAAACATGTCGTTTAACAGCTTACTATGTCCAGTATTCATTATTGAAATTGCAAAACATTTATTCAAAAATATGAATAGGCTACAGAAAAACATTGTTGTGTTGTTTCTTCTTATGTTGCCACTGAATAACCGGCTGTTTATGGTAAGGCCTTCTTCCATGGGTTGCTCTGTTGCAAATGATGCACAATCAAAATGTTGTGTCATTTAGAAAACCTAACGTTTAAGAGTCCGAGAAGCTTAACCCTCTCTCGGACGTGGCCATCATCTTGAGTTTGGAGCAGAGTAGAACATTCACAATCTGTTTGGTGGAGACATAGGATTTCACACCTGTTGTTCTAAATTGACGGTCTAATTTTAGGAACAGAGACAACATTTTTCGCTGCCACTGAATCAGTGTAAGACTTGAACATAACACAGGAGCACTAGGTAGGGCTGACACCCCCAATTGCCACCGGGTATTTCGCATTAACCTTTATTTCACCTTGAGAGACCATCTAGGAAATTTCCTCATTTACAATGGGGACGAGTTGCAATTTTTTTAAAATAATGTTCCATTCAAATCCTGTAAAATAATATAGTCAATAAATGAACAAAATAAAGCTCAAGGATCAAAATAAACGATAAAACAAATCAAAAGTGTAAAAAAGTATTGTAATAATTAAAAGCAATTCATTGCAAAGTTGTAGTATCATCACACACACACACACACACACACACACACACACACACACACACACCGGGGTACCGACTACATCCTACAGAAGGCGAATTAGAAGGATAATCTGTTTACGCCCCGGAGAAGTTTAAAGCCCACAGGCCCTGCACTCCATTTACCAACAAACAAATTTGTGAAGTATGACTGCCGCTATTGATTGTCTCTCTAATGAAAAAGAGGGCGAGGGGTTGGAAGTGGAGGGGGGGGTGGAAAGCATGTGACTCAAAGGGATGGGGGTGAATAAATGGGCGACCGAGGAGACAAGGGAGTGAGAGAAATAGAGATGCAGGGGAAGGAGGCTGTCAGAGAGAGAGATGCGAGCGGAAGTGACAGCTCAGTTCGAGTAAGAAAAGCAGACAAAAGCGGAGCTGACAGCTCCCAATCAGTTTCAATGGGGAGCCACAATGCATGCTGGGAGCTACGCTGACACCAAGACAGTGTACTGCCAAAACACACACACCAAAACACACAAACACAAATCCCATTAACAAATATACAACACACACAAACAAGTAGGCATGCACATACACACACACACACACACACACACACACACACACACACACACACACACACACACACACACACACACACACACACACACACACACACACACACACACACACACACACATACACATTCACAAGCACACCAATCCATCCGTCAACGCAGATCCAGCTGCAGCTTTAGTGACAATGGGTTAACAAGCACAATACTATTGTTGTCATGTTTGATATCAAGCTAATGTTACAAGTGAAGTCCCTTGGAGACATGTGAGTATCTCTCACTGATTCAATTATTGGGAAACACAACATCCTGTATGGTGAAACCAACACACCGACTTGAAATGAGGTTGATTTTCAGGTAAAATTGTTTTTGGGGGGGAAGGATAGCCGGCTGAAAGGTATAATCCCCAATGTCCACAGTTTACCTGTAGGCTTCTTTTTGCAAGCAGCCTATAACCCCTACCTGCTCCTTAATTGCATCATGCCATTTTGTTCCCTCTAAATAGTCAATAGTGTTGTTGTTCTCTGCTACAGCCTAGAGCCTCGTCTAGGTCTTTATCCTAAGTTTGATGGACTGCACTCTGTCGACTTGTTTTTTTTAACTGGGTCCTGCAGCACATTTGTAGCCCAATTTAGATTGTATGCTTGATAAAAGTGTTTGTTTTGGATGAAAGTGTCTGCACAATGACAAAATGTTTACACATGCCAACACGGCAAGGACATTACCATTACCATTGGCTTCGAATAATTTTTATTAAGCGTGTACTCCGTTGTTAGACAGAGAGGTGTGTTGCCGCTCGTTCCAGCTGTGTTGTTCTGTGACCAGCGGAGACGCTTTTAATTCTGAAGGACGTTCCCCCGTCCTCCCTGCGGGTGGTTCTGTGTTTGATGCGTCTGGTCTATTTCTGGCGTTTGGGTATTCAAGGACAAATTTTTTGGTTGGCGTCGGGGAAGTGGGGAAAGATGCTGGAGGTACCAGTGTTTATTGAACTGAATTTATTTACTTGCGATTTGTATTCTAATCTATTCAGCTTTAAACTTTAAATCTGCTTTATTTATCAAGAAAATAAGTTAATATGGTTTGAGGAAAATTAAAGGTTGGATGAATAGAATAGGAAAGTAAGGCTCAATAAGGTTCTTAGTTGCTTAATTGCTATTCTATTTAATTCTGTTCAACTCTTTTCAAAACATTTGTTTTGCGGTGCAATGCCATGAAAAGGAGAACCAACACACATTCCTATATCCTTTTATTTCCCCTTCCACATTACCTAGAACAGTCAATACAAGGACACGAGAGAGAGAGTCATGGAGACTGAGACTCAGACTAACAGCAGATTCGATTAAATGAGAGCCGTTTGGATGAAGAAGAGCATGTGAGCATATTTACTGTCCCTCGATGACAACAGTGACATCATCACCTCAAAACCAGCAGTTGACCAATAAAAAACCTGTCCTGTTTTATCAGCAAGGCCATCACTCACCAAGCAACGTGACTCGTCTTTCAGTTCTAGAAGAGTTACATACGCATATTATTTATTGCTGAGATGTGCAGCAGGCTGTAGCCACTGAACTGTTTAAAACCAACAGTTATGACATGATGACAGAACCCAAAACTCACTGTGTTATGGAGGATTAATGTGGACAGACCTAATGAGTATGAGACATATAAGGACAAGGGATTTGAGGACCAACCTTTTGAGGACCAGACATATGAGGACCAGACATATTAGGACCAACCTAATGAGTACCAGACATATGAGGATTATGCATAAGAGGACCACTTTTGACCGGTGACCCCTTTCTTTAGATCTGAAAATCCTTGCAACCCCCAACTTCTTAAATATTTTGTGCATCTGCTTCCTCAAACTGATCATTTTAACCCAATCCTCATCCTCCCAAGTAATATCAATGTCCTAGTGTGTGTATGTGTTTGCTTTACACCACACTATGCAGTTTTCTTGTGGCAACAAATCAAGTCTGATCATATCATACAGGACCTTGTAAAGCCTTTTCACCCCCAAGACCCCAAGGATGGGAAACACAGACATGCACGCTACCTAAACCACCAAACCAAGCCCCTTTTAAACATAGGATGGCACCAACCTGAGTATTACACTCAGAGAGGCCTCACTCGGTTGTCAAGCAAGTGTGCCATTAAGCAGACATAACATATCGAGTATACAGAAGACTCCCCCTGGGAAAGAACCCAGTAGAACACCACATTCATCTTGTTGTCAGCAGAGAGTATTCTAGATACTGCCGGGACCCTGCGAAGGAGAACTGCCATGTGGTAACGTGGATGAGTCGTTGAATGCCATTAGTCATGGACTGGATGTAAACATAAACATCTCTATAAAATGTTTAAATAAATGAAAGCCTCATAGGCATTTAGGGCTACCCAGTCCAGAATATAAAGGACATTTAAAAAAACGTCCAACTTGTCAATCAAACTGCTCATATGATAATCCTGCCACGCTCACTCAATCCTGGAATGTTCTCTGATGAGCAAATAAATGTTTTTAACAGCATTTTATCATAGTAAATACAATTCTTTCTTTATCAAGCTTTGATGGATGACACATAACATTTCCTGTTTGGATTTGATCATATGCAATTCAATCTTCCTATTCCAAATTGTAGCTCTTCTCACGCAAAACCTTTCAAATTTCCAGGAGATTAGCGGGTATCATGACAGACAGTACAGTGTATTTAATAACATGTGTACGTATCACCAATTAACTGTGTCCAAGTAGTATGAATCCTGTTTTTGCATACACAAGCTTAAGAAAAGGAAAATGCACTGTTGAAAGGAACTGTCAGATAGTATTGCCATTGCCGGGGACATTTCCAACATTTGGTGCACAATCGGCTTCAAACAGAACACACAAATAGAGAGGCTAAGAGCACGTTTGAAGCATGCTACCATATATCATAATATACACTACATATATATGGAGATCTCCTACACATCTGTAAATATGTTGTGCTATTCAACATTCTCATTGTCATAATCTATTGTTTTAAAGGAGCTGTTCTAGATCTGGGTCATTCGTCATACATATATCGTCATGTAGGACAGAATTATTACTGAATTATTGTGATTGGTCTGACTGCTCATGAGGGCTCTTTCTCGCATTGAAAGCTTTGTAATTATGTACATTATAGGATCTCAAGTACATATTGTATTCTCTCATTTTATTGGGGGCAGGTGAGCAAGAAAGTCTAGTGGTTAGGGTGTTTGAGTCCCAGTCAAACGGTTGTGCATTGAATCCCAATGTCCACAGTCTATCAGTAGGCATTCTTGAGCAACATACCCTAACCCACCCTACCTGCTCCTTGATAACAAAAAAATGACTGTAAGGTGCTTTGGACAGAAGCAGGTCAATAGTAAATAAAGATTTTACTTGATACCATGTATTTATTTTGTCCTTCATCTTATTGTCACTTGTTGTGGTTTCGGACAGTCATCAGCCAGTTCAGGGTTCCAACTGAAAACATAGAGCGGTAAGTGTTAGTTAGCATGTCCAACAAGCCATAATTGCCCGGAGGTAATTGTCCAATCACAGGAATGAAGTATAAGTATCATTAGCCCCTATCTACGCCCATGCCCGTGTCTTCTTCTTCTTCTACACCTTCATTTACCTTAAAATACAGACCGAGCAAAGGTACTACTACTGCCATTATCCTGCCAGTCAGGGAAGCGTGTGATAGCTCCATTTAGCCCCCAGATCTGTTACCGCGGAAACACAATGCCCAGTCTTCTAACCCCAGATCTAAAATGGAGGACCATGGCACATTGTTTTTTCTTCTTGAAATAATTATTTTTTCTTCTTTTTTTAATGACTAGAATGTTATTTATTTTGCTCAAATCTTATATGTAGATGACCCTCACCTTGTCATAAGCATTTTATGTACTGTATATACTGTGTCTTTGATAACAAAACACTTTGACTTTGACTAAAAAGAGCATATAGGAGAAGGTCAAGATGAAGGTTGAGTTTATGTATGCGTGTTATTAAATAGGGAAATTTATCAATCAAGCTTGCTGTGATTTATAATTAAAATATACATTTTCTTGTCCTGTTCACTCTATAACCGAGCCAGATAAATCTCATCATGATTTCTGTTTTAATGACACTGTTTTTTTATTTTCCTTTTTACAGAGAAGCGATGATGGGATTCAAGGTGAACTGGAGTATCATCACCTATATCTGATCGTTGAAAGGTACTGGCAAGAATATGCATATATATACACAGTACGCTTTTTGATCGAGAGAGAGAAAGAGATTAAAACGATTTTTTTTAATAACCTTTGTAAATCAATATGTACAAAGATGACAATTTAGTTGGGTGGAAACCTTATTGTGTGTGTGTGTGGTTGTGTGTGTGTGTGTGTGTGTGTGTGTATGTGTTGTGCATGTCAGTGTGATCAGAGTAACAGCTCTTGTCTCAGTTTGATTGGGCTGCCTGGCACGTTATCCAAGGTAATAATGCAGCATTTAACTCGCCCACTTTTCAACCCCCTCCTTTATTGTCTCCTTAACTTCCTGCTGTTCATCCGAACCGACCCTCTCACTTTAGTTCTGCGTCTTCTCTCTCTCTCGCTCTCTCTCTCTCTCTCTCTCTCTCTTCACCCTCTCTTTCTCCCTCTCTTTCTATCTCCCCACTCTCTCTCTATCTCCCTCTCTCTCTCTATCGCCTTCTCGCTCTATCCCCCTCTCTCTCTCTATCGCCTTCTCGCTCTATCCCCCTCTCTTTTTCTCTCTCTCCATCTCCCTCTCTCGCTGTCTCTTGCCCTCTCTCTCTTTTGCTCTCTTTCTCTTTCTATGACAGGTCTGTATAAGACGCCAGGGCATTTCACACACGCACGATACCCATTTACATCCAGGAGGGCTCCTAATGGCTTCAAATCGCCCGTAATGGCTTTTAATGGCCACTTACATAATGCTCCTGCAGGCATCTTTGAAGGCGATCGAGACTGCTATTATTATTACAGTGGCTATTATTTCCTGTTTAGTCGTTTAGCAGGTCATCTTAGCCAAAGCAGAGTACACAGAGCATCTTACTCGCTAATTGTTGACAGATGGCTATGGCATTTCTGACAAATTACATTCAAATTATAGCTCTTAAATCTTACC